>JARVLU010001462.1:20199046-20225399 GCA_031762415.1 Simpsonichthys santanae
ATCCATCCATCCATCCATCCATCCATCCATCCAGCCAGCCAGCCAGCCAGCCAGCCAGCCAGCCAGCCAGCCAGCCAACCAGCCAGCTTTATTTGCTTCTTCCATTTAGGGTTGCGGGGGTCACTGGTGCCCATGTCCAACTATCACTGTGCTAGAGGTGGGGGACACCCTGGACAGGTCTCCAGTCAATCACAGGGCCACATAGATACAAATGAGACAAACAGACATTCACTCTCTCACTCACACCTAAAGACAATTTAGAGTTACCAATCAGCCTAACATGCATGTTTTTGGTCTGTGGTAGGAAACTGGAGTACCTGGAGAAAACCAACACATGCACAGAGAAAACATGCAAATTCCACCCACAGAGGTCCTCAGCTGGTATTCAATCCGGCACCAATTCTGCCACCATGCTGCCATAAAAGAGAAGAAACAATTTCTGAATAAATATAAGTGGTGCACAAAAGGAGAATACTGTACTCTCTCGGCACGGGGAGGAATATGACTGTATGCATTTTCCAGGCGGCCATTCCAGTGAATTTGTTTTACTTTTGGCAAATAATTGTTTGCTGCTCCAAATCTGATGATCTTCTATGTTGTTTGAAAATGAGAAATGCACTGAAACAACCAGCAATCTTGCTAGTCCAACTCTTATTTGTTGACACCTTGCAATATCATATTTGTATAATATTATTATAAATGAATTATACAGTATGAAACTTGCCTTTAAATTAGTTTAGATCTGTGAAAGACTGAGAAAAAAGTTCATCTTGCTCTTTGCCACACCGTATGTGTTTTACTGATAAAGGATTTGTTCAGCACTGCCATGCAACCTTTCAGACACAACTCCACGCCCAACCCCCAATCATTGCCACACACCCCCTCTTCCCACAGTGGGATCTTTGTTTAAGTGGTACGCAGTGTGAAAAGAGAAGAAATGGGAAAAAGAATACATTTGTTCCATCCTCTTCTCAATGCTGCTGAATAGACCCCTGTTTGACAGGGAATAAGCCTTGGATGGACTGAGGGTTGTAAACCCTATTAATCCCCCGGCATTGCCTGAGTAATCATCCGACCTTGTTTCTCTCCAAACCACATGTTGATTTACGTTCCCACGCAAGACAATCTGTTTCACATGTTGTGCTGCTTGCACTTTGGAGAAATTACAAACTTTCCATTTCAAAGTAGGGCCAAATGCAAGAAATTTCAAAATGAGCATATAGATAAAATCTAAATGGAGAAAATAAAACACAGAAAGAAAAAAACAACATTATTGCTTTGAATGCACTTTGTGTTAATACTGTCTTTCAAATTTATATAAAAAAGGTGCTTCACAAACACTTGGTTGGGTGTACATGTATTTGTTTCAAAACCTGTGTGTGATCACTTTTCAAGGTTGAGTGTAATGACTTGAGGTCAGCGTTTAATAGAGACTTTGAGGTACTTTCCTCAAGATGAGATCCTTTCAGTGTTTATAAACAGTTCTGAAGTGTTAATGTTCAATGACTGATTAGTTATCAACTTTCAGCAAAATATTGTAAATGCATCCTCCCAAATGAGAGGCACACTCTTTGGACACCACAGTTTTTCCACTAGTATCAACCCATACACATTTTCCTATGTTTTAGAAGATACATACATCTCTCATCTTTGCACATGCTCAGTATAAACACTGTCTGAACTGAGAGTGGTAAACTGAAGGGGTTCAGGTTTTAGAATCAGGACCACCCCCACATAAGGCACCAGAGCAGCTTACAGGAAGGCAACCCCCCAAAACCTAAAATGAACCCAGGGATTGTGTCATAGGACAGTGCACAGCTGCTCCTGTTTCCCATTGAGGTCCCCCAGGATGTGAACGCATGGAACATTTGGATTTTATAGAAACATTTAGCTATTTCACAATTATCTCCTTGCTCGTGTTCAGCAGCAGTGACAAACTTTCTGCACAATGTGCCTTTGTTTCCTTTTAAAACACAACAGATTCAAATTATATCCCTCCAGCAACATTTATCCTGGCGGCATTTGTAACCAGCCTAAGATTGACAAATGGCTGCCACTGTGGAAATATCAGAGTCTGTACTTTCAGATGGGGAAGAGATATTTTTCCAAAGTGAAATGGATTATAAAGCTCAACCCTGATCTAGGAGTTGTCCTGCAATCCCATCAAGAAAGTTCAGGTCATAGCCTGTAGCAGTCCAGAAAAACCGCTTCAAACACAGCAATATGAATTGGATCAAGTGTGACGTTCAATTTATGCCCATTTCCTTTCATTTTCCTCACATTCTGTTTTCTTTCAACCCTTTCTTATATCCTTTTTTTTTTTCTTCTTCTTTGTCACTGTGTTCTGAGGTCTTACTGAACTCTGGGTGGTGACAGATGCTGTAAATATTTTAGGTTAGGCCTAAAACTCTATTACTTTGACACAGTTCTCTAAGGAGTTCAAATCAGAGCAGATAAATGGGCTTCTTAATTATAAAAAGAAGGAAACACAAGAGTACCGATCCATCTTTCACAATAATACTTATCATTTTCTAACTTTAGTTATCATCATAAAGGAAACTTGCTTTAAGTTTTACTACATTAAAAATTTACAAAAATGGGCATCCAGATTAAAAAAAGATACATTGACAATACACTGAACAAAATATAAACGCAACGCTTTTGCTCCCATTTTTTATAAGCTGAAGTCAAATATCTAAGACTTGCTTTATGTGCACAAAATGCCTTTTTCTCTCAAATATTGTTCACAAATTTGTGCAAATCTGTGTTAATGAGCACTTCTCCTTTGCCAAAATAATTCATCCTCCTCCCAAGTGCGGGATATCAAGATGCTGATTAGATAGCATGATTATTGCACTGGTGTGACTTACAGTAGGCTGACCACAATAAAAGGCCACTCTAAAATGTGCAGTTTTATCACACGGTACAATGCCAAAGATGTTGCAAGTTTTGAGGGAGCAGCAATTGGCATGCTGACAGCAGGAATGTCCACCAGAGCTGTTGCCTGTGAATTGAATGATCATTTCTCCACCATAAGCTGTCTCCAAAGGCATGTCAGAGAATTTTGCAGTACATCCAAACAACCTCACAACAGCAGACAACTTATGACCACACTAGCCCAGGACCTCCACATCCAGCCTTTTCACCTCCAGGATAGTCTGAGACAAGGCAAACTGCAAAAAATGGTTTGCATAACCAAAGAATTTCTACCCAACCTGTTGGAAACTATTGCAAGGATCTCATCTGCATACTTGTTGTTCACATCAGGGTCTCCACCTGACTGTAGTTTGTCATAAGTGACTTGAATGAGCAAATACTCACAATTGATGGTGTTGAGAGATGATCTCTTTATGGATGAATCCCAGTTTTCACTGTACAGATGGCAGATGGTAGACTGCATGAATGGTGTCGTGTGTGAGCTGTTTGCTGATGTAAATTTTGTGAATTGAGTGGCCCATGGTGGAGGTGGGATCATGGTATGAGTAGCTGTATGTTATGAACAACAAAAACAGGAGCTGGTGTTACACATGGTCTGCGGTTGTGATGTCGGTTGGATGTACTGCCAGATTCTCTGAACATGGGGACATTCATACAGTCAGCGTATACATTGCACATGCCACTCCCTCAAAACCTCTGACATGTGCGGCATTGTGCTGTGTGATAAAACTGTACATTTTAGAATTGCCTTTTATTGTGGCCAGCCCAAAGCACACCTGTGCAATATTTATGCTGTCTGTACAGCATCTTGATATGCCACAACTGGTGGAAGGATTATCTCAGCAAAGGAGAAGTGCTCATCGGTGTAATGTGTATTATTTGCACTCATGATGATCGATAACTCTCAATAACTCTTGCTGGAACATTCTGCTATGTCCGGTCTCTTGCTGATGTTTGTGATGTGTGATATTAATTGTCCCATGAAATCACTCTTACCAGTCAGTGAGAAACAGAAAAAAAAATATATATATTTTTTTAATATCCTCAAGGGTTGATTGATATGATACTGATATGATAGAGATGACATGATATGGTGACATGTCTTCAAGCAGAGTTCTTGACTCAGATCAGCTGTTTCCTGTCTGCAGCAGACCTTTTGATGACAGCTTGGACATGGAGGGGATGGGCTGAATGCTGGGCTGGAGTTTGTTCTATAAACTTGTTCGATTCAGAAAGTTAGAGCAGGTCAGCATTTCAGATGGATGAGTGCACTGATAACAATGTAATCTTGTAATTACATTTAATGCTTTGTGAATGCTGGACTGCTCTCCAAAGTTTGGTAAATAAAACTGATGAACTACATCTTGGTCTGTTTGGGAATATCCTTTTTTTCATGACATGCTCATTAACACCTTTACACACATTTGTGAACAATATTTGAGAAAAAAAAAAAAAAACCTAATGTGTACATAGAAATTTTTTTTAGATTTTTGATTTCAGCTCATGAAAAATGGGGGCAAAAATAACTGTTGCATTTATGTTTTTGTTTACTGTATAAGTAGAAAATTGAACTAAGAGGACGCCAAACAAAAAGGACAACTAAGTGTTGATGCTTAGCAGCAGTGGAAGAAATGAAATAGTAAGAGACCACCTGTGCAATTTTGCAAGAAGTCCATAAACATGTCATGGAGTCAGTGAAGGGATTAAAAAGTCAGGTCTCATGTTAAACCACGAAACAGACATAGTTTAAACATTGTGTACTTTGTATAAATCTGACATCCAGCACAACCTAGTGCCAATTCTTTGGACTGCTGACATGTTTTAGTCTCACAGAGGTAGAATAGGATTCACCACATCTTTAAAATGAAGTGGAGTTGGAATAATTTGTTTTATCCATCCATCCATCCATCCATCCATCCATCCATCCATTCCACTTATTCCGAAGTTGGGTCGCGGGGACAGCAGCTTGAGCAGCAACGCCCAGACATCTCTTTCCACAGCCACCTCTTTCAGCTCTTCTGGGATGATTCCAAGGTGTTCTCAGGACAACTGAGAGACTATAGTCTCTCCAGCGTGTCCTGGGTCTTCCCCAGGGTCACCTCCCAGTCAGACATGCCCGAAGCACCTCCCTGTAAAACTAGTAGCACAAACATGTACACTAAACACTGAAATGAAAAGCACCGAGCTGCCGTGTCCATGTCTCTCTTGTAAATGAGTCTGAGGCTCAACGGGAACTAACCAGTATAAATAAGGTCTAATACTGGACAAGATTGGGTTTTAGGATTTGTGCATGACAAAACAAGCCAGGAATGGTTAAAATGATTTATTAATATATCACCACTGGTGGAGGTCTGGTCCCAGGCCCGATCTGTAGAGATAACGGGAGTTAATGATCTGGGCAAGACTGAAGATTCAGAGAATAATAATTATAACAGGCTGAGTCACTAACCTTCACAGTTGAGAGCAAGGTGTATTCCTTCTGTCTGTTCTGAAGGACAACGTCAAGAACTGTGAGTTGGCAGCAGCAGAGAATGAGCACACAGAGTGCAGCTTGGGGGGAAATCCAGAGAGAAGGTTCAGTGGAACAGGCTTGAATCAAGAACCATTGGTCATAGATCAGAATCCAAATCCAGAGAATAATTCAGGAGACTTAGTCAAGATAATCAGAAGCTGGGTCGGTGCTGTGGTCAGATTTTAGAGTCCAGAACAGGCAAGGGCAAGGGCAAGGGCAAGGGCAAAGGCAAGGGCAAGGGCAAGGGCAAGGGCAAGGGCAAGGGCAAGGCAAAGCGAAGAATCCAGAAGACAGGCATGGGATCAGGACATGAAAGGCAGGCAAGGCTTTAGCGTGGATGCTGGACATTTACTCACTCAAGGTTTTCAATAATCAGGCACTGAAAAACTGAAGAGCTGTGGCTTAAATAGTGTAGTGAACATGAGAAGTAATTGCAGAGGAGAAAACCAGTGTGTGTGGAATGGAGTGAGCAGAGCAGGAAGTGGTGCAGGATGGGTGATAGGCATTACATAGACTTTGTAACATAAACCAGGGCATGAATGAAAGGAGAACACGGCAGGTTGGAGCAGAAATGTGACAATAATAATGATTTTAATAATGTGCACTGCCATTTGTCCATTAGATAAGAGCAGTAATTGCACAGCAAGAAGGTCACAGATTCCTCTCCCCTGTGAAATCTTTCCTCTCTGCAACCTGTGCATGTTTGGGTTTTGACCAGGTACTCCAGTTTCCTCTACAGACCAAATGCCTGTTAGGTTTATTAGAAACTGTAAATTGTCAATAGATGTGAGTGAGAGCTTGAATGATTCTCTCATTTGACTCTAACTGCGACCTGACCAGGGTTTACTCTGCCTTTCACACAATGACTGCTAGATACAAGAACCAGCTCCCCTGCAATCATGCATGGGAAATTGGGTGAAGTAAATGGATGGATGGCAGGTGAATAGATGCTGATGTATAAATTGAGACATAAACACTTAAAACAAATACAGTACATTGCAGTATTATTTGTATAAATTAATTTATGTTGCTTAATCTGCATTAAATATGTGAAATATTTCAAGAAAGAAAAAACTTGACAGAGTTGTTATCAAATTTTCTCAAATCATTAGTTTGACAGTATAAAGTGAAAACAAAGAATGGCAGAGATGAAACAAACTTCTGCCATCTCATCATCTTTTGCATAAATTATTAACTAACAATATAAAAAAAAATCCATAATTCTTGTAGAGTACAGGACAAAAATTCAGGACTAATAATATTTATCAGCTCCTCTGGTAGCACATGATTCAAATCAGACATCTGCTTTATGCATCATGATCTTCTAGACACTTTTGTGTTTTCTCTAAAATTACTAATAAAAAACAAAAACAGCTGAGTAGATGGTGATAAGCATCTGGAACCAGTCTTCCAGATGGAACCAGTGTTGGTTTCAGCCTACACTGGTTCCAGATGCTTGCTCCATAGGGAAAACAAACTAAACAAAACTGTCTTTTCTGTTTGCAGCTGCAATGTTTTTTCAAATCATCCCAGACAAATGGATATCTAGAAATTTGGGCTTTGATCAAACAATGTGATGCGCTCCTGAAAAATCAAACAAATATAATTTATTTATTCTATATTTTGGTGAAATTGTTATACAGCTCTCTTTAAATTATTTTGAAACCAGAACACAAGAACACGCATTACCACATAATAACATCCATAATCATTTATAATCTCCAAACTAACCTAAAGAGCTCCTGATCCTGCAGCATCTTGAGAGTGAGATCATGTTGCTTACAGTTGTCTTTCTACTGTCACCGGGAGGAAAGACAAACAAACAAATCAAAAAATGTCCAAATGGAATAAACGATTTGAGAAAAAAAAAAAAAAGCTGTTACCTGTTAGCAGTGTTAGACATTTTGAAATGAGACATCTATTGGAAACTCGCAGACCAAAAAGAAAAGTCTTACCACCCAAAAGACTACTGTACTGCAAAAAAAATAAAATAATAATAATAATAAAAATATAGAATAACCACAAGAAATGTGTACAGTGTCTGCACACCAACAAAACACACATTGCTTCATTTTTTTGTGCCCTTTTCTGTTGTGTTTGTGTTGTAAATATAGTAACACACACCAAACAACATTTGGGATCATCTATAGAATGATAGGATTTCATATACCGGTAACTCATTTAAGTTAATGCAAAGAGCAAAAACATTAGTTTTGAAGGCAAAGTAAAACCCTTCATCCTAATAATTTATTTATCCTTTGAGGCTTTCACTCTACAGAACGTAAATCCCCACAATCATGCAACATTGCACACTGTTACACTCCGTTGGGAGAATAAAACTGGCTACTAAACGTCAATCTGTTTCCAAACTTTTCCTCTGTCCTTCCCACCAGTATCCAGTAATGTGGTAAAGACATGTTGATGTGGAAAATCAGTATTGGCTGGATGTTAAGCAGATTATTGAAGATGTTGTACAGGTGAATAAACCTCTGACGAAGCAAAGATATTCATATCAGTCTGCTTCAGCCATCTGCTAGCCATAAACCCAGTAAGTTTATAGCTTCACAAAGACTTTTTACCACCACACCAACTAATGAAGTCCTTGTGGACAGGCTCGAACATAAATCACAGGAAATAATAGATTAATCAAATAAAAGGACATAAAAACATTTAATCCTACAGTCAGTTCAGTATGTCCAGAATCTTAACATTCATTTTTTTGGGACTTGAGCAGGATGAAATATAAAAACATGTTGTTTGCAGTCTGAAAACAAAAGATAGCAGCTGAGTCTTCTTCATCCACCAGATCACCTCCAGCTAAGAAGCCTGTAATGGCTGAACTTGTTTACCTGGCATATTTTCAAAATAAACATTTTGTAAGTCTTTATTTTGGCCTTTTTTCTGCCGTAAATTAACTGAACCGAGCCCTCCTTGAAACTGAACTGAATCCAAATGTGATTTTAGCATACCGTTACGGCATTACACCCCATATGGTTTGGTACGGGGAGAAGATTCTGACTTCACGCAAAAAACACATGAACTGCTGGGACCTGGAATACAGACTTTTTTACTGTGCCAACCCATGTATGTCCTTGTAGAGCTTCTGGTGGCAACCAATGTTACTCAACGTTTTGAATCATCCTGTACTCTTGCATACTTCAAAAATAAAAAAAAGCAGTAATATGACTGTAGGATTTCTACATGGGAAATGTCTTTTTCTCACTCATATTTGACTAAACACTTAGACAAAATCAACTTAATAGTCCCATTTACTGCAGGCTGCAATGCAAAGAGAGTTTACAGATTCACTGCATGGATGTTTTAAGTGATTTCACATCTACAGCCGAGTAAAAGGTACTGTACTTGTTTTTATAGCAGGCCAAAGAAGAGTTTGCATCATACTGTCCCTTCTGAAGCACCAAATGGATTCAGCGCAGACTGAGGCCACAGTTGTACAAGGCTTTTATTGATCATTTTTCAAAACTAGACCTGCTTCACTTTGAGGAGGGCTCAAATTTACTTTGAGCACCAAACAGATACCAGCAGACTTTTGTGGAGTCACATGACCCATTGTCCAAGCCATTCTGCAACCATAGAGCTGTGCTTTTAGTGCACTGTTCCCAGATTAGGTGAAAAATATGGACAAAGAGGTTATTTTAAAACAATTTAAAAATGTTTGCAATTGAAAATGCATCTTAGTGTAAATGTTATTCAGAATGACATATCACCACAGTCAATGTTGCTTAAACTGTTGCCTCTCAGCAAGGAGGTTGTGCATCAAATTTTCTGGGTGAAATTTGTATGTTATTCTGGTTTCATCCTACAAACCAAAAACATGCATGTTAGGCTAATTGGTAACTCTAAATTGTCCCTATAGGTGTGAGTGAGAGAGTGAATGGTTATTTGTCTTGTTTGTCTTTGTGTTCCTGTGATGGACTTGCAACCTGTCCAGGATGTATTTTTTTAAAGCACTAGTAAGTACTAATAGTAAATACTTTTGCACAGTAATTGCTGGATTTGGGCACCAACAAGCCCCATGGCCAGAAAAGGAAGAAGGCAAAGATAATAGATGGATGGGTATGACCACAGTTGAAATATTTCAGTTTGATATTCCAGATTTAAAACAGATTCATCCATGTTTAAAAAATACAACTCTATGCTAAATCATTATCTGCATGGCTTTCATTTTGCATAGGTTTTCAGTTGTTTTAAACCAGATGGTAATCTCTGATGATGGACAGGCCTCTGATTATTTTTAGACCTCTGAATTTCAGGATCTGTTCCCATTCAAAACAGAAAAGCCTCTTTCCTGCACTTTTGCAAACGATTCTCCTCAACACTGATCCATTGTTATCCAAAGGCTGAGGAGCAACTCATTTGGTACCACTTATTTCTGAGAGTTCCCACATGTTCCTTAAATCACAGAGCTGCAGTAGCGTACAAGATAGTTCTTTTGATATATGTAGCTCCCTGGGGGTCTTTATCTGATAAGCTTTTACAAAGTAGCAAGATTAGAAGCAACATAATAAATCTTTTGTACCAATTCATTATCATGTTGTGTGCACTGCAGGTCTTCTCACATATTCATTCTTGCATTGTTCAAGCTTCCTTTTTTTGCTAACATTATTATTGTAACCAGCACAATTATAAATTAATGACAGACTTGTTAATTATTGTTTGACTTGTTTCATACTTTGTATTTATTGTGGCTTTCTCAATGATCTGCATGTTTTCACACTTTTGCAAACACATTAGCATGTTGGAAACTGCACTGAAGGTAAAACCACATAAAAACATAGTCATCCAGAACTTTAACGTCACGTCACTGATGGTTTGACAATGTCTGGTTTTTATTTGTTGAAGATCTAAACATGAATTCTTAGCAGAGGCACTGAACGCTTCACAAAGATGTTTTTTATTCATTGAGAGGGAACTGGTTCACATAATGCCCATTTAATGACAGCCTGCAGACAGCATGCAACAGGATTTGGTTGGAACAGATTCCTGAGGAAATAGCTGAATACCAGACGGTGGATTGGTTGCCAGATATTTCTTATTTGGATCTCTTCAGTGATAAAAATGTTAAAGTATAGTTTTATCCTCCTCCAGCAAGACAAAAAAATGGTAGATGAATCACATAGCTGAGCCACAGGTGCTACAGGAGATGTACTTTATTCTGTTTAAGCTTGCATGCAGACCTTTGGCTTTAGATTATTCACTTAACCTTGGATGTTTTAGACTAGAAAATCAGACCAGCAAAATAACCTGAAGCATGTTAGAAAACGTTTAACATTCACACGAAGAAAATAATAAAAATACTTCTGAATTGAATGTACACCTTTGCTACTGTTGTCATGTGAATTAATAAACATTGTCACAGACACTAAACGTGCACAGCATGTCCCCACATTAACAGTAAATCTGCTTTGATTGTGCAGTATAGCTGCTATAACACACACTTAAAAAAATGTGCTGTAAATCCTTCCTATTCTTCTCATGGGGTTTATTCTCATACATATTGCACAGCCTCAGTTGTGAAATGTCCTTATGAATAATTTATTTTTGCATGACTAACGTATAAACGGTTGCATTCAAAATGTTTTCCGGCAGCCAGGTCAACATGAGTATCACACCACCAAGCATTGTTCAGTGTTGACTTTTTCACCATTTGTCTCATTATATTAGTGCTGTTTTATCAACATTAATCACAAAAACACAATCGTTATTGCAAAAAGATTTATGATTCCTCAGCAAATTTGCGATGCTGTTCAACTAACAATATGGTGGGACATGTATACACACACATCGCACATCCTCACAGGATGCTGTTAAAATGACACAATGTAGGAGGTGTAACATTATGGAATCAATGCAATGAAAACCATAAAGAGCATCACAACTGAAGAATGATAACACGTGGAGCGCACATTGTTCTTGGTCAGTGGTTCCTCTGCTTGTTGTATTGTATGTTCCACTACAACACAAGCATCATTATCACCCACCATATTTATGATTCCACAGCAGATTTGTGATGCGATTTAAAATATTTGCTATTGAAAATGCAAATGAGTGTTTGTGTTATAACTCAGAACTAGATTTACATATACTGAGCTTAAATTTGGTGAGGTAATAAAAATGGTCCCTAACCCATATTGCACTTTGAGTTCAACACATACTATGACATTTTTGCTCAGAACATGTCCATGTCTCTGTCTGTCTGTACACGCACACAAACGCTTTCCCCCAAGGATACTAGTCTAGACTTTTTAATTTTATAAGATTTAAATCTAATAAATCCCATTAAAAGAGCCCCACACTTTTTCTTGGCATGTGTTTTTGTCAGTGGACATTAAAAATGCACAAAGACAGGCATTTATATGCAGGAATGAGCAAACAGCTCCATAAAGCAAGTGCTGTTTAGTGCATAAAGACTGGATAGTGTTATTCCCTTTGCATGGTGATAAAATGCATTAGACATTTTTACAGTTTCTGCTCTGCAAAAATCTGTCCATAACGTCACCATGCCTGCATTTCTGTCACATGAAGATATGTGTCCCATGCTGCATATTACAGTCTTCACAACCCTCAAGGCTTGCAGTGGGGAAGATGTGCTTTGTCAAACATCCAGTTTTTCTGACTTGTCGTTGTCTTTGTCTATTGGATTTATGCAATATAATGGAATACTTCATGTCCTGCATTTCAAGGGAATTCAATATAACATGTTTTGGTGCTCCTTCAGTTATGTTTAAATATTTTCTCTCATCCCACCAAACCCATATTAAAAAAAAAAAAAAACTTTCATGATAGTTCTATTCTTTTATCATCAGATACAAGCTAAGAACTTTGTACTTTTCTGCACACAGGAACAAAAAAGTGACAACTTTTTGACAATTCTTCCATGCACCATTCAACACATGGATGTCTTTGTGAAGATGTGGTGTCTAAATTTGTCTCTGTTTCACTTATCAGAATCTACTTCATGAGGAGAATGGACATGAAGAACGTCAAGAGATCTCAAGGAAGGTGAAGCAGGGAATCAGAAACTGAAGAGCACAAGGAAAACAAAGAGTATTCTCACAGACCGGGTAACTCTTGCTAAGGCTGTTCCACAATACAGAATGGCATGAAATGCTCCAGTGGTGGGAAGCTGATAAACAGGGCCTTAAATAGTGGATCTTGTCAGCCAGAATTAGGAACAGCTGGTGATCATTAATGCTGCCCTGCTCCTCAGGAAGCTGCAAAGTGTGGTTGGGGAACAGAAAGTAATAACCCCCACACAAAACATCCACAGAAAGACTTCATGACAACTCAGGCGTGTGAGAAAATAGAAACTCAAACGGATGCACAAAAATGAGAAATATGTTTGACAGATTTATGCTTTAGCATATGGTTGCCCTCGATAAGCATGCACATACACATCTTACTATGACAGGGACTACTGTTAACCTGATCCTGTGCACTAACAGAACCGGACATGTAACATAACAGAAAACAGTTGGTGTCTTCTGCAATGATTTTTAACACACGCCTTTGAAGCCGAAAAGCCATAAAGTTTTGGGCCCTGCATGTATCTGTCTGTTGTGATATCTTATCAAACAGTGCACACATATTACGATAACTTGCAGAGAGGAATCATTGAATATGTACAATTAGATAGTGTTTGGAGTGTACATCATTTATTATGGCTTCCACAACAAGGAAACCTAAACTAACAAAAACGATCATGTCGTTCAATTTTTTTTTTTTACAAATGTTGAGCTCAAATCTGAGTTATCTTTAACACATACCCAGAGTGCTCTATAGCACGTGTTATTGTTGTGTAGAGCTTTGACGTCCATCATTGGTGGAGTCACAGCATCTCTGACTGTTGGAAAAAACATCTTTTGAATCATTGGATGGATTTTAATACTTTGTATTACTCTCAGACAGTAATAAATGGTTTAAGACTACAACTGATCAACTTTCAAATACATGATGGTTGGCACATCTAATCGAAAAGTGAACAGATGCTCAATACTTTAAGAAAAATAAAACTCTCCCATCTTAAGAACAATATCAATATAAAAATGACAGAATTAAATGTAAAAAAAAAAGGGATTAAAAGATGACAGGTAAGAGCAGATAAAACCAGATAAGACAAAAGATGAGAAAATAAATAATGTATAGAAGCACATTAGAACAAGATAAAATGTGAAAAGACAAGATACAATTACAAAAGAACAAACAATGTTAAAACGATGCTAAATTGCATTTAAGAAAATGATGGCAGCAGGAACAATGCTAGGCTTAAAATGCTTAATTTTACATTTTGACACTATAAATCTGTGTTCTGATAGAAGGGGCCTGAACTGGTAGTGTAGAGGATGAGCCCAGTATTTTAAAATTGATCCAGATTTCTACTGTACATGCCTGGACTGCACAGATTCTGGATGTAGTTGCATCTGTCCAGTCAGCTTTCTGCACCAGTTCACTATTTGGTTCAGGCAGATCTTGCTTTTGAGAGAAAGATCGCCAAACTATGACACTAAGAGCAGAAGAACAAACCGATCCAATAAAAGCTCAGTAAAACAGGGAACAGAGTTTTGTCCATGTAAAATGTGGACAGTTTTCTGAGGTGAAATAGGAGCTTGTTACCTTTTTATTACTTATTTATTTATTTTTATTTTTTTTTACAAACAGCTTCATTTTGCCTCAAAGGTCAATTTACTGTCAGTCACTATACCAAGATATCTGTATGGATCAACACTTTCCACTGTCTGATCCTTTACAAAAATACTGCTAGGCCTTTAATTTTAAACGGTTTTTATGTTTTGCCATCCTTTCTCATATTTTCCATTTTGATTTTGCTGTGGTGTTTCATTCAGTGTTGTTGTGATTTGCACCTCAGCCATTGCTCATTTAAAATTTAAAGACCTGTTGAACTCTAAAATCCACAATGAAACCAGCTGAGATCAATTTCTCTCTTGAGCTAATGCATCACAGAAACAGTGAAAGAGACTCACCCAATGAGTTCGGCCCTGGTGATGTAAGAACAACATAAAAACAGTGTGGATTCAGCTGGGCAGATGTCAGACTGTGGAGTGTTTATGAGTAATAAGAGAATCTGACAGTAACAACCCATCTTTCAGAAATGAAATGATCTGTATAAACTCGGGCAGCGGGCTCTGAAATAAAGTTCTTTCTAGACTGCATCAAATCATTGTGTGAGTACAGATTCACACATGTAGTGATCATGTTTCAACTTATTCTTTGTTTTTCTGTTCTTATTGGGCATATTACTGCTTCTGCATACGGTGGGTTAATTTGATTGTTTAAATATCACAATGTTTATCTAATTTAGAACAATTCGGTTATGATAGTTAAATTTGGTTTATTTTAGTCTTTAAAAGACTTATCTTTACTTACAAAAAAAAAAAACTCTTCTAGAAACACATTGATACCTGTAATTCATTCAAAAACATGTTTTGTTTATTAAAATGTACTTCACATTCTGCTCTTTTTTTTCCATATTACTTTTAGATTTTTCCTAGTAGTTAGTACCTTTTACGTTTTAGACAACCTTTTGCTACCTTTACTGTTAGCTAGTGTTAAGTAACTTTTAGCTTTTAGATAGTGTTTTTTTTTTTTTACATATATCATTTATCTACTTTTAGCTTTACTTTGCCTTTTGCTATTTTTAACCAATATTATAATATGTTAGAGCTGTCATTTCTAACCCGAACCCAGAGCCCGGTCCTGCCCGGCCTGGATTCGGACCAGGCCGGGCCATAATAATGTGCTTAATGTGCGGGCCGGGTCGGTGTTGGGCTTTTGATTGTGTCAGCGGACATGCACTGCCGACAATCCAATTATATGCAAACATGGCTTGCCATACCATCACCAGCTGCACACGGCCATTTGACCA
The DNA here is from genome assembly GCA_031762415.1 of Simpsonichthys santanae. Taxonomy (NCBI): domain Eukaryota; kingdom Metazoa; phylum Chordata; class Actinopteri; order Cyprinodontiformes; family Rivulidae; genus Simpsonichthys; species Simpsonichthys santanae. Next base: position 20,214,400 of record JARVLU010001462.1, read on the forward strand.
CATGCTGACCAGCCTTGAAAAAGGTAAAAAGTTTTGTTAAGCTATCCGATGTTAAGCTATCCGATGGATACTGCCAGTGATCCATCAGCCCAAATGGACGTTCATTCAGCCGCTGCACTCAGCAGACGTGCATGGCCAATGACACAAACAGGTGAGATCACAAAATACCTGACATGACAGGGGGAGTCCAATACAGGCAGGAGCAGGGGAAGCAAAAATTGGGGGGTGGTGGTGGTGTGCTGTTTAGATCTGTAATTATTGTTAATTCGTTGGATCAGGTGGGGTTCGGAAATTATGGCTATGGGCTGGGGCGGGGTCGGGTCGGATATTTTTAGACCCAAGTGTAACTCTATGCTACGTTAGCTTTCAGCTACTGTTTTCACTGTTTGTTAGCTTACATAAAAGATTGTCTTTTACATTGTGAATAGCATTTTGCTACTGTTAGCTAGAGTTCAGATTCTTTTGGCATTTATCCAGCATTTAAGTGACATTTGCATTTTAGTAGCTGTTTTTAGTGTTTGGCTAGTGTTTCACTATTTTTAGTTTTCAAATAGCATTTTTCTAGTTTACCTTTTGAAAGCATATCTGCTAACTTTTAACTAATATTTAAATAGTTCTAACTTTTAGCTATGATTTTTAGCTAGCACTTTCAACTGTTACTTAATGTTTTGAGACATTTAGCTTGATTTTGCTCATTGTGCTAACATTTTCCTTCTTTTTCCTTGTGGTGTCGCTTCTCTTTTGAGCTTTACCAACCATTAGCTTCATTTCTCCAGTTTTTCTGACATACTAAAAGTCAAGCTTTTAAAGTTCATTTAATTTCTAAATACAGCAGCTGAGCATGTCACTGTAAAGACCTGTGTTCTTGTCTGGTTACAATTAATAGCTACAAGCGGATGAAGCACATGTTAACACAAGTCAGACATGCGACACAAGAGAACGCTGGGCAGAACAAATGAGCAGCAGCTTTGAAAGCCTTTGTGACATGTACACATTAAATACCAAATGTTTCCCCGGGGAAGTGCCTTAGTCAAGATAATTGGAAGCAAACTTCAAAACAAATGCACCGAGTTCAAACGAGACTCCTCCTCTGCTTCCTCTGTGGATATAATAACCCCTCGTCACACTCCTAAGGCATAATGTGACGTTCAAACCAATCAGAATGTGTGACACAAAAATAACTGTTTTTGTGTTTTCCCTGCATTTATGCATTCACATGTTGACTTTTATTAGTTTGCACTTTGCAATGTATTATTATGGATAATAATGCAAAAATATGCACACTAATTATAACACGTTATGGCCTCAGAAAGAGGAAGGACTAATCACAACATGTTGAAAAGGAAACCACCACTGGAGTAAATGGGCTAAGCAGAGAGCTGTTTTCAGAAACTGTGTTAAAAGAAGTAAGAAAATCATTTGAAAAGCATTGCCAAAGGCTAAAAGATTGTCTCTCAAACAACAACAAGGAAACAACTTCAACTACATTAGTTTATGGTGCCTCACAAAAGAAAAAAGCAAAGGCAATGGCATTTCTGTAGGCTGTGTCTGAGCTGTCTGAGTCATGACAAATGAGGGGACACTGAGAGGAATCCAGGTGACATTCTTTGGCTGACTGCCTTTTCTCTGCCCACCCAGGGGAGTAATTTCACACTGTTGAGAGGCTCCTGCACACATTTTTCAAACGGAGGAAGGAAGCGGGTGGCAGAATGAATGGCAGCATTTGATTTCCCACGTGTGTACCCGATGATGGGCTCTGGGTTTGAAGAACTTGCACGGATTATAGAGCTCCAGAGTTTTGTGAAAAATGCTTCACAAGGTGAAATGATCTCTCTGGGTAAAAGATAAAAGGCAGACAGAAACCACATCTGGTATGTTAGTTTAGGAAGGCATCTCAAATGCTCTTGTCATTTGTCTTTGCCCTTTCAGTTTGGTCCTTCACTTCTCTTCCTCTGTGGATTTGGGAGAAAGAAGAAGAGTGACAAGTGAAAACACGGCAGGAGCCTCCGAGAGAAGGACAACAACAGCGGTGTCTTTATTTTAGTCAATTCTCACAAGGATTATCTTTGGCTAGGCTTCTGTTTGTTGTCAGGTCCTCCAAGCAGCACTTTCTTGTTTCCTCTCCAAAGATCGCAGTCAGCAGAGAACTCTTGATCATCAAAGATCACAATAACCCCCCAACATAAAACTTTTGACCAAAGAAAGCAAAGATAAAGCATGTGAACATGAGATAAATTACACATAAAGCAGCACAAAGAGTCAGGTTATCAGCATTACAAAATAAAATAGTATAATTTTTAAATATTTTATTTTATTTTTTATTTTATTTAAAAGTTTATTCATTAAAAAATCCCATAAATGATAAGCATACAAAATATAAAATGGAAGGCAGCAGAAAGAAGAAAAAAATCTTATTATAGCTACCCCTTTTTTTCCAGACAATTAGTTCAAACAATATTAAACTTCAAGTAATATTAAACTTCAACTCAAACCTAAAGTAAATATTCACCATGGCTTTAACTTATACAGCAGACAAATAAAAGTATGTTTTAATATAGAATAGAATAGAACAAAATAGAATAGAACAAAATAGAATAGAATAGAATAGAATAGAATATACTTTTTTGTCCCCTTGGGGAAAATTTTCATGGACTCAGGGGTGTAAATTGCATAGTAGCAGCTGCCCAAACAGACAATAAATACACATACAATTCATATAAACAGCAAAAAATAAATAAATAAATAAACAAATAAAATAATAAAATAAAATAAAGCACAGTAGTTTACAAAACAACAACAGAAAACACCAAAGTTCTTGCACATCTTCCAGACCTCAACATATTATCTATTTAAACATTTGATTCAAAATTTTGATGGACGTGGGCACAAAAGAATATTTCAAATGGTTCCATTTTTATTTTGGAATTCTGTACCTTATACTGAAAGGCAAGTGCTCATATTCCACATACATTATATTGTTAATATATACAGGTAGTCCTCGACTTACAACGTAGATCTGTTCCTACGCGGCGGCGTAAACCGATTTTCGACGTAAGTCGGAACGTGGTACCTGTTTTAACAAGCGCGTAAACCAATTTTCAACGTAAGACGTAATTACCGTACCATATGCATGTATGGTACCCGTTTTACCAAGCACTTAGCCTATCCTAGCACAGTGCCCAACATAATTATCAAAAAAACACATAAAATACTTCTACCGTACTGGGATGCTAGTGATGCCGTCCTCCTCCGTAAAGTATGCAGTTACTTGTACAGTACGTACTGTATTCCTCCGCCGCTGTACCATGTACAGTACAATACTGTACTCTTCCGCTGCTGTGCTGCTGCGTTACAACATTTAATGATGTAAAACCGACATAACCGCGTGACTCCTAATAAGGGAGATGTGTCGTAACCGCAAAACGTCGTAACTCGAGACCGTCGTAACCCGAGGACTACCTGTACATAATATTGCATGAAGGGTGGGGGTAGTGGTGGTGTAGAAGCCAAAGACAATGAGCCTGTGATCGGAAGATCAATCCCTCAGACAGACAACATCAAAAGGTGGGTGGGAAATACCTGTCTCCACCCTCATTTTGCACCACTCTGGGCCCTTGAGCAACGCCTTAACCCCTTCCATCTGCTCCTTCAGGCGCCCTAGATGGCAGCTCTCTGCTCCACACAGAGGGCTGTGGTAGCTCAGTGGTCTGTGGTTGCATCAAGAAGGGCATCTGGCGTAAAAAACAATTGCTAAGTCTTCGTGGGAGATAGTTCACTGTGGTGACCCCTGAAGAAGTGAGCAGCCAAAAAAAAAAAAAGTGTAGCATAACGGGCGTCGAGGTGCACGCAGTTGCACAGTGAATGCTGGACATAGACACCAGCAACATCCGTGGTGTGGAAAGGAAGAAGAAGATGAAAATAATGGATGGATGGATGGATGGATGGATGGAAAAACCCATTATCTATTCACAATGGAACATGATAAATGTGTGAAATAATAACTGTAACATTCAAAGAATTAAGGAAAAAGTGACAAAAAGTGAGAACAAGGGCAACAAAAGAAAGATTGTAAAAGATGATTGTTCAAATACATAACAGCTAAAGAAATTGTGGTTTTCAACATATTAGATTGATTGGCCACAAGTCAGTAGGATGACCTGAGCAAAGTAAAAAATGAGCTGAGGTTCACCAGTCTGCAAAAACATTTTGCATGAAGTAGCATGCAAAAATATTGGAACAATATTCCGCAATGGCAAATTGTGAATGCTTTGAATTTCTCAGTAACTACTGATTATACTATCCATCCATCCATCCATCCATCCATCCATCCATCCATCCATCCATCCATCCATCCGTCCGTCCGTCCATCCGCCCATCCATCCATCCATCATTTTTACCCGCTTTTTCCTTTCTGGGTCATGTGGTTTGCTGGTATAACAGTCAATGTGAGAGAGGCAGGGTACATCCTGCACAGGTCACAAGCCCATCACATAGAGACAAACAAGACAAAACCATTCACACCAAGGGACAATTTAGAGCTACCACTCAGCCTAAAATATATGTTTTTGGTTTGCGGGAGAAAACCGGAGTACCCGGAGAAAACCCACGCATTCACGCAGAGAACATGCCAACTCGACTGGGATTTGATCTTTTGTGACCTTCTTGTTGAGATTTACTGACTGTGCCACTGTGCCGTGAGTTCACAACATAATCAAATAAATAAATAAATAAATAAATAAATAAATAAATAAATAAATAAATAAATAAATACATACATAAATACATAAATAAATAAATAAAATTTGGTGAGAGCTCTACACAAAGAACAAAGCTGAAGGTAAAAACTGGAATGCTCAAGTCTGATCATCTGGCCATCAAGCAGAACTGCATTAAAATCAAGATTTTGATTATTTAATGGAAATCATGGCATGGGCTCAGGGACACAAAAAACAACAACAACAACAACAACAACAACAACAACAACAACAAACTTCTTAAACAGTTCACTGTGCCATCCACAAAGTTTTGTTAAAAATCTCGTACTAATATCCAGAAATGTTTTTGTATTTTCAAAGCCAAAGCTCAAGAAGACTGAGGAGTGGTAAACTATTCTAGAATCAGACAAACAGAAACTTAAAATTATTTTGGAAACAGCTGAAACCAACTTCGTTCTGAAGAAGAGAGGGACCATCCAGCTTGTTATCAGTGCACAATTCAAAAGTCAGCTTCTCTGATGATATGGAGGTACAGTTTTGCCTATGACATGGTTACACATCTGGAAAGGCACCATTTATGTAGAAAAGTATAGTATTTAGAAATTTTAAAAAAGTATGCCACATCCACATGAGTTTTTTTTTATTTTTATTTTATTTTTGTGAGGGAGGCTTTCAGCAAATCACAGTTTTCATCTGTTACAAGATCATTAGTCCATTGTACAAAAGTCTGGGTAATGACCTGGCCTGCCTGCCTTCCAAACCTCTCACCAACTAAAAACATTTGGTACATCATGAAGCAAATATTTAATCAGAAAACACCCAGAACTGTTGAAGAGCTTTAATCATACATCAGTCAAGAATGGGACCTCCTTCCCCTCCAAAAGCCCCAGCTGCTCTCCTCAGTTCATACATGTTTACTGTCTGTTGTTAAAAAAGAGGGGATGCTTCACAGCCCTACAACTTTCTGAAAATATGTTGCTGCCTTTAAATTCAGAATGATGTTTACATTTTTCTAAAAATTTGGGACAGTTTTTTAGTTTAATCATATAATACACATTATTAAGTTAATCATTGCATTTCTGTTTTTATTGTCATTTTACGCAGTGGTCTAACATTATTGAAACAGGAATTGCTTATTGGCTTTTTTGAGTACTGCCCAGGACAAAATGTTCAAAATGAGCTCTAGGGTTACTAATACTTTAAACACATGCTTCACCATCCACTCTGTTTTTGGTTCCCACACAAATGTTTGCTCCTGCACATAATTAAATGTGTCATTGCCCGAGGTAACAGATCAGAGGACAAAGCCCAGGGGCATAATGTGCAACAGTTACAAAGACAGGGCCCATTCTGTTGCTGTTTGCTCAAGGTCAAAAGTCACGCACTCACAAACATTGTGAACTTGGGTGTTTTGTTCAGGGAAAGTGGTATGCAGTAATTAGAAACAATAATGATTAGTAGCGGAAAAGGGAGACAAATTGCACTTCATAACACCTTACCTAAGTTATGTATTTTTGAAAGTTTATTTATCATATTTTTCGGCCTATAAGTCATGTTTTTTTGTATAATTTGCATGCCCTGCAACTTTATAAACCAATTTTTGGCTGCGATATGACCGTTTTCATTCATTCTGACTGAAAAAAAGATTGAACAGTATCATTTTCAACTGCTAGATGGCAGCAGAGTAGTAGTAACAGTGAGGCATGCGGTTATATCATGTAATAGGTAAACATGGCTATAACGACACATTCAAAAAGGTTCAAGACAAAAACAATTGGACTTAATTTACTCTACTTTACTTTATACTGTATTGTTTTTGTCGAACTTTTTTGAATTAACCATCCTAGATGACTAAGAATCTTCACCAGCTCTTAATGACACAATCGGCTTGCCATAGACCCCACCCCACAACCTTCATTCTGCTTGCATTAAAGTGCATTAATCAGTAAAAGTTCAACTGAGACACACATTTGCTATAATTTCGAGCAAATTAATAATTGTTTTAGTTGGTTATCTTGTTAAATTTCAAAGAAACGAGCAGCGTTCCTCTTTCCTTTTTTTCCTCCCTCTGTGCGCTGCAGGAGCACCGAGGCAGCGAGTGCAGATGCTTTGACTGTTAAAGTCCTTTTATCGAGCAAATGTTAGACTGAGACACAACTTTACTTTAATTTCGAGCAAACAAATAATTGTTTTTAATTGTTTATCTTGTTAAATTCTTATCAAAGCCCTCCTATGCACGCTCCCGCAGCCGCCATTTGGAAGCCCATTGATTTATGGCACAGCGGCTCACATTTCCGGGTTCGGCCCACATTTCCGAATTGTCAGCAGTGATGCATAATAGATGCGACATATACGGCGAAGCAACATATTTATGGATTTTTCCACTTTTTTAGACATATTTGGACTGATGCGACTTATAGGGTGGTGGAACGGGTACAACAGAAAATATGGTAAGTTCAAAATTGAAGACAGGTTCGGTTTTTGCCCAGTCCTGTGTGCGTGTGTTTGTGTGTGTCTTTTTACCTAAATATCTGATAAAACACCAAACTATTTCAAATGAAACTTGCAGACCTCAATGATTTGTTGAACATCTACAACTGAATAACTTGTGGAGCCAAACTTATTTAAGACAGCCACCATACACTGATTTAAAAAGACACACAAAATGATTACAGCACTGTCAGTTTAGCAGATCTTAGTATTAACTGAGCCTGACTGTCAACACATAATCTAAGCACTAACAAATTATGTAAGAACTTTAAAAAAATGTACCCATTATTTTTTTAATTCAATTATGTCTTTCTATCAAAATACCTTGTGACCCATTGAATAGAATTGAATGAAACTTACAGACAGCGACCACTGTATGCACATCTACAACCTAATAACTTTTGGAATCAAACTAGTTGAAGATGACAGCCACTTTTAATCAACTTAAGCCAACACAAAAATTATATATATATTTCAGTTTTGCAGATAGTGAGCTAAAACTTGACATGGTAGTAGATGAGAGTCATTCACCACATATGCTGAGCATGACATCTGGTGACATCACATGAGATTGGGCTTTGATTTTAATGTTTGACCCAAACAGCTACAGTTTTTTTTTTTCCCTCATTTCTCAACGTTAGATATCTTAGTTTAAAATTCTGCCATCAAAGGAATGCTAGACGTCTAATGTTTTATAAGAATCCCTTTTGATTAAATGCATATTTTTAACTGAGTATGGATTTAAAATACAGTTTCCCACACCCTCACAAGGATCTGTCACTAGCTCTTGAAGGGTTTGGGTCAGAAAGGTCCTTGTTGTTTTTTTGTACAACATACACTCAGAGCTCATGAATCAGTCACCCTGCCACACCTTCCCCCATCACCTTTAGCTACAGAGCAACCCAGTCACGTACAGGGGTGGGATCAGTATCTGAGAGACTTAAATTCCGCACTTATTAGTTTGTGACCATTCAAACAAAGTTTGAGGAAGGTCAGAGGTCACAGACAATCAGTACTATTCAGTGAGAGTGACAAAGCTGCAGACTTGAATCAACATTGACTTCATTTGTGCACCTAAATTCCTCCTACCAGGAGACTTGATGTGGAAAATACAAGGACGGCAGGATTTTCTGAACCTTTTTTGTCTCTCCTTGTGTGACCAGAAGTATTTTTGAAAGGATGAATCACTAAAGTGAACAATAATCAGACATGATTGGTATGTTCTTTCCACAATATCAAGAAAAATCGGATAACAAAAGAACAAAAGAAGGTTTTGATGTGCATCTGAGTAAGAAAGAGACAGCTGAAGGAAACAGGTGCCAGAAAACAGCAGGAAGCAGTCATCAGTTTTATTCCTTCCACTGCTGGTCCACTTCAAATATCACTGCACAGGTAAAGTCACATGCTGCTTGTTCACACACAGAGAAATGAAGCCGTTCCACCTGAACACCATCCCATTTTCACACTGACCCCAGAACATCATAAATCACAACTGTCTGAAAGGCCTGAATGTTTTATTTTGTTTTCTTCCCCCCACCTTTATTTGTCTCCGAAGGGCCATTGGCATCACCACAGGGATAATGCCCCTTCAGGGGGAATGGTAATGAGGTGAAACCACCACCCTTCGTTCAGATGCGGAAACACAAGAATGCGTACAACAAACATAAAGAACGGAAGAAACTGACGGCAGGGGATTAAGTGATGTTTGCTTGTTGCTATACCCTTCACCGAGGAAAACACTTTAAGCCTCTTCCGATGCATGTTTGAAGAACACAAGGAAAGCAGTTCCTTTAACACTTAACCAAAACCACACGGCTTTTAGAGACTCCGGGAAAAGATGGATGCAACAGACACAACTTTAATCTGCCTCATTTGGTGTTCAACATGTACAGGGTAAATATCATCGAAACAGCAGGTGGAGCTGTCTGTACAGTTAATGAGGCCAGGAGAAGAAAATGAAAATGTTTTCCTAAAATAGACTGTTTTAGTTTATGTATTTAAAAACACACACACACAAAAAGAATCATATTTTTGTATCTATTGCTATAACTTCAGATCTTCTACAGATAGGGTATAAAACAATAAGCCACACGTTTTTGAGATATCAATTACGTCATTTTAACAGTAATATTTGTTCTGCACAATGCCTGATAAGTTAGTTTAACAACAATTATCTGTCATTGGTACTGTCTCAATGTGTTTAATTAGCATGCATTTGTCCCTTCACATGCCAGATAAGCAGTCATGTGCAGTGAGCAGTAGATGGCACCATTGGACACATCCTGCTTTACCCTTTACATTAAATTGTTCTTGTAGCTTGAAAGGTGTAGGTGGATGCCATCAGAGCTCTCTGGATCTTCATAATGGCTGTGGCCCGGAGTTTCTCACCTCAGCTTTTAAACCTGAGCACAATTTGTATTTTTTAATTCCAAAGTCAGAGTCAGAGCAACGTATCCAGCAGGTTTGGAGTAGAGTCTATATATAACACCTGCAGGTCATGTCTCTTCTCATAAAAATGCATGTTACAGTACATAAAAGACCCCCACCCCACCACACACACACACATAAACAAAAGACAGCCTGATGTAGAGGGGGAGGGAAGGGGAGGTGGAGGAGACTTACCCAATGCACTGGAGGCATCCAGTATGTGGTGCGCTGCATAATGTTACACTTGGGTAAATTGTTATACAGATGTGTGCATGCTGTAACAATGCCGCAAGAAAGTCTGAGTATGATGGAAGACACTGAAGAAGTAGAAGAACCTGAGACTTTTTTTTATTTTTTTTTTATCTGTTGTGTTCAACTCTTGCCTTTGAACGGGGTGGCTCAGAAATGCAAATTTTGTTGTTTCTTTCTTTCTTTTTTTCTTTTTCTTTTTACAGGTTCACTACAAGGAGGCAGTCATAAAAATACCTTAGTACGTCTACTTAGGTATTGTACTAGTGTGTCTTAAAAAGTCTTGTCTTCACTGTATACAAAGTACATTTCTCTTTCATGTGCACATTGTACTGTGTACTGTATAGGTTTTGGTCATCTTTTACTTTTTTTAATATTTAGCTTCCAAGCAGCCAGATGTTGTTCTAATCTTTAATGTCTGTATTTCTATAGAAACTTTAGTGATATGGCCTCATTAGACACAACCACATGTCTGATCTTTTTCTGATGCCAGTCAAACAGCCCTCCAGCTTTGAGGTGTCTGGTGTCCTTGTTCCTTTTATGAAAAGCTCTTGACTTGTATAAATACATTCTCTCACACACAGACATAAGCTGCCATGTTGGGATCACCTCACACCTAGGATCCTCTGCTCAGCATGTCTTTTATTATATTATGCTGATAAAAAAAATAAAAAAATAGAAAGCTGGGTTATGTCCCTTATTATATCTGCTACAACAGAAAAGATCAATAGTTCTTCAGGCTCTTTGAACATTATTCAAAGGTTTTCTTTGGTGTTTGGCTGTTTTTTTGCCCTTTTTCCATTGCGTGCCTGAATAAATTCAGAGAAAAGAATTGCTGTTGGCCAAGTCACCTAATTTGAACCTGTACATCAGACACACACACACAAATCTTACAGCTTTGAAGCAAAGTATAGAAAATAACTTAAAATTGGTTAAAAACATAACACAATAATGTAAGATGACTATGCCACTGTTCTGTTTATCCAGTAGCTAAATGGTAAATGGACTGTACTTATACAGCGCCTTGTTATCTTATTGAGATACTCAAAGCTCTTTACACTACAATCTGTGCCTCATTTACCCATTCATACAGCACTCTACTAGATCTCTACAAAGCTA
>JARVLU010001462.1:20382129-20393500 GCA_031762415.1 Simpsonichthys santanae
CACACACACACACACACACACACACACACACCCACACAGGCAAAAACCCGATTTCTTTGCTTCGCCTTTCACTGTGGAAGCAGCTCTTTTTAAACCTGCCCTTATTTTTTGAAGCAAAGTGTTTACATATGGTCCAAATTTTTCACTTGTAATGTTTTATTGCTCAATTGCTCATTGGGGGTCAATAACTGTGAGGTCAAGTGGAAGTTTAACATTTTAACCTAAGTCAGGACAGCACATTTCCCTTTCTCTCCTGGAGCTTCTCTGTGTTAAACTTCCATTCATGAATTTTGAGACCTTAGAAATGATGGTTATTTACAGCATGTAGCCGCTTGTTTTATAACCCTTCATTAAATGTGCTTGTATTTTAGATTATATCACTACTGTGCCCACAGTTGGACTGCAGCAATGTTATTTTTCATCACAACTCAAAACATTGGGTTTTAAAGTGGCCTTTATATCATATACTGTACTTTTTCATTGAACTCGTATAGTAAACTATGTTGTTTTCATATGGCATCTTTGGTGTTGGTGCTGTAATTATTTCATAAGTCATCAGAAATAATGTTGCTTCCTACAAATATGTCACTTAGTTCCAAATAAAAAACATCAGCCAACTTTAGACCTCAACACACAAAAGACCTGTCCAAAACTCTGATCTAAAAATACATTAAAAAGTCAGCTTTTGCTCACTTCTACACGTCTACTTTTATGCATTATTTACTCAACATGTGCCTTCACAACACAGACAAGAAAAACCTGCCCTGTGGCATGTGATTTCTTTGTTTCCTGTTGGATCTGTGTTTGATTAATATCGCTCACTGCCTGAGAAACCTATCCATAGAAATGTCTTTGATGATAAATGGGAGCTGTGAAACAGGAGATGTGGGGTATGTAAATGAGTTTGTCTTTGCTGTGCTGCTCAGTCCCCAGTCAGATATCACATGGGAGGCTTCTCCAGGCCTTGATAACAGAAGCAATGGGGAGTTTTTTTTTTTTTTTTTTTTTTTTTTTTTTTTTTTTTTTTTTTTTTTTTTTTTTTTTTTTTTTTTTTTTTTTTTTTTGGTTTGTTTGTTTTTTAATACAAACGTTCACTCAATAAAGGCAGAAGTTGAACACACTGTAAAATGAAGCTAATATATGAATGCATTAATTAATGAGTCACATTTGCAATCTAGGCAGCACATTTTATTTTTATTCTTGAAGGATGGACCCTTGAATTAGTCTTTATAGCTTTACTTTTCCATAGTTTAGGTAGTTCTCAATACAGAGCAGAATAAAGAAAAGCAAGAAGTAAATTACCTTTAAGATTATTTTAGAGTACTGCATGGCACCTGGGGAGTTCAGAGACTCAAAGGCAACTGAGGAAAAATAAAAACATGTCACAATCTTGCAATGCCAGAATTCACTGGGTTCTTATAATAAAAAAAGTAGTTCAGAAAGTATTGTTTTGAACAGTGGTGGGCACTGCTAGCCAAAATTTAGCTTCGCTAACCCATGTTCCACTAACTAAAAAAAACAACTTCACTAATATACAGTTTTTGTTTTTTTTTTAAGTGGAAGCTAAAGTTAAACTGTTAAGACGACTGTCACTGTGTCTGTGTCACATCTTTGTCTATTTCCAGTTGAAGTTGTGTCAACCAATCATGCCATGTCGCTTGTACACATAGTAAGCCAATAGTGTGCCTTCAGCTTGCAACCTATGTGTCAACCAATCTTATGTGTAGTCAGCCAATAGAGCGCCATGCAGACTTTTTGAGACATGCCCACAACAAACAGGAACAAGCTTGTGAATTTTGTTAGTGGACTTAAAGTTGGCAAAACCTCATTTAGCAGAAGCTAATTAAGCTAACAGCTTCCAAAGTTAGTGAAAATGCTAATCTGTTAAATTAAAAATTTGTTCTACTGTTAGCTTTTAGTGGGTTAGCAGAACTGTGCACAACTCTGGATCTGAACTTGTGGATTGGCTGCCACAGAAGCAAACCCCCCAAAAGTCTAAGAACATTTTGAGCTGTAAAAGAGGACCTTACAGAAAGGTCTGACTTTTCCAACATCCAAACTAATTAACAACAGTTAAAAACTGTAGCACTTAAGGCACTTCTTGAGAGTGTCTTTCAGCTACAACCAAAACAAATATATCTAAATATCTGTTGAAACTGACTTAGTTATCATCATATCAGTGTTTGATAAGACTGATTGACTATGGCAGCTGTCTTGAACTCTGTTGACTCTAAAAATTAGGTAATTTTACATGAATATCCATTATTTATTTTCTCAGACTTTAAAATAATTTGTTTTGTAATGCGTGAAAAATTTTGCTAAGAGTACAAACACATTGTCCTTTCATCTCCAGCATGGTGTTACAACAATTATGACACTGTAAAGTCTTAGCTGAACAATTATTATTATTATTATTACTATTATTTGCTGCATGTTGGAATTAAAGCTACCAAAACACTTCTTAATAATAATAATAATAACAATAATAATAATAATAATAATAATAATAATAATAATAATAATAATAATAATATGTTATGTACTATATTGTCATCATTGCATGGTCCCTCCCAAACAATGGTGAAACTGGCTCTCTGCATTTAACCCATCCACCACAAGGTGGTACAGTGGGTAGCTATTGAGGACACATGGGGAGCATTTGGGGATAGGGTGTGTTGCTCAGAGGCACCACAAGATGTGCAGTAACTGGGGATCAAACCTGGGACTTTCGAATCGCGAGTCGGTTGCCCTGTCTCTACCCCATCTCAACACCCTTGACATATCATATTAAAGTTAACTGTTTGCTGGTCTTTTCAAACAAATATGTAGTTTTTTTTTAATTGTTATTATTTTATTAAAAGCAAACTAGTTTTCCACATTATCATTTCATTTGATATTGGTTCAACAGCATAGTTTCAAATTAAAAGCAGCAAATTTATTTTGATAGAAAGTTAAAGAAACCACTTCATTCAGTTTTTCAGGTTTTCTCATCCTCCTTGAGGTTGCATGATTTTGTCTGTTTTTCAATTACATTTAATTTCACTGTAGAAATCAACCTTAAACAACAAAGCAACTGAAGCATTTTCAGCACATCAAGCTTGAACCCAGTAGGGATTGTCCTGACCCTGCTGAGAAAATTTACAATCACTAAAGAGTCCATGGGGACGGAGATGAAACTATTGATCACTGAAGGATACTTTTCACCTCAGATCAAGAACTTGCCTCAGGATATGAGGAAATAAATTGGTCCTGGGCAGTGCTTTAACAAGTAAAAAATGACTTTGATCACTTAGAAAAGTCAAATGGTCTGGATAAATGTAGTCGATGTGGGAATAAGTCCACCTTTGAAAATTACACATACACATTGATTGCTTGTAATCTAAACATGATAAAAGTGCATATGTTCTCCTGGTATACTGTGCAATCTGATTTTTATTCAAACAATCTCAACATGACTAGAATTTAAATATCTGTATGTCAATAAAAAAGTGAACATTTATATTTTACCGTGAGACAAGTACAACTAGCCAAACATGTGTGTAGTGTGGAAGCTAAACTAAATAATATATTTAAAAAAAGGTTGTGAGCTTCTTTATATGATTCGGTATATTAAACTCTTGTCCTAATTACTTAAAGAAAAAAAAAATGAAGTTGAACTTTTTCAGCAGTCAAGATTTTGCATCGCCCACAGATCTGGCTAACTTGGAGCTATTTGTAAAAGCCTACATAAAAAAACAATGGGAGTGGTATTTTGATTCAAATGTTAACTTTGAGAAACAGATCAGTTCTGTTGTAAAAAAACATTTTTTTTAAACAGGTTGTTTTCTAAAGTGAAATTAATTTGATCCTTTCAAGTCTTTGAACAGCTGGTTCATGCTTTTATTACTTCCCAGCTCGACTACTGCAATTCTCTGTGTTGGTGTTAATCAGGCTGGCCTCTCACATCTGCAGCTAGTCTAAAACGCTGCAGCTCATTTTTGTAAACACAAACAAAGAATCATGAACATATCTCCCCAGTGCATGGCCTCTTCATTGGCTCACTGCTTGTTTTAGGACTTATTTTTTTCACTGCCTTTTTTTTATTCTTATTGGACAAAGAGGAATGCCAAAGACAAGATATATGGATGCAGTTAGAGAGGACATGGAGATAGTTGTAGTAAAGACAGAGGATGCAGAGGACAAGATGACATAGGGATGGATGGCTCGCTGTGGCAACCCCTTAAAAGTGAAAAGCCGAAAGACAAAGTGTTTTTTTTTTTTTCCCTGTACGTTTGTATGGTCTCCTGTTTTTTAACTGTTTTCTCACTACTTATATTATGTGCAGCACTTTGACCAATAACGGTTGTTTTTAAACATGCTTTATAAATACATTTGATTTGATTTGGTTTGATTTTGAATTGGAAGGTCTTGGAAGCAAAAGAAGCATGGAAGAAGATGCCCAAGATGTTTGAATGTTTTTTCTTGGTTGAACTTTGTTTTTATTTTTTATTTTTTTTTACTTTCATAATCTAGTGTAACAAGCCAAAGGACTTTTGATTTGGCTTCAATATATTTGGCGACTTGAGGATGCAATCTCCTGTCTGTCTATCACTATGGGGTAGATTACACCAAGGCTGGTGCCCACACTCACACATACACTCATCTTCTGTCAAAATTATTATTTTTCTTACTGAATTTGGCAAAAAAATCAGAAATGTGTTTGATACTAAATATATAAATTGTACCAGTGATTAAAAAGGACTGGACTGAAGGACAGTACAGATGCACTAATCATGACAGTACAAGAACTTGCCCTTAGCACAAGAGCAATAGAGGCTGGGGGTCCACCATGCCAGACAAGACACATGATGTAGGCTGTGCAAAGATGCAGTCCAACACATTACAGATGGAGGCAGGCAAAACATGCATGGGATGCCACAACCAACTGATTGGAATAGTATACAGGAACATCTGTGCCAAGTATGGACTGGAGGCCCCATAGCCAAAGTGGACAATGCCACAACGAGTGGTGAGGATGGCAGGGCTAAAATACTGTGAGACTTCCAGATCCAGACTGACAAACAGGTAATGGCTTACCAACCAGACATTGTGGTGTTTGACAAGTTATAGAAGAAGGTAGTTGTGATAGATGCAGCAATCTCAAGTGAGTGTAACATCAGGAAAAAGGAGTACGAGAAGCTCAAGAAATACCAACGGCTGGATAGGGAAATACAGAAGTAATGGAAAATCTTGGAAGGTCTTGGAAGCATCTTGTGCTCCAGCATCACCATGTGGCATGGAGGCTGAACAGTGGAAGGAAGGAAAGCACTGCAGAGAGTGGTGAAGGCTGGACAGAAGACTGTTTGAGTCAGCCTACCCACCATCACAGACATCTATACCTCCAGATGCAAGAAGAGAGCCACCTGCATCATGAAGGACCCCGCTCCCCTCAGGCAGAAGGTTGCGGGGCGTTAAGTGTAGAACCACTAGACCAAGCAACAGATTCTACCCTGAAGCTGGAAGACTCATGAATCCCTAACCAGGATAATCATTGTACCAAAATAAACAAACAAACAAACAAATGAATAAATAAATAAATAAATAGAAAATCACTGTAATGCCACTTTAAGTGGTGAAATGTGACTTATATGTGCTGCTTATCATCCATGCTGTTGTTCTCATGCTGATGATTATCTCATGCTGCTGTATTCATTCATACTTATCTGCTCATCACAAACTCATGTTTGGGCTGCTGTTGTTATGCCGTATTGTTTTACATTATTAATGTTTAGCGTATATCTTAGGTATTTCAGCATACCGTTTTGTGGCACATATCTTAGTGTATATCAGATCCTTATTTACTGTTTCTTTTTATACTTTATAGTTTGCCATTTTTGGGTATAACTGGGACCCTGTTTACATAATTTCCAATGGGCTCAATAAAGTTCTATCTTATCTCTTAATTTCTTTCCACCTCATGTACACATGTGATGGTAATGACAATAAAACTGACTTGAACCTGAACTTGTAAAGACATCAGTAATCCCTGTAGTCGTTGGAACACTGGGTGCTGTGACCCTTAAACTGGAAGAGTGGCTTCAACAGATCCCAGGAACAACTTCCAAAAGAGCACAGTCCTAGGTGCAGCTAAGATACTGCACAGACTTACGGACTGACTGACTGACTGACTGACTGACTGACTGACTGACTGAATCGGATAGACTTGGGCAGACTTGGGGCCAGCCAGCCAGCCAGCCAGCCAGCCAGGCAGACAGATAGATATGGGCATCCAACGCAACAAGCCAAATAATATTAACTAGTTTTACAATTTAGATTGTAGATTGTTCTGGTAGAACAAATACATTAGAAATAAAAACTGGTGTTTGGAAAATCTATCAGGGCATTTACATATAATGTTTCTCAATATTGACATGTTTTCTTGATGTTTGTGCATAAACATGTCCTTTTACATTCACACATAAAGTATGGGTGAGTTTTTCAGATATGAATGATATGCAAACATCCATCCATCCATCCATCCATCCATCCATCCATCCATCCATCCATTATCTTTACCTGCTTCTTCCTCTTTGGGTCACAAGTGTCACTGGTGCCCATGTCCAGCCATCACTGTGCGAAAGGTAGGGGACACCTTAGTCAGGTCGCATGTCCATCATAGGGTCGCATAGAGACAAACAAGACAACCATTCACACGCCTGCTCACACCTAGGGACAATTTAGAATTAGATATGCAAACAATGAGTACTTATTATGAAAGTAAGATGTTTATGTGGAAATGGCAAAACAAATGAAAACAAAATTATTTTACAAGTAACACTCATAAAACACACATAGCTTTGCACCTAATAACAATAATATTGAAGATAAAAGAAAAGTGTCAAACAAGCAAATAAAAAAAACAAAAAAACAAAAAACAAAAAAAAACAGCACAGATAATGTGAAATCTCATGTTCTTGCATTGCATCACTTTTCATGTTATGAATAGGTGAAATGGCTCCAAAAACAAGTCCCACATCAAGTTGTTTTTGGTCTTTCACACAAAAACACATAGGACCAGTCTAATCCATAGATGATATGAGTTTGCAAATAGTAGCTTGACAACAATGTAAATGTTATCAGAAACCCAGAAACCATCTTATCACCAGCAAACTGGTTGGTCCACTGTCGGAGTGTACTGCTTAGTGTGGAAACAGTTTGTTTGTGACTTCTCAGACTGATGAAGCCCTTCGGATGGAGGGCGAAACATCTCTGAACAAAAAATAAAAATAAAATAAACTGTCCAGATGACCTGAATGAACAGTGTTGGATTTTTTACCTGGATTACTGAGCATAAGCCTTGATGAAAACTACTTTGTATGTAAATGGTTGGTGTCTAGTGCTGCGCACACCTACCCAACTTCAACCTCATTAACTTGCCTTTATAACTAGCTCCCTGTCAACTCAGGGGTGTAACAATGCACTGACTTTAACCTCTCATTGCGCCTCCATCAACTCACACATTACACCAACAAGAAAAATAATCTGACACTTAAGATCAACTTGCTGTGAGAACAAGGCTATAAGATGTTCATAGTACATGCATAACAGTTTCAAATATCTCATATTAAAAAGGCAACTTGACATGTGCCTGAATCACAACTTTAGGTAAAACACTATTATGTGAAAGGATGGTACAAGATTACATAAAAAAGTGGAAATTTTTTAAACATATTATCCAATTTTTCCAGAAAATGATTTTAATTTAGGGGCAGAAATCTCATTACACACACACACACACACACACTCCTCTGATGCAGGTTTGTACTGCTGTGTTTGTGCCTCACTGCTGTGCCATCTGTGAGTCTTGAAAGTCTCTTTGTGCAAAATACAATGCGTAAGTGGGAACAAAGTCACCAGTGCTTTGGTTCTCTGCCATGGCAGGGAACATTGGCAGGGAAGCTGGCAAACACTACATGATTAAACGATGAGTGGCTCAAGCAGCAGCAGTGTGAGGAAAACCTCTTATCATGTCTGAGCAGATTTCTAGTACTTCACTACCTAATGCACCATTAGAGTGCCAGACCAGCGTTCATTGTTTCCACAGTGCGACTTACAATATATCGCAACAAACAAATTAAACAGTCTAAAGGATTTTTTTTTGTTTGCTTTAATTTAATTTTGTGTTGTATTGATGCACTTAGATGACTAAAGCTGAACGATTTCTAGTATCTGCAGAAACTGGCAGCAAAACTAAAAGTCTGCAAAAGAAGAAAGTTGAGTTGTTTTCAGTCAACACTTCTTTGCAATTGGCAGCCAAAAAGACAACTTTTAGCACAGAAAAAAAAGCAAGTTTAAAGTTTTGCACATGGTGTAAAATTAATTTGGCTTGTTGAAGACGCGACGGTGCTGTGAAAAACTGGCGAGGGAAAAAAAAAGGTGAAAGAAATACGAGATTCTCTACTTATGACAAATTGTTGTGAACATTAAAAGAAATATTTTGCAGCTTGTGGGCTTGAACAGTTGCTGCACCATAATTCCAACCTTTTCAAGTGTTTGAAGTGGTTAAACATTTGTTTTGTTTTGTTTTCATTGGACATAATTTAACTTGTTATTTGGACGTTATAATTGCTGTTTTTGCTTGCATTGAACCAGAGTGCAGGGAAATATAAGGCTACAAAAGAGTGAGGGCACACTTCTTTATTTTTGCTCTTAAATAATGTCTATTTACAGAAACCCTGAGGTGAACAGTGCTGGCTCCTTGGTGGGTTTCAAAGGTTTTTCTTGTTTTATTATAGCTACATCTTTAAACTGTGAAATGTCTTCCACACTAATTCTTGCTGTTTTTGGCCATAAAAATATATAAGGGGGGGGTGGGGGGGCAAGGACCCAAGGGGCCGAGGTGGTGTAGGGTAAGGGCAGCCTACTCAAGACTCAAAGGTCCTGGGTTTGATCCCCCAGTCATTGCACATGTCGTGGTGTCTCTGAGCAGGACACTTTATCCCCAGTTGCTCCCCACGCGCTTTCAATAGCTGCCCACTGCTCCACCTGGTGGTGGATGGGTTAAATGCAGAGAGACAATTTCACCATTGTATGGGAACATACAAAAATGACAATACATATGCAATATTATTATAAATGAACTGAACTTATTTTTTCATTAATGCAAAGTTTTCTACAGACGCTTTAAATGTTTCGTCATCTCAGCTATTTCTTTGGTGTAAAAATAATTGAATTTGTGATAATATTTGCAATTATATAACTGTGTTTTGGGTACAAGAAATGCGTATTTATGTGTGTGTCTTTGGTAAATGACAGGCTTCTGATTGTCAAGCGGTTTGTTTGTGTGCGACTTTGCATTAATTTGCACTCCCCCTGGTAGACTGCTCGAGTGAGCAGTGAAATGAGCCGGTTGTGTGTGTATTTGTAGATCAGAGCAGTTTTGAAATCTCAAATCACAGGACTAAATTCTGAAAGAGCTGAATGAGACAAGCCTCGTCCTGAAAAGTAAACCTGGACCTAGGAACCTTACTATGCATTTAAAAGCAGAAAATAAGTTCATTAACTGATTAAAAGAAGAACTGCAGCATTTAGATGTTATGAATCACATCAAGAAGGTCTCTGGTAAAAATTCCATCGTATACAGGCCTTTTTATAATAACGCTGTGCTGTATGTTCTCCGTATTCATCTGTTGGTTTTTATCAGGTCTCTGCTTTCTTTCCATGATTCAAATACAATTTTTAATTAACTGGATGTTCCGTATTGACTATAAGCAGTGAAGGTTCTTATATGGGCAATATAGGCTGCTGCCCAGAGCAGCATCTTATCAAAGGTGGCACAATTGCCCGGCCCTGCACCTGCCCTCCCCCTCAAAAAAATTAAACACATTATTTCATATAGCCTGTCTAGCCTGCTTATTGATTTCCTATCACCCACTTGCAGGGAGTAGGTGCCCTCTGCCAGGTGCAGGGCATGTTGCTTCTGCTAAGGTCTGACACACAGGTTGTGAGAGAAGGGGTGGGGGATTCTCTCACTGACTGATAAGGCAAAAAATGCTTCACTAAATGTTTCAGGTGATGCCGTGAGCATCATTGCCTCCATCATTACAGCTATCTTGTTTGTTTGTTGGAGGTTAGCTCACCATGGGTTACGTTTCCGTGTGGGCTGAGTGATCTTACTGGTCAGGTCATGTCGGTAAGTTCACTAATTGATTGCTCCCTAACAAAGCACATTTCATTCATAATATTGTGAATAAATCTATAGTTCAAAGCTTATTTGTGTGAAATTGCAGAAAAAAGAATACAAAAATGAATGTGCACACCAAGGAAGGTGAAAGTTTAGGTATAATTTATTTAGACTCATGTTGGGGGAGTGCCAATTACACACATGGACGATGGACAAGAAAAGGTCAAAGCCATCAGGTGACGAGAATAGGAAAAAGAGAAAAGAAGAACAGAAATGAGCAAAAGCTAAAGGTGTGCACCTGTGTCATCTCTTGCAGCATGAAAGGTGTTATGTAGACTATAGCCTGTTACAAGATAGGCTTACTCTTAATTAGTTTAGCTGCTTAGGACTACCGTACATATTTGGTTTCCAGCAGAAAATATCATTTGGAAAATTAAAATTATTCTAAAACTAAACTACTACATGGGAAAGTAAAACTATGCTACTATAATTACTAAAGGCAATGATCTTGTGGTGTAGCTTGGACCATGTTAAATAGCCATTAACTGGAAGAGGTGTTGATTTGTCTCATATTCTGAATATTTCATAAATTGGACATACAATAAATGTGTAGACCTGTTTGTTTAGTCTTAGATGTTAGCTGTTTGCTATGTCAGTATGACAGTCCCTACATCACTTCACATTACTTTGGTGTGTGATGTTAGCCTGCTGTTTTACTCAGCATTACATTAGGCTACATCTCAATAACAGTTTTAGAGCTTATTAAATCTCCATTGTGATGCATAGAATTATGAATGTTTGATAATGATACAATGATGATGTATCAGAAGTTTTATGTATGGTATTTTAATGCAAATTCAGAGGCACTTCTGAAGTTTTGGGAGGGACGCTCTGTCACAGGCCATGATTAGGATGATTTAGGCCCAAGTTGTTTATACTCATGTTGGGCGAGTGCCAATTACACACATGAAAGATGGACAAGAAAAGGTCAAATCCATCGGGCGTGAGGTGATTCACTTCCTCTGCCACACAAGCCTCGTCAGTCTTCAGCAATGGTTCATAGAGTCTCAGGAAGATCCTGAAGATGAAGACCCATTTACCTCTACCCTACCACCCCCCAGCAGGAATATTCAGGAGTATGTGTGTGTGTGTGTGTGTGGCCGGGGGGGGGGGGGGGGTAATTTTTTGAACAAGTTTTCAGTTGTGCCG
>JARVLU010001462.1:20420999-20436730 GCA_031762415.1 Simpsonichthys santanae
ACAAGCTTTACCAATTAATTCTTTTTTCATAGGCATTTTTTTTTTTTTTTTTTATGATAACTGATTGTACTCAAATGCCCCAGGGGAGAAGAATAAAAATGAATACAAAAAAAAAAAAAAAAAAAAAAAAAAGGAAAGATAAAAAGAATGTATTTCCTTGCGTGATCCATAGTTTTTATTATGCTTATTGTCACAGTTGTAAACACTGTTGTATTCACATCTATTAATCTAAACAAAGATTCATTGAATGTTTCGGTAATGTCTTTGTCCAATGTGCGGTTGCTCCACAGGAGAAGTATTTTTAGCTTTTATTCTGTCATTAGGCACTATTATTCCCTGGGTGAATTTCTCCAACAGCTAATTTACTGCCCCCTCTTTTCTTTCACATGAAAAATCCACTGGAAGTAACAAAAAAAAAAAAAAAAATAAATAAAAAAAAACAGGGGTGAAAATTATTGTCAAGCACAGAAATGAAAAGACAAAAAAAAAAAGGGCCAAAAATAGATTCATCTCTGTGCCTCTGCCTCATTTTACCCATGATCTACTCAGAGTCTCATCTCTCTCCCTCCTTTGGAATGACCCTGGAACAATTTTTCAAGCAATTTTTCCATGTCATAGCCTCCAAGAGCTATAATTTGCCCGGACAGAGATGAGAGTCTAGCATGCCCATGTGTTGAGATTTACTGTTCGGCCAGGTCACAGCTGAAATGCTTGTTCATGCTATTCAGTGGGTATTGAATCTGAAGAAATTGTCTTGTAAATACCAGTCAAAGCTCCAGAAGCAGACGAGTGGGGCTCATCCAGTGTAGCAGCAGCTGTGAGACCAGCTGACAGCTGATGTGCTCAAGAATCTCACAGAAAACCTTTACGTTTGTACGAACTAACTGAAAGCTACTAAAGATTTGAGTTTTAATCATGTTTTTTTTTGTTAGTTAGTTAGTTTTTATTTTACACCATATTTTTATAATTAGAAATGTTAGCTTATGTGTCTGTGTATGTGTGAGTGTGTGTGTGTGTGTGTGTGTGTGTGTGTGTGTGTGTGTGTGTGTGTGTGTGTGTGTGTGTGTGTGTGTGTGTGTGTATGTGTGTTTTACTCTTCCTTTTGTTAAAAAATAAAAATAAAATAGTAACTGTAGCAACAGTCAATATGTTGAAAATTTACATGGATTACTGCCGCATGAATGACTTTGAATGGCTAATTTCAAAATGTTTGCTCTTTTTCTGTTGTCGTTTACTTTTTTTAGTGTATATTACCATTTCTTGTCCTTGCTATATTTTCTTAGTCCGATCCTAATTTCATGCCAGTCTTACCCTTTGAGTGGATTTAAATTATATGTTTAGATTTTCAGCTGTTGTCTGACGGATCCTTGTTGTCATTTTCTGTGTCCTGCTTCTGGTTGACCAGTCCATCTTGTATTCAATATGGTTTTGTTTATTCAGTTTTTTTTTTTTCTTCTTTTTTTCTTTTGTAATTTATAGCTTCCCCTTCTTGTCATGGGAGTTCAGTCAACTTCCAACTCATCTACGATAGCTAGCTACCAAATAGCTCCTTGTTTGTTACCAATACTGTAATGTGTCATTTATGAATGAATCAAGTCTTATGGGCACATGCTGAGAGCCAGCTCCAGTCTGAGCCATGATTTTACTTTGTTTTCTTTAACCAGTGCCACTGGTAAAATCCATGTTAAGGTCTTGCTAAATGCTAGCAATCAGGGAAGATGCATACAAGAATGTTACCATTAAAGACGGGTGATGCAGTCGGATTTCTTACATAAAATGATCTTCTCATGTAGAAATCTTGGTTTCAGATGTGATTGGGATCACTGTTCACCACCTGCCTGCCTCTCATCTACTTGGCTTGTGTTTGGGTCTTTCTCCTCCTCTCAGGTAGCACTGGTTCCAGCAAACGGCTTCAGGCGGTAGCAGAGTTGAATTCTATATGTCAGAGACTAAATTAAGCCATGACGAGTCAGCTGGACTGGAAGCAAACTGCCCTTATTCTTTTTTTTTTATTTTTTTTTTATTTTTTTATTTTTTTATTTTTTTTGTCTGTCCTGTTTGGACCTTGCTACAGTGGTTAAGGTTAATCCAGATTGAAAATTTGACTTTATAAACCCCAAATGTTCATTAGGAGGAGATCTGGATAAGAGTAACATGGATAATGATAGAGCAGTTGTAAGCCCATGTAAGAATTTTCTGTAATGTATGAATTTCATTTAAAGCACGAGAACCGATGTGTAATATAAATATGTGATTTGTTTCCTCAAAGCAACAAAAGACTTGCTTATTTCAGAATGAAGTGAGTTGTGTTGCAGATTACAGTACTCAAGTTGTATCTCTATTCTGTTATTTTTGGAACAAATCAAAAGGCTTTGAATCACTGTCAAAGCTGTGGTCCACTGAAATGTTTCTGAACGGGCTTCCCAAACCACTACTTAAGCACAAAATGGTTTGTCTTTTACGTTCTTTACAATACTGATGCACTTGCTCACTGTCTGCATTGAAAAGGTTGTTTGTTTCACAGTGGCTTTTTGCATGGTGTAGAAATTCAAATGACAGATTCAAGGAAAGATGGAATTAAAACGATGTATGCTTTGCATATATCAGTTCACACTGTTAATATCTATTTGTGATTACATGGGAATAATCAATATAAAATGGAAGTGTTCAGTATTAGTTGCCAAAGGCTGGTCCCTGAATGTTAAACAGAACCTCCACACTCCTTGATTGTGAGCTTTGCCTTATCGGAGCCCCTGGAGCATCAGAATTAAAACGTAGTGGAGAAGTGATAGCTGAGTGATTAGTGTGCATACCACATAACTGCTCACAGGTTTTCTGTTTCCTGTCTGACTTCAAATGAACAAGACTGTTTTTCTGCATGCAAACTGGTACATACAAACTCTACAAAGACTCATACTAGACCAACATTCCTACTTTATTCCTCTTCCTCTGTCCCACCTGCCATCATGACTGGTTGGACACATCCCAGTCCATCTCCTCAGTCAAGTGCCAGGGGTGATTTATTTTCCTGCTTTTAAACATGCAGCCGATCAGCATGTTGGGGAGGCTGTGTCAGTCTCTTTATTCACTTTATAATGGTTAGCGGTGGCTTTGTTGTTGGTTTTCAAGGATTCAAGGTTCTTTATTTGTTGTTCATACCACATGTGGTACATGTGGTGGAATGAAATTGTGTACACAGGGTCCCAGTTACATCAAACAAAAGCATTAAAACATGTGTAAAAGAAAAACAGTCTTAAGAGCTAAGGTATGAACTGAGAAAAATGTTAACTAAAAACACACTAAGCACTAATAGCATAAAAACAATATGCCAAACAGCAGCACGAACATGAGTCTGTGTGAGCAGATGAGTATGACTGAACACAGCAACATGAAATAAATCAGCAACATGATGTGATTTTTCACAGTCATTATCCTGGTTAGAGATTAATGAGTCTAACAACCTCAGGGTAGAAGCTGTTCTCGGTCTAGTGGTTCTACACTTAATGCTCCTCAACCTCCTTCCTGAGGGGAGTGGGGCAAAAAGTGTGTGTGCTGGGTGAGTGGGGTCCTTCATGATGCAGGCGGCCCTCTTCCCTCTTTCTTAGAGTACTTTGAGAATAATTTCATTCACTTTTCAAAAACAGGCTAATTGTTGTTTCTTATTTTTCCTTGCCAGTGACTGTGTGTGTGCATGACTGTTTGCATTGTGTGTTTCTGTGTTGATCCGTTGATGGACTGAGGACCTGTCCAGGATGTACCCTTCCTCTGGTTTTCAAAAGCTGAAGTGGGCTTAAATTCTTTATGACCCTAAACAGGACAGTGAGGGTATGGGAAAAAGTATCTGAATGAATGATTCTAAGTGCATGAACAAAAACAGCAGATGAACAATATGTTTAGCTTCTTTTTGTTTCTGTGCGAATAGTTTCATGAGTACGCATCCTTTTTTAGTAAGACACCCAGTATTTCATTTTGTTTCTGTGTACATCTTATCATCCTAACCTGTGTACTTCAATTCTGGAGACTGCTCTCTAACCTCATTTCATCCATTCAGCCATTTATTTTCTTTCACCAGCTTCTCCTGTCCAGGTTGGGAGGGAGCTGGTCCCATCTTTAGCAGCCCCTGTGCGAGAGGCGGGGTTCACACTGGACAGGTTGCACCTCCATCATAGGGCCATACAGAGACAAATGAGTTTGCTAAATTAACTCCTTTTACTTAACATCACTGTACTCAGAAGTGAAGAGTCTTTGAGCAGAGGCAGATGACCCCCCCCCCCCCCCACCACCACCACCACCACAACAAACCCCAGTGGTTAGCAGCAATAACAATCTGAGTGTCCCAGTGTGTTAATAACTTTGTAGTTGTAATACTTGATGATCTAATTAAAAACATTCTGCTTAGTGTTTATGTGTTTTGTAAGTCAAACAGACAGAGAACAAAAGATAAATATTTAAAGAAGCTTAAGCAGAAAAATATACGTTTGTATCTTTAAAAATCGGCCCAGCCTGTGCATTGCCTGACTCCTATCATCAGCTGAACTTTGCATCTGCTTCAACTCCACCACTATTATACTCTCGAGTGGCTTTTCAGACAAGCTGTTGAGCTCTTCTGACCTTCTGTTGACCCCGTGGTCCAAACTACCATCTGGCATGTTGACCAGGTACATTACACCTGCACGCCTTGACTCCTGGAAATGCACGCCCGTTTCAGCTGTACCATCAGGCACTATGACTCCTGCACTAGGGCAATGAGACACATTATCTGTTAATAAATGCTTACACTTGTAGAAGTTGATATTTCTTTCTCACATGCAGTTTTATTAAAATAACGTGACAATCTGGCAGAATTACTAACTCTTCCTGACCTGAAATTCCAAAGTGAATTATCTAAATTCCTGTGCAGGTCAAACCTAAATAAAATATTATGTCTAACAATGTAATTTAATTTTTAGACAAACTAGAATTATAGTGTTTAACTTTTAAATGCAATTTTAAAGACAAATTTGGCCTCTTTCTCATTTGGTTCAAACTCATTGATTATGGTACAGAATTCCCTGTAATTAAACAAATGCCACTTCAGTGTTTCACTTATGATCATTAAAAGTGTAAATCAATTAATCTACTTGTTAATAACTGTCAAACCAACCTGATGCCCTTAACAAGCGTTATAAAGAGGAGGACTAAGCATCACACTCGTATCATCCCTCACTAGCACTTTCAACAACCTTCTATATTTTAAATACTGAACCCTATGCTGGACAGAGGGTTGTTCTACCAGCAGAGTACATGACTGAGCTCCGACTGGACTAATAACTGATATCTCACATGGCCAGGAAGCCTCAGACAAATCAATCACGTCAATACATACAGCACTGTCATAAGCTTTAATAAATACAAATGGAGAGAAAAAAAGACAGTTCCTCCATGCTGACTATTTTCAAGACAAACTGTGTCCTGGCAACACCTTTACTTACTACTTAGTGGCACTTCATATTAATATTCAGCACAGCTGGATGCAGGTGAAAAACAGTTTAGTAGAATAATGCAACACTGCAAAAAATACAATAAAAAGCAAGTTTTCTTTGTTACATAACACAGCACTTGCTGCAAGAAAATCTGTACATCTTTCTAATGACTAAAAGTAAACATACGCTAAATATTATTGTAATTGCTAAATTGTTCATATAATGTCTTTATGCATTACAAACTAAGTTTTAATCAAAACCAGCATTCAACACAATGGCTTTGCTTTGAAGCTTTACTGCACTCTGAAAGGAACGGCCTGTTTGAACCTAAAACGTTAACAGGTGATGTTTGACCGCTTGTGGAATATAGGAACTTAAAGCTGAGAAGCTGCAGGAGATGTGGAGAATAAAGTAGAAGCAAGGCTGAGCAAGGAGCTGGCCATCTGAGCTGCCCAGATGTTTGCTTGCTTCAGGACCTGGACAGGAACCCTGGATTACAGTGGTTCCAAATGTGAGAACTCCTGATAGCTTCATGAATCAGGGATAAAGTGTTAAAAAGTAGTTTTTTTGTTGTTGTTGTTTTTGTTTTTCCATGAGTCTTTTTATAATAAAAAAATAATAATAATGAAAACCACTCTCTGGTTTTGCTATGGGGGGAGTGGTGACTGAGATGTTAGAGAAGGTTGGCCTGTGATTGGAAGGTCGCCAGTTCAACTCCCCGAACAGATCAAAATGTGGGTGGGAATTGTGAAACACCCACACCTACCTTCACCCTCATTTGCCCCACTCTGGGTCCTTGAGCAAGACCCTGAACCTCCACCATCTGCTCCACTGGGAACCCTATGGCAGCTCCACATGTGGACTCATTGCATCCAATGAGTGACCCATCGGTGTATGAATGGAATAAAGCACTGATTATTCTTTGTAGAGATCTAGTAGAGTGCTGTATGAATGGGTAAATGAGGGCACAGATTGTATTGTAAAGCACATTGGGCATACTGTATTAATAACATAGAAAAGTGCTATATAAGTAAAGTCCATTTACCATTTAGCTTGGATGCATGCAGGCACAACGCAACATAAGTGGTGCATTTAATGGTTAAAGCATGAGACTTCTGTTTAGTTTAAAATTAAATGAAGAAGCATGAATTTTACCAGTTGTCCTTGACAAAGATAGGAGTACCTAGACAAATGTGTTTAACAGCCTGATCACATTGCACACACTCAACAGACAACCTTGCTATTGTAACCTTGTTCTTAATCAGCTAAGGCTTGTCTTAAAAAGTTCTCAAAACTACAACAGCTGTTCTCTCCTGACGGAAGCATCGTTTATTGTTGTCAATGAACCTTGCTCATTTTAAGTTCCTCATTTAACAAACAGCCTTGATGATTTCAGTCCAAAAGACAAAACGCTGCAGATGATAAACGTATTCATTTAAACAGGTTTGTGCAATGCAATGGTTGTATGTTTGCACAGCAAAATCAAAATTCAAAGTGAGAGCCGGTGCTATCCACTAGTGAGCAAAGATACAAACAAGGTTAGGTCAGGATATTCATAGTTTCTACGAAGTGAATGGGATGAGGTGTAAAAGATTTTTAGGCATTTTTTTAAAGAAAATTTAAATTAAAAAAAGCACCGGAGTAGAACTTTAAACGACTCAGTAAAATGAGCCATGAAATGACTTACTGATGCGCGCCAGAAAAATACTCAGATCAAAAGTCTAAACATACAACCATCATGTAGTCGAAGTGGCAGCTAGAAATGTTATATTGCTCATTAGTCATGATGATATCTGGCAACCAAACGTGGGATTATTCCCTGCATTCGACTCACTGGCGCCTGTTTGCATCCTTGACTGATCAGGAATGAGTTCAACTGCTCCAAAGATTCATTTGTAGATAAATACTGTCAAATGTTCTTCAAAGTAAACTAAAACCTGAGGGGGAAAAAAAAAAAAAAAAAAGTGAATTTCTTCCACAGTTCTTGTTGGTGCAGATCACCCCCACCCCCAGTGGAGCACTGGCTTTAATTCATCCAACTAAAATACATTATGCTTGCCTGACTGCCACAGCCGTTCTGGTGTAAAGTGGGCACATTTAATTCTGAAAAACTGCTGCTAAAAACAAACTATTGACTATTTCCAATATATCTCATGAAATTGCACTTCCTGGTGAAATTTAAAGTAATTTAAACAGTTATTATCTGAATCATTTTAAAACAAAGGCAACAATTTCAAACAGCAATTTTCAAGTCTGCTTTTGTTCAAGCATCAAAACAAGTTATTGTTCTCAACAGGACGAGTGCTGTAATAATGGGTTTTCTTAGCAGACAGCAGATTTCCTGTTAAAGCTCATTCAGCTCTTGATTTATCAGCAAATCTATACATTGTAAGTTGGTTCACAACCTCACACAGCAAGGCATTCCACTCATGCAATGTTCGAGGTCATAAGTCAGAAAAGTCTCCTGCTGACAGATCAATATCTGATTTCCCTCAAGGCAATGAACTCATCCTTCCTCAATTAATAGATCCGGTCTGTCGTGTCAAGAGGTATGACCCTTGGAGGTATCTCTGTTTCAGACTGAAAATGAAACGGTGCAACGTGACATGAAAATACTTTAATAATTTGAGTATGGACATTAAATGTGTGTTTCTCTGTTGTTAGTATTCAAAGCAAGATAATAACAGTGGACTTTTATAAGTGGGATCATATCTCCTTTGTATAGCAAGGTCACATTTAAGTCTTCCATCAACTGCACTGAGCCTTTTACAACCAAAGCCTCCTAACAGCTTTAATGTACATCTCAAACATTCACCAAGGGATGAGAGGAAAAAAAAAAAAAAAACTACATCCTCGGGCAACAAGTCGTGCATAACCAAGTGTATAATAAATTATGCACTATTTATTAATAATTAAACAATAAACTGAACTGAGGGTGAAGACTTTAGACAAGTGCATTAGACAAACGTGATAAGAAGGGTGAAATATCCTCTGCACAAGCAAGACTAGCAGTCCTCTGGTATAAATATGTTCCGATTTATAAAGAAGCTGTGGTATTTTGTAAGAAATTTCTCTGAGCTCATAGATCCTTTTTGCAAAATGGTCTTGACTGAGACGTTTTGGGTTCTGGATATTAGATACTTAACAGTTTAGGATCTCATTTATGGTATTGCCTGTTTCATAATATACCAGATGATTAAATTAATGTGTCGTGTAGATTACTCAGGCTTGTTTACCTGCCTGAGTCCTTTACTGTGGAGCCATATTGTTAGCAATATGTATTTTAGCATTTAAATTATTAAAATGACCAAGGTATTCTCCTAAAAATAATGTGGTATGGGAAGCAGCACATTTCACTTTAATATATTTATAACTTACTGTGAATTAGTGGTGCTTTCACATTTTCATGATTTCTATCCATCCATTATCCTTAACATATTCCTCCTGTTCGGGCTTTAGGGGTCACTGGTGCCCATATCCAGCCATCACTGTGAGAGACGTCAGGACACCCTGGACAGGTCTCCAGTCCATCACATAAAGACAAATGAAACAAACAACCATTCACTCTCTCACTCACACCTAGGGACAATTTAGAGTTACCAACCAGCCTAACATGCATGTTTTTGATCTGTGGGAGGAAACAGGAGTACCTGGAGAAAACCCGCACATGCATGAAAAGAACATGCAAACTCCACCCAGAAAGGCCCCCCGGCCAGGATTTGATCTGAGGACCTTCACGCTGAGAGGCGGCAGCCCCACCAACTGAGCCACCATGCCGTCCCAGTTCACAAGTTAATTAAATCATCAGTTTTACCATAACTGTGGGAGGAAACCAGTGGGAAAATAATGCACAGGAAAAAGATCCAAACTTCATCAATGGAGACCTGAACAAAAATTACTTCTTGCTGTGAACAACAACAGTACTAAACACCACAACACCATGCTGCACATTTGTCATAAGAACAGTCAGGATGTACTAAATACACTACAGCCAGATTTAGGTTAAGTGAAGTTCGCCAGTGATCCAGATCATTTGAACGGCTTTTTACTACATTCAATAAGAACTGAGTTGCAGACACAAAAGAGCGTTTTAAATTTTTTTCCTCCACAGAATGTCTTCATGTTTTGCTCTTCAATCCCACAGACAATCGCTCTTCCTCCACTTTTTTATTGAGTCAATGGGAAACAGACAAAGGTGAGGATCAGCTCAGGAAGGGGCAAGGGGGTTGTGCTTGACAACACGTACACCATGATGGCATATGTCATCATGTATGCCGTAATTGATGACGTGCATCAGTTTGTTATGACATCACCAAATCAAATCATCAAAATGTAACGGCTCTATAAAGCAAACGGATCGTCAAGATATGTTTCCCTTCAAAGAGCCATTTATCCTATGTCTAGTTTAGGTCTAAACCAAATTTTCATTTGATATTGTACCTTCCATAAAAACACACTGTAAAAGCTCTGAAGTTGCATGTAAACTCATGACATCTGATTATTTTCATTAACCAATAATGTTATCAATAATCTGTATTTGTGTGAGATTATTAGGCAGTATGCATTTGTTTTACTTTGTTATCACATCAGTTATTATAACAATGTATAATGACTTCACAGAGAATTTATCCATTTATTTTACTTCTTTCTAGATAAGCTCTAAATTATACTGCATGACTGACACTTAGATTAATTCCTTTATTTAACTCCAGTAACTGCTGCTGGAAAAGCCTCTGTATTTTTTGGGTCACGAAAAAAAGTACACAGGTTTACCATATTGTAATTTTGTAACATTTTCCTAATAGTACAGTACAATGGAGTTAATTTAGGTCCATTGATGTATACAAATTACATTCAAATCAGGTGTAAACATTCTCAGATGCAAAATAACTAATCGGTTGTGTAGAAAAATGTCTCTAGTGTACAACTGTGTTCAAGTATGTCCCCTCTCTGATCTCTTCTTGTGAATTTGTAAGAAAAACAATGGATTTACTAGACAGGCTGGCGTGTAAAGCATTGCTTCTGCAGAAAATACTTAATGATAAGTAAGTGTCACCATTCACACAGTTCATGCAAACAACTGGTGCAATTGATTGGCAAGAATCTAAAAGTGAAACTAACATTTAGTTAAGTTATTTTAACCCAGTGAAATCACACAGTATACTTGAAATAAATTTGCCCTGGCTGAAAAGAGCCATGTTAATAAAATTATGAATATATGACTTTATGTTATAAAACAAAATAAAGGAAAAATTACCAGCAGCAGCTGTCTTTAGGTTAGATTCTAATCACGAGGATGACCCATTGCGCTGCTACTTGCCTGAATGTAGGAGATTTATGCAAATAGGTATAAAAAGTAGAACAAGCACTGTGCCTTTGAGGCAGAGCTTCCTCTTCTGTCTTTCACCATCCCCATGAAGCTCCTCCAGTTAAATCGTGTTAGGTTTTGCTCTATTGGAAGCTTGAAGTTAGTCAGAAGGTTTGAAATGATATATTTAGAGACCTGTGTGGATTGTAGATGAACCCCTCTATCACCAAAATTAGCATAAAAAAGTGGTTCTTCTCTATGCTCAAATGGATATTTCATCAGATTAGAGGCTTTAATAAAAGTGATGTCGGCCTTAAGACCTCACAGAAATAAGTGAAAATGAGTGTGTGTGTAGATTTTCAAGAAATTAGCTAAATCAAGCTAAATTTTCTGCTTGGGTAAAGAAAGTCTGACGACGTCTTTAAAGAAAGGCACATTACTTAAAAGCCTTTTTTCTTGTGTTTGCATTTTTTCTTTCAGCATGTGTGTGAGGGGTTTAGTTACGTTGGTGCGTGTCAGCAGAGTGAAAACTTTTTCAATTACAAGTTTAAGGTGAGCAGAGATTGAGCAGCGCTGAATTACCAGAGCACTGCATTAACTGAGACGTTGCCATTACAACCGCATCAGGGGAACTGTATCATTAATCTGACAACAGAACAAAAGCCACAGCCGAGTGACACACTGCTGCTGGGGTGTACACACATATCTAGACAGCTCCATAACAAATACAGCTGTCAGCAAGGATGAGGCTGTGAGCACTTGAATGGAAAAGTAGCATTTCAGACCACTGTGTTCAATGTCAAGTTGTCCTCCTGTCTACCGTGTCACCGTGCCTAAATGATTTGGTGAAGTAGCTCCTCTGCTTTATATTGGTTTGCAGAAGACTACTCAGCAGTTGTCCTGTGAGTGATAGGTGTGATCTTCCTCTGTTCCTTTATTTTTTATTTTTTTACGTTCAGACAAGTGGACCTCTGAGTCAGTTTCTCTCAGAGGAGGGTGGATGAGTGTGTGTTTGATGTTATATCAACCTTAGACCCAGACTCAAGAAACTGTGTGTGCGACAGCCTCAGGAAATATATTTATTAATTTGAAAAACTTTGATCAGCCACAGAACCACTGTTAGTTTACAATAGTAGCCTTTAAAGTAATCTCATGCATAAACAGTTTAATATCATACAACTTGAAATAGTCATAAACAAGCTGTTCCTTACAGAACAGCTGTAACAGTTACCTCCTGAACAGAATCCCACAAACCCGCACATAATGCCACTGCGTGTTTGTAACTTTTCCATAAAGTTCACACAGAATCACCCTAATACAAACATCTACCTCACTCTTACTTGTGTGTAAACGTGCACATCTAAGTTAACATACTGGACAGTTTAGAACAAATCAATCGTTGAACACAATTTGGCACAAAGTCTCATAGCTCTAACTAGTAAATGCATGCATTGTATCCTTATTTACGTAAATCTGCAGATGTTACCATGTGTGGGTCTTCAGTTGGATCTGTGCAGTAAAGCTGTGAAAATTCACACTCTCACTTTCCCTGCGTGTCTCTCAGGAAATTGGCAGCGTCAGGACTGAGTGAGAGAACGAGCTGACAGTGTGCAAGTGACAGAAGCTTAAGCCTCGATAACATCTTAATGACACTGTACTGCAGAGATACTTTGTCTCCTATGACCTAAGTATACACAAGTGCTAATTATGCTGCAAATGGTCTTTGTTGTGCAGAAATGTATCCTTCATCTTTTATTGTTTCCCGCAAATAAATAAAAACCAGCATGATTAAATATGGTGCCATATGTGTCGTTTTGTTGTTTCCTCAGCCCCTGTAGTGATGATGAATTTGATCAGAGGCCAATTTATAGTGGCCATCATAATTCCAAGGAGAGCCTATTAGCTGAGCGCACATGTAGAGAATATTCATGGGTTTCTCCACAGCGCTCTTCCACCTGATATGGAAATAGCTCATGCATTCATTCCTCGAATCAAAGAAGCATTTCATGCTGGGAAAAAAAATAATAAAGAAAGAAAGAAAATACATAAACACTCGCTGGCTATTATTGTGAAATAAAACAAATTTATTAAATAAGAAAAATCCATAAATCACTCCTTTTCAATGAAAATTAGAACGCTGACTTTCTGAGCAGCATAGTGGAGTGTTAGGAATTAAAAGGTTTGTATTATTATGCATATTTGTTCATTCAGTCTTCTGTGCATATATATTTTTCTCATTCTTTGTCATCAAAGAAAGCAATAAAAGACTCTACCTAATACGACTGCCTATCAAGGCCTTAATAAAAAACATTAAAACCTCACTGATCCCCTTGACTCTTGAATTTTGAATGAGCTTCTGCTGGGGCAGAATCAACAACACAACAGTGGCTCTGTTCTAAAGACCAACTGGGAATTCATTATATGCCAAATCAGAACAATTCTATGCAGGGGATGTTGTTTCAATGTGAAATAAGGCTTATGCTCCAGAGCTAATCATGTCTGATTGCTGTCAAACACTAGGAATTGGAAAGGGGGCAGGCTGAGGGTGGGTGATGGAGTAGATCCCTGGGGTAGGTGAAGCAGGTAAATCATTGTTGTTTTTTTCCAGCTCATTTGAAGATGTGCAAACTAAATAACTGCACGCTCTTACACTTTTGAGAGACAAAGTAATTGGCACAGCTGTTGCCATCATTTACAAGTTGTACAAAAGTACTTTTAATTTACACAAAGAAAAAAAAGGAGATTAAATATGACATTTGTTAATAGAACGGAGAGAAAAATATTCTTGTTTAGATCCGTCTGCCTATTCCTGTTCTTTGCCTATTCTTTACATTTTTTTGTGCGTCACCAAACGTGATAAATTGTCTGTACACAGCTACCCTTTAGCAGGTGTAAACTCTGCTATCTTATCGGCTAAAGGCTATTTTAAACTTGTGTCTTTATTATGCGTCCAAATAAATCATTTCTTATCGCTGTAAATTGCACAATGAGCCTTTGTTCACTTCTTTTCCAGCAATTTACCCACCTTGCTCAGAGCAAAAGACAAGAAGCAGGTCAGGAAAGCAGCCGATGGCATCATACTAGAGGCACTACAGTACAGTTCAACAACAGGAACTTCCATTTTTGGTTTCATGAGAACAGGCAGAAAATATTATGTAATATTTTTTGCTGGCTAACACATTAGGTCACTTTTAATGGCTTTAGTTGTTTTGCTTCTGCCAGCAGACACCCATTAAAAATGTCTCGGTCTTTTTTGTCTTTTTATAACAAGCAATTTAAGTTAGTTTAGCTTTTCTCTCACTATAGTTGCCACCTTAGTGCCACAAAACCTTGTTAGGCCAGTAAAGAAGAAGAAACACTTTTAGCATCTCCAGACGTTACTCCATGCTTTTGTAGCAATGAAAGTAAAATTTATCCACACATTTCCAGATGATCTATATGTCCCCTCTACTCTAAGGTGTGTTTGGTCAAGCTATCACGTTTACATTGTGATATTTGGAATTACAGCAGGAAATTGACCTAAAATTAACAAAGCCATTTTGATTTTTTTTTTTTTATCTCCCAGATGGTTCTAATTTATCGCACACAAGATATTTTTGAACACCTCCAGGCAGTCACTCTCTGCCAGTAATAAATTGGAAAGAAGTGTGATAAATTACTCTTAAACACAAAGTTAAAGTGGATTACTGTATGCTTGTGCCTCATTAGGTAACATGTATTCATATTTGTGTTTTGCTTTATGGCCAACTCTGTTATCCCTGTAGTATTGTTGGTTTACCACGAGTCATGAAGTGTTACATGTAACTCCCTTGCCCTCTTGCTCCTGTTCTCTGTGGACTCACGTTTCCACTGACCTTCCTCATGGCATTATGGGTAAAATGCTATTAGAGCTAAAGTCAAGCTCATCCTGAGCAGACACTCTGGTACCCCCCTGAGGCCAGAGCCAGTTAAAGAAGTAATTAATCAGCTTTCACATATCCGAGTAATAGATGATCTAAACAACTCAAAGGTACCGAAGATAAAACAAAGTAAAACAGTGAATTAAAAAAAAATAATAAAAAATAAATTGGGATTAACACGGGAAAGAAAGACACAATGGACAGTAGATGTATGCGGGGCTCAACAACACTCTGCAGAATTGAAGATGCTGCTGAGACTTAAATGGAGAACTTTCCATAAGACATCTGATTTTAATACTTCTGATATTACAGCGCTATAACGGAATCAGCGAGTGCCTCACCTGCTTTCACTTTGTCAAGTCACAGTAATTTAATTCCTCCACAGTCTCCAAAGACCCAGGGACATTTTAACTTTCTTTCATATGACAGATGTCCAATAATTTCTCGTTTAATCTCCGCCCTGGGGGGGCAACGTATGCGAGGCGGCAAATTGATGCTACTGTAGTCAGGGAGATGGTTGATTTCACGTAATTCTGAAATTGGATACTTACTCATCCAAATTCTGTGCCCTCATTTGATAGTCAGAATGAAGTTGGAGTTCAAACCCTCATGTCTTTTCTGGAGGTTAAAAGGGGCAAGAAACTTTGAACGAATCAAGAAGTTGAACAAGGATGTGTTTTTATTTTTATTTTTTAAAACAATTTGATTTTTTTTTAACCTATTAATTGCTCAATGCCAGTACTGCCAAAAACATGAATGTTGAAGTTTAGAAAGGTGACTGAGTCAATAATAATTCTGATTGTCTGCATTTATGAATCCATTGCCCTAATGTTAAATAAACTCTATTTGTTTTCCTGCTTTTGTAAACTAAAGTTCTCACTGAAGCTGAACTCAAAATCAAGGTACCGTATTTCCAGCATATAAGTCACAGTTTTTGTTCATAGATTTGTCAGTCTTGCGACTTATGTGCCAAAGCGACTTATATACGTTCCCACCCACCCCCACCCCCACCCCATATTCATAATGCAATTTTTGACTGACGCTTTAAATTACAAAGAACGG
>JARVLU010001462.1:20492244-20506048 GCA_031762415.1 Simpsonichthys santanae
AATGTTGCCTTCTTATTTGCTCCATTTCTGTTATTTTTTATGTGTGGTCCCCCCCCCCCCCCCCCTCCACCCTCTAAAAACAGATATAGGCACTGCAGTTAACAAGAAACATTCAGGCCACATGCAGCTGATCACTCAGTCGCAGCCCGAATATTCATCCTTTGATATGAGCTGTGGCCATTGTCACTGAGAAAATTATCGGAGTCGATCGCTCGCACCACCTGAATCTGTTCTTGTGCTGCAAAATGTCTCCTGCGGCCACACATGCTACATCACGCACCCTCGGGTCCCAACACCATGTACAGCTCATTCATTTTATCCATGATTTGACTTATTTCAGGCCAGAGCGGTTTTAATTATAATCTTTTTAAAGTTTCATTTGATTCAAATGAAGCTAGGAGAGGAACAACATCAAGGCTCGGTGGTTCCGCCATATTAATTTTGCCGTGCAACCCACAAGCTACACGGCACTGCTGATCAGCAGGCAGGCATGCTGATCCATAAACACAATTACTTTGCACTTATTTGTTCTGAAATGCACAG
Source organism: Simpsonichthys santanae (assembly GCA_031762415.1). Taxonomy (NCBI): domain Eukaryota; kingdom Metazoa; phylum Chordata; class Actinopteri; order Cyprinodontiformes; family Rivulidae; genus Simpsonichthys; species Simpsonichthys santanae. The sequence continues at coordinate 20,492,788 of JARVLU010001462.1, forward strand.
CACCATGAAGAAAGGACTAAATGCTGTTTGCTGGCTCATGTTTTGCTTCAATGACTTTATTGCACAAAGTAAAAGAAAAAAAAATAATCTTCCCAAATTCAGAAGCAACAACATTTTTGTGTTACTCCTTTCTATTTCTGAAGCTGCAACAATCAGCTCAGAGCCTCAGGCTGAAGAGAACAACCATATCTGAGGCTGTCCTGGTTCTTTTCACTGCATGAATAATGTGTCACGAAAAACGTTGAGTCTTGTGTAGTAATATCTCTGGGGAGCACAAGCATGGCCCCCCCTCTGCGTTGACAAATGTGCACAGGATCATCATTAGTCAGGACAGAAATTGGACAGAAATATGTAAATATGTTCATTCAGAAGGATAAAAACACCAGCAGATCATGATGGAAACGGTAAACGGAGGGTCATGAACAGGCCCCGAGGAGCTCGGGTGTATTTGAAATGCAAAAATCTTAACATGTTAACACGTTTGAAGATGTGCCAAGATTTACTTCATCCCAGTGTTTTAATGCAAAACAGCATGCTTGAGTGGATTTATTTTTAAACGAGGGGACAAACAGAGATGATTTGATGATGCAACAGTAATTATACTTAATGCACACACTGCATGTACAGTTACATGACTACCATATCTATAAAATCTGACACCATGCTCTATCAAAAGTGTTTTTCATTTCCCAGAGAAAATTAGTAGAAGATTATTTATACACTGACAACTGAATCAGAAACACTGTACATTTATGCATTTGATTCAAGATGGCCGCTGCAACCAAATGACCTCAGAAAACATGAAAACTGTTAAAAAAAAATCCATCAGTTTTACAGATATTTAACAAAATATTTGGTGTCTTCTCTCACATAATCAAAGTGCTACGCACTGACTGACATCTTTGCCTACAATGTTGGCATTGACTGTTAAAAGTCAGTGCTGTTGCTCTGTTAGAAAAATATCTGATGCACATTGTGGTCCAGCTGAAAAAGTAATCAGTGGCTGTACATGAAAAACTCATTGTCATTTGAAGTCGCCCCAATTAATTGACATTAGCAAAAAAAAAAAAAAAAAAAAGTCAGTTTTATTGACGTTTAATTTAATTTAGCCTGGTAGTAGCTGAGAGTCATCTTCATTTTTGCAATGTCAGTATTGCACAAGATTGTGTTTAACATCATTCACAAGGCCTGACCAAACCAATCGTAACTCTGTCCCTTCATTTGTCCAAGATGATTTTAGCTGGAAAGTCTGGGGTGAAAGGTGGCGGGTGATAAGTATTCTTTCAACAAATGTCGAGCTTTTAATTGAATTTGTGCTCAACGAAGCAGCAGGAGATGCCACATGATGGACCTTCAAACCTCTAACACTTAACTTCTCCAAGATGAGGGCTCGTCTGAAAGATTCACTTCCAGCTAAGAGATGCAACAGGATGGATGTGCAAAGGACAGTTCACTAAGTTGTGTCAACAACAATTAATCTCTTTACTCATAATCAAATCGTAAACTTGTTCTATTTACTAGACAAGTAAATAGAATTATCTAACTTAAGGTGATCATTAAAATAATACATGCATAAGTATTACTCAGTTTATTTGCAAATATATTAAGTATGTTAGGTAAGAAACATGTAAAGTGATAAAGTTGAAGGTAAAGTAAAACATAATGAGTCTTTTACATAATGTAAATAACTGAGGAAAAGTTAAATAAGTAAATAGGCTAAAGGAGGTATGAATTTAAATACTGTATAAATAATAATAAAAATACAGCTTCAGTTTTTCGAGGAAAGTTCAGACGAGTGGAAGATGAGTTTTATGGAAAAGTTGTGAACAATTAATATATTTCCTGCAGTAGATAACTCTTTGAATGACCACAGTTTGCAGAAATACTGTATTTAACGCACACTTGATTTTAAGGCGCATTATGAATGAATGGGTTTGTTTTTATACATAAGGTGCACCAGATGATAAGGCTCACTGTCAACTTTTGAGAAATTAAAGGATGTTAAGTACACATTATAGTTCAAAAAATACAGTAGCTTATTGCTATCATTCCATACCATACCATACCATACCACTTTATTTATAAAGCACTTTAAACAGTGACAGTGCACACCAAAATGCTGTACAGGGACAGACAGACCGAGCACACAGCAACAAACTACATAACAGGAAACTGAATGTAGAAACAGAAAACAATGGTGGATAACACCAGCGACAGCAATATGACCAACACAGTGTGATGCACACAGGCTCAGCACATATCACACAGTGCCAAAAGCCAGGGAATAATAGTGTGTTTTTAAGTTAGATTTAAAAACTGTGAGGGAGGGGACCTGTCTGACAAGCAGAAGTAACATTCAACAGTCTTGGGCCTGCGACAGAGAAGGCCCTGTCACCTCTGAGCTTGAGACGTGTTCCTGGAACTGTGAGGAGCAACTGGTCTGCTGAGCTGAGAGAACGTGGTGGGACATACGGCTGGAGCAGATCAGTAAAATAGGAGGGGGCAGAGCTGTTTAGTGATTTATAGACATACAAGAGCATTTTGAATTGGATTCGAAGGTGAACCAGTAGCCAGTGCAGGGAGGCCAAAACAGGTCTAATGTGCTCTTTTGCTTGTGCTGGTTAGAAATCGGGCTGCCACATTTTGGACCAGTTGAAGCAATGGACGTCTGACTGATACCAAAACGGAGCGAGTTGCAATAGTCGAGCCTGGATGTAATGGGTGCATGAATTACTGTCTCCAGGTTACATAGCTGATTTTACTGTAGAGCTGCATTTTAAGGGTTACTTATATTTATTTTTTTTTCCCATTTAAGTAGAATAAAAATATATTTAAAATTCCAGTTAGAGAGTAAAGTCTTCTTTCCTACGGGATGCAGGAGCTTATGAGCTTTCAAAATGTAAGTGTTAAACAGAGTTTAAGAATGACACTTTATATCAGAGTAACCTATGAAATGTTACCTCACTTTTCAAAACTTTCACTGTCTGACCAACAGTTCATGCTTGGCTTCAGTCTGTGTTGTGACAGAAATACATATACAGTGTTCCATAATCATTTATATGTACATATCTGACACTCACTTGGTCTGTCAATGATAATTTAATAGTTCAAATTAATTATTATTTTATTTTTATTTTTTGTTTTTTATTATTATTTTCAGAATGGCGCCACAGAGTCAGACATGAACTTGTGATGGAGAGTAAGTGATTCCCTGTTTTTTTTTATATATATTTTTTTTTTTTTTTTTTTTTTTTAACCTGTGGACAAACTATGTTAGTGTGTGAAAAAGAAAGCAAGATAGTCTAAATCGATATTTTTTTTAGCTTGACAAACTCATGGTGCTGAGCTTCAAAGGTTGAAATGACATTTACAAAAAAAAAAAAGTTCAATTTTCTTTACTGCTCCGTTTACAAGGGTTTCAATTAAGTGAATTGTGTTCCAAGAAGTGATGTCCTGTTCACTGAGGCTTAATGGAAAACAGTAACTGGTGGCAGCTGTGCACTGCACTGGCCCCATTCTGTGCTGAAACAGAAATAATAAAATCTTGGTCTATGTCACAAACTCCACACCAAGTAAACATCGTTCAACCTGGATTTCTCTTCATTGCATCAACTATAGGTCTCTGACAGCCACAGCTGTATCAAAGGGCAAGTGTTTATTTATGTTTCAACAGAAAAATCATGATTTTTCTCTTTGCATATGTTTGTGGATGAGCGTTTGCAGGTGCATGCATTTATTCATGGATCACAGTACATTTCTAAGCCAATCATGAGGACAGATGCACACCATGCTGTGGCCTACTTCTCAAGGAATGTGACTGAATCAGCGTTCATCCTGCCTTGGAGCAGGCAAAATGAACACAAAGGGAGTCACTTGTCACCGAGGAATAAAATGTAGATAAAATAAACATTCTCCCTGATAACCATTTTAACCCATAGATGTTTCTTTTAGTTTCTCAAACTAAACTTTGACTCAGATAAATCTAGCTTTAGTCGTTTTATCCCACTTGTCTCAAACTCCCACTCCTGCCCTATTTTATCAGGTTTTTTTTATTTTTTATTTTTTTTTATAAACTACTCAGCTTGATTCACTCTTGTACTCTGCAGTGAACCCTAAGTATTTCAAGGAAGGCTGTTATCGCCTACAAATGTGAGGAACAAAATAAAATATTTGCACTGGATGTGTCACGTCCCCTTTCGAACCTGTGGTAGTTTAAAAATCATGCTTTTATGAGGATATATGTGTATTTTTGTCTTGGTTAACAGGGTCAAAACTGAGTTTCTAAAGAAAAGATGCACATCTGTAGAAACACTGCCATTGTACTGCATGATCAAAGATTAACATCCTAGATCAAAGACTCCTCTGCAGTTGTCTGGATTGTCAGCTGTAGCGTGGTGTGGTGCAGTTTTTGTAGCAAAATTTAGCCATCTAAATAATTAGCAACAAACAGGGCTTTCAAGATTATTTATGCAAAGTTTCTTCTTTTCAGATCACATTCTATTATTTGACAACAACAGCTGATTATTTTCTGGATCATTTGTCTTCCTTCATCTCACTTGCAGGAAGAGGGCCGCCTGCATCATGAAGGACCCCACTCACCCAGCACACACACACGTTTTGCCCTGCTCCCCGCAGGCAGGAGGTTGCAGAGGATTCATTCAACCTTTATTTATACAGGTTAATCAAATTGAGCCTCCGAGACTCATTTGCAAGAGAGACCTGAATTTTAACAAAGAGTTAGGACAGCAGTGGACAACAATAGACAATCATAATGGATGCATACATTTATTTAAACACATGAAAACAAAATGGTAATTAAAAGGATAATTAAAAGCAAAAGTAGCAAAAAAAAAAAAACAGCTAGATTGAAACGTGGTGTAGAAAACTAAAAACAGGAACATGTCTGCATTGTTGTTTTGCCAAGAACTTAACATATGTTTAAAGCCACTTAGAGAGGTCAAGGTCAAGAGCTTCAGATGAAAGTCGAGAGCTTCAAATCAACATTAAGTGTAGAACCAGTAGACTGAGGAACAGCTTCTACCCTGAAGCTGGTAGACTCATAAATCCCTAATACCATACCATTTTATTTCTAAAGCACTTAAAATAACAACATAGTAGCTGACCAAAGTGCTGTACAAAAGTAAAAGCAAAAAACAACAGTAAAATCAATAAAACAACTATAAGAAAATAAAAATCAAAACCTCACAAATAAAAGAATACAACATTGACACAGATGCTAGCTCACTCTAGGTTAAAAGCCAATGGGGGGGAGGGGGGGGGGAGTGTTTTTAAACGAGTTTTAAAAACAGAAAGTGATGGGGCCTGTCTGACCTTCAGTGGCAGATCATTCCACAATTTAGGAGCCAGAGCTGAAAAGGCTCTGTCTCCTCTGGATTTATAAAAGGTATTCAGGAATGCTAAAAGCATCTGGTCAGAGGATCAAAGAGCACATGATGCATATAAAGGTGAAACAGTTCAGACAAATACGAAGGACTAAAACCATGCAAAGACTTAAAAACAAACAACAGAAGTTTAAAATGGATTTGACACTGAACAGGAAGCCAATGAAGAGACATCAAAACTGGAGTTATGTACTCAGGCCTGCCTGTACCAGTCAAAATCCTGCAGCAGCATTTTGTTCCAGCCGTAAATGTAACAGGGAGATCTGGCTAACTCAAAAATAGGTGCAATAATCCAAACATAAAATAATGAAAGTGTGGATCACTGGCTCTAAGTAACACCTAGAAAGGAAGGGCTAATCAGGATTATCACTGTGAAAAAAGAAAAAAAAAATCACTGTAATGCAACTTTTAATGGTTGATATGTGCTGCTGATTATCCATGCTGCTGATCTCATGCTGCTGTATTCATTCATTCATACTCATATAGCCACAAAGACTCATGCTTTAGCTGCTGTTGTTCGGTGTATTGGTTTGACTTATAGTGACTAGCGTATAGATCTTTTAGCATACTGCTTGGCGTTTGTTTAGCTTATATCTTAGATCCTCGTTTACTGTTTCTTTTTACAATTTATACTTCTGTTGGATGTAACTGGGACCCTGTGTACACAATTTTGTTCTGCCTCATGTACTACATGTGATGCGAATGCCAATAAAGAACCATGACCTTGATTTGTGTTAGAACTGTATTTTGATGTTGAGTATCAGAGTTGTAAAGATGCTCAAAACCTAGAAAGCAAGAGGTTTAGACCTAAAGGTCAGATTGAATGAATGGAAATGAATAGGCAAGGTTAGTTTCACAGACAACTGAAAATTCAAATCGCTTGAATTAATTTTCCATACAATTCTATAATTAAACCTTGCAATTGTAATAAAAAAGCTACCACTTAATGTTTTTTTTTTACAGACTGGGTTTGCAGAAACCCAAAAACAGTACTAACAAGCAAACAACAGGCGTTTTTGTTGCGTATGTGCACACCCTTTCTTCCTGGCCTCATGAATCTAATTTCCATTATTTTTGATAGAAAACTGGCTTTTGTTGTGCTTTATGTTGTTCTTAATGTCAAAGGTTGGTAAAAAGGACGTGATGGGAAAGGAAATACATTTTGCTTTTCTATTAACTGGATAATGAAAAGTCAACAAATAGCTCAGCATTCTAACAGCCCTATCACAAAAAGGAGATGATGACTTAAAGTAGAATGAGTCGTGCTTTATATGGCTTTTTTTACTTTATCAAAAACAAACTTTTGTTAGAATACAAACACAATTTCTTTTTTAGCAGCTTCATAACCGATTCATCTAAATATTCTTGAAACTAAATTATTGCACTGTTTTCAGCGTTTGTAGTGGGAGGATGACATAAAAGAATCAATAAAAGTTACTAGGACATTGCTTTTGCACTCAGCAAGTGTTTCAGGGATGCTAACATTGTATGAGCGATAAAGAAAGTAAGTCTTCTCTCTTCCAGACCACCTATCTTCCCACACGGCACCTTTACATCCTGAGGCAGCAAAATGCCCTCCCTTCTTCCTTTACTCCAGATTAAAGCGCCAACCGCCAAGGTCTTCGTGACCTCAGGAGAGCGTGCAGGATCAGACGGCTCCTGCTTTGCTTGCATTTTAGCCGCAACAGCTCAAGTGTGTTATCTCTTTCATATTTGTTGAATGGATTTGGATTTCTTCATCCCTTCTGGCTCCTAAGGGCACGCCCACTTGCCAGTGTTTCTAAGGATTTTTTTGCTGACTGAATTAGCATGTATGATCCCTCACAGCAGTAAGAGTGACATGCAGACTCACTGGTGGTCCTATAAACCACACAACCTGCACGAGCACACATACGCTTCTTAGCCACAGGCCCTCTGGTCCTTAAGAAACAGAACGATCAGTAGTAAGGAGATAGAGAATTGCTCCAGGCAATAGTTTATATCATAAAATTACTGATACTTTGAAGATCCTTGCAACTACCCACCCCCCTCAGGTCATGCTCAAGGTCCTTTGCATAACTGCTCAACTTTTGCAAAAATGGCAGTAAACAGTGCAAACAGCATCACCATTTATTTTCGTGCTGTGTGTACATGGACTGGTTGGAATGCATGTGCATAGGCACTGCAGTGTGATATATTGAATTTTTTGGAATATTATCTTAAAGTTCAACCATCATTTTCATATTTATTTTTAAATCTTGGATACCTTGAAAGTGCTCAGTCCTATTGAAACCTTGGAATGTGTAATTGACTAATTAGACTGGCATGAATACGCATCTTATGTGAACCAAACACAAACAAATGGGAGTCACAGTGCAGCGCTCTCATAATTAACACCATTTAATTACCTTGTTCACTTTAAATGGCACTTAAATTCACAAATTTAACATCACACTTTATTGGAGAAGTCATGAAAACAGCTTTTTTTTTGTTTGTTTGTTTATTAAAGAGGAGTTAACTCTTGTAACTGTTAAAATGAAGTATTGTTGATGTTTCATCAGAGGTTAAAGCTGCAAAATGTGACAAAAAGAGATTTGAAGTGGCATTTGCAAATGTGCTAGTGCAAAAAACACAAAGTGCTATATGTACAATAGTGTGCTGAAAAAAATAATTTTACTGCATCACACTGTGGTGTAGAAGTGACTTCATAGACTTATCTTTGAACCTTTATTCTACTAGACCTGATAAACATGAACTTCTTCCTCTGATCGTTTTCCTGAATGAAATATAACATATTGTGACAGCACATAATCAGGTGCATGAAGGGAGAAAGTTTGCTCTTGAGCCAGTTCATCCTGCCAAATATTGATGCATGCGTTTTGCTTCATATTAACCTTCACCTTTATTCTTATATAACAATATTAATGATTCAATAGTTTAAAAAAATAATGAATTATTATATCCAATGAGCATAGAAGTTTTGTTTTATATTAATAAGTTACATTTTAGGTTATTCAGAACAATTATGATTGGCCTCCAAAAAACATTTGAGTGGAGTAATTGTGCTACAACAAAAATGTAACTACAGAACTTCATACAGGGTGTGCTGTATAACAAAGTGAAAAATATCTGTTTAAAAGTTTCACTGTATTTTCTATAGACAGACAATCCTTTTTAAATGCTGTTATGTATGAATATCACACAATTTTTTTTTTTTCCATATCACATTGTGGACTGCCATCTGACTTGGGAACAAGCAGAAGATGATGGATGGATCATTTTAGATGCTGATCAACAATATCCTTCAATTTAATCTATAACTAGTTTAGCAACTGCAACAGACTTTTGGGTACCTTTTTAAAAGCCTGTTAAGGAAGATTTACAATAATGCTAAACATTATACACATGAGTACCCCAAACTAGACATAACATTTTTTTTTGAATGTGACAATAAAATATTATTAACAAATACAGTACTGTATATGTATTTTTGTACCTACGTACTGAGGATAACATACAATGATACCAACAAAAGGCCATAGAATACACTGGTTGTTAGCATTTTTTTCTATTTCTTAATTAGGAATCAGCTGTAATAATGCACAATTTTGTTGAGCAGATACTAAATCAGCTTAGTGTGGTATATTAGATACTCACTTGGTGCCGCAGACCTGAAACTAAAATTTTGTGGTCCACTGTATCAAAGGCAGTGGTTAGGTCACTATTGTGCTATGCTAATCCATAATCCGTAATCCATACCTTCGTCACATATCGACTTGATTACTGCAAAGCTGTTTACCTCAGAGCTAACCAGTCCTCCCTCAGACGTCCCCAGTTGGTCCAGAATGTTGCTACTTGGCTTCAAACTGGTTCATAAGAGGGAGCACATCATCCTCACAAATTTTAAAATTATTTGATTTGTTTTTAAAAGTTTAAATTGTATTGTTTGTCCCAGCCTCTCTGAGCTGCTTTAACCATACTCTCCTGCCTCGGGTCAGATGATCCGCTGCTCCTGCAGGTGAGTAGATGTAATTAAATGCTCAGAGGGGGCAAAGTCTTTGGAGCTTCTACTTCAAGAGTATGAAACAATCTCTCACTTTTTGCCAGATGAGCCCCTTCACTGTCCACTTTTAAAATATTCTAAAAAAAAAATATTTAATTTGTGGCCTTTGGCACAGCCTGATTACTTGCTTCAGTTTATTTTCCCATATAGTTTTTTTATTGATCTTATTGTTTAATCTGGTTTCATTCTTTGGTTTATGCGTTTACAAGTTTTTTGATTTTACATGTACTACACTTTGTTGCAGCTGTGCTTGTTTCAAAGTACAATATACTGTAATTAAAAGAGTAGTAGTTGTACATTTTAGCTACATTTTTTTAAAGAAGAAAATACTTGCATTTATGAGTGTATGTGCAAACACAGCTCTTTCATGTATTACAATGAAAAATCCTCATTTGAAGGGTCAGAAAGCCCTGACATTTTATCCTGCCCAACAGCACAACAAGGAGTGTTGGAAACCCTGGTTGCCTTGCTTCAATGCACATTTATAAGGGTAGGGCTGCAGAGTTGAAAGAAAGGGTAAACTGGGGTTTAGCACAAATGAGATACAAAATAAGTTTTTTTTTTTTTTTTAATGCACAAGTTAGACATCTACAAAGCAAATCTTAGCTATTAAATAAAAACAATTATGTAGCTTTTACAAATGCTTCATAAAAGCACTAAAAGATCAGACAACAAAATATTTCACAAATGTGATATACCTGCATGAGCAGTTTTGTAAAGACCTCTAAAGCAAATACATGCAGCTAAACCACATTTCACATACTTTTATACAACAATATGAAAACTGCATCACTGTTCTCTGCACAATATAAAGTTATTAAAGAGTTGAGTTTTAACTCTAATTAAAGTCAGTCATCTTCTGTAATTACTGACACAATTTGTTCATTGTAGATTGTGGTTTAAAGGGGAACCATAACTATATTTAGAGAAGTATTGTCAAGTGCTTTAGCTCTGGTTCATTAGACAGCCACATTTTCGTGGTGGACCTGATAGTTTGAACACCACCAATTTGCTGACTACTCAGCTAATGATGCACCACTTAATGTTTTGGTGCAGTGCATCATGACAAGGCATAAATGCCCAGCTGACTATCTCCTAATGATTACTAATTATCCCAAAGGAAGCAATTAAAGCAGGAAAAAGATGGGAGCAAAGGCCTATCTCAACAAGAGTGGCTTATTGCCACACTTAATATTTTCCCAAACACTTTGTATCTGCTGCAGTTGGCAGCACAACCCCAAAGGCAGACTGCAACATTACTATGAAACATCACCAAGCAAAAAGCTGAGCTATCAGTTTAAGGAAAGACTGTGCTCATCAAGACTATACGGAAAACATTTGTTTCTTTTAATAACCGTTAATTTAGCCTTAATTTAGTTTTCGTGCTTGAATTGCCCAATTAGGGTGCAACACTTCAAAAATATGGGCCTCATAGAAACACGCTGGGATAAGTTAAACCGAACAATACAACTAAATGTGTCAATTCAAAGTAATTTTTAAGTAAGGGTCTGTGGAAAATGTCTGAACAATTGTCATTTTACCTGTCATGGATAGTTCGGTGAATAATCTCAGATTGAAGACAACAAAACTGATGAGCTAAAAGCTAGCCCAAGCAAAAAGAGATCAAAGTGCATTTTTGTTCTCTAACTCCAAACTAAAAAAAAAGGAATGCAACCTTTTATACACCTTGTGTTTCAACCTTTTCATTGGTCTCAGATTTGATCTCTGCTCTCTGACACCTGCCACTCCCATTTCCCCACTGCATTCACACGTGCTCATCACCTGTGTCACTCTCAGTCTCCCTCCTGCTGCACCTGTGCGCTGCGCTTCTTAACCACTCCCGTCTCTGCCTCCCTGCCAAACTGACTGATCGCCTCATACCTGAAGTATCCAGCATTCTTCTTCCTGCTCTTGTTCCTCACCCATTTCATGATCACAGATTATTTCCCTTTGCCTAGCCCAAGATGGATAATTCTGCCCATCAGATATCTGGACCTCGACTTCTGCTCTGCCTTCAGACCATCGATTCCAGCTAAACCCCTTGGACAAGTATTGCTTTTCTGCCTCTATGTGAATGAATTATGCCTGTATTTTTTATTTTTTATTTTTTACCACAAACTCAGACCCCGGACTCTAGGAGTTGAGCTCTCAGAACCAAGCTTCACATACTGAAGAGTATTTGTCAGACCTTCCAGGTTAAGCTCACACATCACGTGACCATCCAAGCCTCCTTTTCCTCTGATGTCATTGCAGCTTAGGCTTCTCCACCTGTGACTGAGCTCTACACAGCCACAGCTGACACTCTCCTCCTGATAAAACTTTAAATAAACATTTTTGTTCTCTGCTGTGTGTGTGGTTGAATTTCTGGGTCCCCTTCGTAATTCATTACACAGCGAAAAAGAGCAGACAGACTGATGCACAGGGGCGGACTGGCCATCGGGAGCACCGGGACATTTCTCGGTGGCCTGGCCCACTCAATGTTTGCCGAGGGGGGCTAAAGGCTTGGTTCGGGTTGAGCTTGATTGTTTTAAATAAACAATCCATGCCACTCGTGCGGCTCACTTCATCACTCAGCCAATTGTGTGTCGTGTACAATCTAATGTTGAAAACCTGCAAAAGAGTAAGTCTGCGAAAGACAAACATTATCACCATCCGTCAAATGTTTTGTTTTGCAAATTGGAGTTATTGAAATTTTGTGTTGGTTGACTATAATATTCTTTTAATATTATATAAAGATAAAAACTTCAGATTGCCCTCAAATATCCAAACGATTTTTTTGTTAAAAGTAAAAATATTTATAATCTTAAGGGTACAGACATTTTTGTTATGCCACAGTGTAGAACTAGTTTAAGAAGTAGGTCTATTTTAATTTATGGAATAAGTCTGTGGAATGGTTTAGAAAATAATATTAAAGCTGCAAAATATTTGACTTTGTTTAAGAAAATGATTAAAAAAATGTTTTTGGAAAAATATATCTAAATTGATTAGTATCACAAGAAAAAGTTTCTGGTTAAGTGTGATGAGTTACTTTGTGTAGCATTTTCTTCATGGATTATTCTGTTTGAAAAAATTGTTTGAGTTGATTGTTGAAGAAGGGGCAGACAAAATAAGATTTTATCTTCTTCTGCTTCCTTTCATTTCATATATATATATATATAATTATTTTTATCATGATGTGTTTTAAATAGTAAACAAAAAGAAATAATTCAGACTTCTTTTAATTGAAACTTAAGAAATTTAAAGCCATCCAGTCCCTGATGTCAGCTAGGCAGTCGAGCAGAGGTTGAATAGAGCATGTACCATTGTCTCATAGAGGGAAGTAAATTTGACAGTCATCGGCATAGAAGTGGAACGGCATGTTGTGTTTCTGGAAAATAGCACCAAGAGGCAGCAGGTACAAAGTAAATGGAGACTGGGAGGCCTGGTTAAAACAAACAAAGGAGGGAGAAGCCTTGGACCAGCCAGCAGTCAGATTTGGGCCACTCCATTTGCCTTTTGACCTGGGACTAACTCTACAAAAATTAACTTAATCTACTCAGGTGACTTCAGGTCCTAACAACCAATGGCTCAACAACTGTGACAAAGTGCAATAGTCTGTGGTCGGAGCTGGAGCAAGGCTGTAGAACAAAAACTTTCAGCCATCAGACCAACATCTCCTCTGGCCTCTCTTGCTCATCCAGCAGGCAGAGCCTGGTCCTTTTAGTTTAGTTTATTTGTTCATTTAAAAAAACAAAAAAATTCAATACAAAACAATCCCATGAACAATAACGTACAGAGTATAAAAAAATGAAAGGTAGCAGAAAGAAGAAAAAATCTT
>JARVLU010001462.1:20608299-20625502 GCA_031762415.1 Simpsonichthys santanae
TCTCAACCACAGCTGCCCCCAGCTGAAGAGGATTATTATTTAATACTGTATATGTAAATAGATGTCTAAAAAATAAACTATTCAATATATGTACTGGGGTAAATAGTTAAATTTTTTTTCATACGCATTTATTTTGTACAGTACCATGCATATTTTATTTTATTTTGTACAGTTACAGCTGTTAATGTGCCTGTGTGACAATTGGGACAAAACTTTGACTCACATATATTTTTGTTATTACTTTATGGAAAGAAAAATATTGAGTTATATATCATATATTGCAAAATTTGTAAAAAAAAAAAAAAGAAATATTAATTTTGGTCAGTATCACCCAGCCCTAGTGTACCCAAAAAACATGTGTGCAGGTAGAGCATTCAAACTCAGAAAGGACCCTAGCTATGAATTGATAGTAGCCACCACAACACTATTCTGCCCCAGATCTGCACGACATGATGTCTTAAAGAGCCAGTGCAGTGTCTTTATTAAAGTTTCACTCTGTGGGTATTTTTCAGGATCATGTTGTTTAGGCTCAACTGTGTGTGCTCCTGCTGAAACATATGGCTCTGTGCCAGAACCTAAACAAACGGCACATTGGGAAATAAGTGGCTGATTTTGAGTTTCCACGAAGATTAGAAGGGTTTAAGTCATAAAGGGTTTCCCTAAGGAGGTGGTGCTAAAAGGAAGGAAAAAGGGGAAAGAAAAGTTGGATTTGAAGATCAGCAGTTGTGTGAATGAGTTTATCAGATTTACGAGTTGGCTGTGGAAACATTGCTGTGACCATATTGGTAATTTTGGACCAACACCACCTAACCTCTCTTTCTGGAGTATAAATCTGAAAGTCCAGTACATGGACCACATGTTGCATAGTTTTTTTTTGTTGGTTTATTTATTTTTATTTATTTTTTTTGTTTTTCCAGTCAAGATTTTTCTGGTACAAGCAGTGTTGGTCTTTGTTTGCACTGTTTCCCATCTGTTGCAGTAATAGTCATAGGTTAGTAGTGGGTTCAATCTAACTTTTATTGGAGTAAAACTTGCAGTTGTGCATTTATGAGTTCAGCCTATAGATTTCATGCATTTTTCAATGTGTTATACAATGTCTTGTCATGCCCTTTCAATACTCACATTGTCATGCCTTTTCTCTTCTGTATCCTGTTTTCAAAAATGTCTGAGCCATTCATTGTGGCCCTAACAGGATTCTCAGAAACAGCCAGTGTTGTTTGTCAAGTCCCAGGATTTTGCGTTCTATTTAATTGGATTTACAGAATAAGTTACAGTGTCTGTACTTGTATAATGCACATTTATCTTCATTTTAGTTCTAAAAAGAATGTTTCTTATTTATCCATTTACTCATATACTCATACATTTTCTTGTTATTATTTGTACTCTATATTTACTTTGAATCACTAACATATTAACTTATTTGTAATACATTTTTGCATATAACAATATTTAATTGAAAACTAGTCTTGTGTATTCTGTACAGCACTTTGAGCTGCTTTTAGTATGAAGGGTGCTTTAAAATAAATAAAATTGATTGATTGATTGATATTTTGATTTTGTAAAAAAATAAAATAAAAAAAGCCGTACCATACTTGCTCTTTTATACCACTTACTTTACATTCATTTGGTCAAGAGTAACCAATATACTGTACATACACACATTATAGATTGTTAAACATTTTAAACAAATGTAGAATTTTGTGAAAAATCTGTTTAATACAAAAAAAAAAAAAAAATCCTTTATACAGTTTATAGTTTTAATCCAGGTTCATGGAAATATGACCCGTCAGATATATACAAATATTGTGTGTGCGTTTTTTTTTTATCCTGGAAAATCTGTGCAAATTTGATGCATTCAGTTGTTGGTAGTTAATTGAAACCAAGTGTTTTGACACAGGATATGCATTATACATTTAGATTCTAAGATGCATATTTGATTTGTTTTCTTCCCTTTGAGATTCACATGTCAATCAGTTTGCTTTTGGTCTGGATCCACAATCTTTTATCAAATCATTGTGATGTCCTCAGAATATTTAAGGCCCTATTGACACAGACATGGCGGTGGGAAATGTAGGTTTTGTCGGATGTTGATTCAAGGAAAAGATCTGTGTTGACATGGAACATTTTTGGTGTTTACATTGAACTGCAGCAACCCCCACCCCCCCCAAAAAAAAAAAAAATAAAAAAAATGCTGTAATTACCATGCCATGTCATTAGCTGGCACTGTGAAATTCAGTCACCTGATACAGTATGCATGTGCCCTGCCTGGGACAGTCGTCTGTAAGGTCTTTCCTCTGGGCTGAAAACCCAGCTAACAACAAAACTTAAAGCTGGATTTTGGGTACGAGTTGGCGGATTTGACGCCAATCGGGACTGCTTCATCTAACATCTCCACATCGGTTGCTGAGCGAATCAGAACTGATGAGGATGAAGGCCGACTTTCTACTCCGGTGGTAATCAGTAATCAAGCCAATTTACAGCAGGTAAATCAACAATGTTCTTAATAATGTTAGCTTGTGTTTATTTCAGGTACACAACAATGGCTCAGAAAAAGGTTTGTAGGCTCAATCCTCCAGGTAGATAACAAAAGAAGGTTAAATCATTTCATCTGGACCAGTTTCTTTAAGGGATAAATGTTTCGTCTTCCATCTGAAAGACCTTCTTTTCTTACACAACAACCAAGTTTTTGTTTTTCCGGCGTGGATAAGCTGTCCTCCCACTAGAGGCAGACTTGATTCCGAACGAGCTTGCACCTCGGCCTGGCCCGAAGCTAGGCAGTGCAGGGGGACGTCGAAGAATGATGTTGGATCAACTATTCACTTATAATTCCCCTCAGGTCTTTTATTTAATCCATTAAATCTTTTAAGCAACATTAAGTGAAAGTGTGACAGCCAGTACAAGCCAGATAAACAACATGGTGCCAATACTCAGGATGACAACAGAGAGAAAGAGTACAGTTTGGTTAACATGCTTTTAATAGTGTTCAGTTTAATTATCTGACATACAGTTTGTGCTGTTGAATAAATAAATGAAAATTAAACCTGATATCTTCATTTTCAACTTTAATAACATGCAATATGTTTTGCATCATTTAAATCACATAACTTCAATTACATAATGTCAAGATAGCTTCATTTAGCTAAGATAACTTCATTACATCTCCCACCACTAACAGAAACACAGTTTATTATTGTTAAGCTGTTAGTATTTAGCACATTTAGTATGTTATAGTCCAGAGCGATGAGTGAACTATACGCCTTCCTCAACAGTTAGCAGTTTCGAACTGGATCTGACTGGTGTCTCTTCCCAGCACAGATGTCGGTCACAGCAGCTACATTCTGGCGTAGATTAACTATGGGACCCAAAATATATTCCATCAGTCATAGCACAGAAAGCAGTATGTTATACTCCGCCGCCATTGTTGTTGATAGAACATGCCGTCTGTCTTCACGTGTGAAATATACGCCTAGTTTAACACCTCTGCGGGATATGTTGACATTATCAATTGCCGGTCTACTAAAAACCTCCAATCTGAGAGGTAGGTTGAAAAATCTCAATTCAAAGAGGGGGTCTACTGGTGTCGTGTAAATGAACAGCCGAACTGCAGAGAGAAAGGTGCGGTTTCACTCAAAATATGTGACGTGCAAATGGTCCCTAACTGTTGCCTTCTTTTGTTTGTTATAGTTGCTCATTTTTACTATATAACCTTAATTTATAAGCATTTGAATTCTTAAAAAAATATCAGATTATCAGTAATTGTGTAAAGTGAATGAAGACAGACAATAAAATAGTTATTTCTAATTTTGTTGTATTACAATTAATCATCAACAAAAAACGCAAAGTCGTAAAAGCCCCAAATCTCTCTTTGTACTTCTAGAAATAAAAGCAGAGCTTTGGAGGAATATTTGTTCGACAGATGACAGTCAAGTTCATCAACACTGATGTAATGGTGCCACTTCAAGAAGGCTTACTCGCAGCAGGAAATATGAGATGTTGTCTTATGTTCCTGTATGTATTTGTATTGAAATTCTAGTTTGCGTTTAGAAAGAACACGGTTTTAGAACGCATTGATGACTTTCCCTAAATCTAATTGAGGTCTGGCCCTTGTTGTGTCAGCCTCTTCCTACTAGAAGAAACGAGCTGTAATGGTTTATGTTTGAAGTGTATTGTTTTGCCTAATCCTAATCTGGTTTGGGATTGATTAATCCAGTGAGGTATTCAGATGTTTGTTATTTTCTAGAATTAAAACATTCATCATTCAGTCATTCTAATCTTGACTGGGTGGTTGGAAATATGACAAACTTTAGGAAAAAAAAAAATATTGTGAGCAAATCAAAATGATTACGAAATCCCATCCCAGCTCTCATCTGCAATCATCTCTCCAGCCTTCAGTCTCTTTTTATCTGTCATTCCATTTTATCTGTTATTACATTTTGTCCACTCCCTAGCCGTATGTCCCTGTGCTGGAGAAACCAATAGGCAGCTTGCTTAGGATGTGTGCTTTTATGAGAGAGAAAGTGGAGAGTAAGAGAAAATCAGAGCAGGATTAAGTGAGAGCAAAGAGCAGAAGTCTATGTTGTGCCCCAGCAGCTGAAAGATTACGGAGTGTTTTTTTTTTTAATAGCTTCTAAAATATTACAAGACCAAGACAGCAATGCAATTGTCAAATTTGTTGTTGGGCATATTTATCACCTAAATGTATCAGAATCTTTTTTTGCATCATTGCATCTTTTTGGTTTTCCTGGATGTTGCTCATTCAACATAACTGCAGGAGATGACTGTATCGGGGCTCCAGCTGGGGAACATCCTAATGCCTTGTATGGATCTAGAAATGCCTTTTCTCTGCTCACACCTTTTACCAGGCCAACAGCGATTTTTGTGGAGTGAATGCACCTTGTGAGACTACACAGAACACGGGAGGGCGATGCAGCAGAGGGTGAACTCGGCGTAAGTGAGGCATTTAGTCTCCCCTCAGATCTTCCTTTGCTTTCATGAACAGTTTTGAATATGATAAATTGTTTCCAGCAACCTATGCTTTACTTGGTACTTACAAAAATATTATTTCAAAATAAACTTGGCCAGAAAGTCATAATAATTTTTCTTTGAAGGCAAATTACTGCTGCAATCAAATAAACCTACAAACTTTCCTAAATTTAAATGTTTAAATCTAAGGTATTCTGTTTAAATAATTCATATAATAACAATATGGCTCACTAAAAAACATCCTATTGCCCAAATATTACTGTTACAAATACTGATGATCATGATGCAGAATCGAAAGCTGAGTTTTCAGTTACATGACATAAGATCAACAAAATTATGATGAGCCTCTGATTGCTTGACATGGATAGTACATCAGCGGCTTGCTTTAACAAAATACTTATTTCAGCTTTATTGGATCTACAGATACTGGTTCTGTCTTACATCGCAAGTGTTTTAGTGTGTTGTTTTCTCTTCATAAAGATGTTTAACCTGAGCAGAGACCACCATCCTGAGCACTGTTTCCTCAGAGATGTAACAAATCTTTGACGAGATGATTAACGTTAAACAATTTTAGAAATGTAGTTGACTGCCATTGATGCACTCATGTGTCATCTCTGAGTCTGCACACAAAATGCTCACTTTGTTGAGCACTGCTGAGCAGCTAGATGCCCATAGGATCCACAAGACCTCAATTATGAGAGAAATTATCTTTAAAAAGTTCTAAGCTTTCTGTTTGTGGTCACAACACAAAGGTTTGGACTAACCAGCATCCTCTGCAGGTTGCTACATGCAGGGAATGCAGTGTAGAAACAGTCAACAATAGTGGCTCTTATTTGTTGATTCCATGTGCAACACATCATTCATCTGATTGGTTCGAAATGAGCTTGTGATTTTAATAAACAAATAGTTAATCTTATCTCCTGGTTCATATTTGTGTAGAAGTACTTGTCTCTTCCTGAAAGCTTTTTCGATTTATAAATTCATCGCTGTAAAACAAAACCATGTGGCACTTTATTAGACTCCTGGAAAGGTTCAGTGTTTTTGGCTTTCAAATTGTTGTCTGCTGATATGGCAACATCCATTTCTAAGTGGGTCTTAGTCTTAGACAGACCAAATGTCTAAGTTGAACTGACATATATTAATAGTGATCTGTAAGTAAATAAACAGTTTATGTATTTTTTCTTATAGAAAATACATTTGTGACATGTTTCATATTATATGCTTCATATCCAAAAATTCCAGTACATGATGCTTAAACTAATGAATTGACTATCTAAAAACATCAGTAGTATATTTAAGTTACATTTTATATAGAAAATGAGTTGAGCTAAGTGCCCTGGTTGAAAGTCTAAAGCTGTGCTAAAAGGCATTGCTAATGTGCGGTAATGCAGTGTTTCATTACTTTTTGATAGTGATGAAGGTTGGCAGCAATTCTGTTGAGATGTTAAGGAACGAATGAACCCATCAAGACAGAAAATGTTGGAAAAAGAATTTGAGGTCGCATGAAGTCTCATCAATCTGTAGCAACTATTTTACCTAAAATCTGGGTCCTAGAAGACAAAACAATCAAGAAATCTTCTGTGTCTTAGCAAGATGTCAAGATAACACTTGAAATGACAAAGCATACAGTATTTAGGTATTACTGTATTGCATTATAGTATTTTTTATTATTTTATTGTTTGAATTAATAAATATGACAAAAGGTGCAGATCTACTCTGCAAACCTATTGGTCCCTTTATGTCACCAATAAGAAAGTGGGATTGTCAGGAATTGTATAGATAGGTGGATGTTGTGTTCCTCTGTACTTGCAGAATCAAAGTAAATAGGTCGGATAGTGTTGTTCTTAAACTGCCACAGAAAATTGGAGTTTTGCATGTCTTCTAACGTGAGGAATTGGTAACATTAACATTCTTGAAAATTTGCTGCTAAGCATCGTTGTTAGTAAAGCACATGTCTGTTGTTTATTAACATATTTTTAAAATATTACAAGCAAATACCGGTAGTAATAATATATATATATGTACTGTATATATTTTCTTTCTTTTTCCTGTTTTTTTGTTTGAAGTACTGTACACATACGTATTCCACTGAAAAAACAACATATTTGTACTTGGTTTTCCTAAAGAGGTTCAGGCGCAGCATAGTTAAGCTGGGCCATGATACCTCTCTGCTGCCTGCTAAACATGTACTGACATGACAGGGCATTCCTGAATTTGATAGAACTGTATCCTATCATCACTAAGGCCTACGCTACGTTTATATTCTGTTAAGCTTACCATCCTCCTTGTGTGGTTTCCACATGCCTGTTTTATATCCTCATGGATGCAAAATCTTTATGCAGTGTCCTTTAGATTCATAATTACTGGCAGAGTTGATGAAACATAATCAGTGTTCTCAGACATTCAGAGCTACATTTTCAGAGAAGATTGTGCTTCACTCTTTCGTGTTTTATGTGATTCCATCACTACATAGGTACATCTCTGTCTCAATGCAATTGTTATTAGCTGATTCAGTTCTGGTATACAGTATGTATCTGATCTTATGCTACATCAACAGGAAGTTGCCTGTTGTTCAAAAAACGGAACAAGAATCCTAATGGAGTAAGAAAAAGAACCCTTATTTATTTGGGCTGACTAATGAATATAAGCAATTCTGAGTTGTATTTATAGTTTTTAAATGCCTGTATTGCATTACAAGAAAAAAAAAATACTTGGATTGGTTGTAGTACAACAAAAATGAGATTTTGATTTGTAAATAGAGCAGAAAACCAGGACTGAAAGCCAAGCCCCTCGTTAGTCTAGCATCTTTCTGTCAGTTCAGATACATGCAGTCTTTTGCCTTGTATGTTGTGCAGTTGGAAGCCTGACATTGACTGCTAAGGCAATGGGAATTGTAAATGACACTTCAGTCATTTTTATGTCCTCAAATTTTGTTTTAACTGTTATAGATTCAAAAATTATTTGCATCAAGTAAATTGTGGGTTTCTTGGTTTGATCAAGGGCTTATGTTTAGTTCACAGTTCTGCTTTCTGACTTTTTTTTTTACACTTACCCTTATGTCTAATCTATTTTTGTTAGTACTGTATACTTTTTTCTAAGCTTCTTTCATTTTAAAGAAACTCCACACCTCTTCTGTACAATACATCTCAGTTGCCCCTCTTTGAGTTTTCTGACCACAAAAATCCTCTCAGGTGCTCTCGTAGATGTTTCCTCTTATTAGCTCACTTCTTGTACAAAAGCATGTTTCTTGTGCGTTTTTTCACAAACAACCACAAGTTTTTACAACCATAAACCAGATAGCAGCCATTTTGGTTTCCAGTTTAAAAAAAATATGTATATATTTTCTCCTCCTCAATTCATTATTTAACCACTGGATGTTTTTCAGTTCATTTCCCCACGTTTTGATAATAGGGAGGGGACCTTAGTTTTGAGAATCATGTTAATTTGTTATCTCAGCCGCCTTTGTAAGCAGAGGTTTTCCACCTGAGAGTTTGATAAATACAGTGTTGTTTAATTCAAAGAAGAAAGGTTTACAAGTAGTAGTGAAATTCAAATATAAAAGCTTGAGATTTTTGTATTAAAATGTTTTCCTTTTTAGATTGGGTTCTAGAAAAACTTAATTGCATTGAAATGTAGAACATCTTCATGGATGATGTTTGACATTTTCACAAGTATCTGTTTGTGCACACTATATCATGTATGTCGCAACATAAATTCTGCACCTTGTGATTATTTTCCTTTTTTTTTTTTTTCGTTCAGGTGGTACCATGGCAAACTAGATCGAACCATCGCAGAGGAGCGTTTACGCCAGGCCCGTAACCCTGGCAGCTACCTCATCAGGGAGAGTGACCGCCGGCCCGGTTCCTTTGTCCTGTCTTTTCTCAGTGTGACCAACGTGGTCAACCATTTCAGGTACGTTTTACTTAAGTAACAAGCCCAGTTTGAATCAGCTGTTTAAATCCTAAGAGAGAATATCTTACATAATGCCTTCATTAATATTACAAAATGTTTTCCATCAACACAATCAGAAACCTCCGTTGTAAACAGATGGGCATGTTTTCATTCTTTGGCAGGAGTCTTCACCTGGTTTAACCTACACAGTACTATCTAGAAATGGGCAGTGTTATTCCAAATGTATATTTTGGTGTTTAGGTATTTGTATACCTCTGACCCTGGTTTACCAAAGCTGGCTCTTGGGAGATGGAACGTAACCGCTCTGACAGGGAAGGAGCCTGAGGTTGAGAGGTACTGACTAAATATTGTAGGGCGCAACTCGACACACAGCATGGGCTCCGGAACCAATCTCCTTGAGAGGGGTTGGGCCTTATTCCACTCTGAAGTTGCCCATGGTGAGAGACACCGAGCAGGTGTGGGTCTACACTTGGTCCCTTATCTTGGTGCCTGTGTGTTTGAGTTTTTCCCCAGTAGATGAGAGGGTAGCTTCCCTGCGCCTTTGGATGGGGTAACAGGCTCTGCTGATTGTTTGTGCCTACCTAACAAACAGTAGTTCATGGTATCTGGTCTTCTTGGAGTCTTTAGTGGGGGGTGCTGGAAGGTGATCCATCATCTTTGAACTCAGTGGTGGACACCCCAGGTTAGGGAGACTGTCAAGCTGAATGAGGAGTCCTATCAGGCCTTGTTGACTGGTGGGACTTCAGAGGCAGCTGATGAGTACCGGAGGGCCAAGTTGGCTGTGCAGCCTTGGTTTTGCTGTGGCAAAACTCAGATGTGGGAGGAGTTTGGTGAGGACTTGAATAGGCTCTCGATCCGCTCTGAGGAATCTCTGGCAGATCATCAGGCGACTGAGGAGGGGGAAGCAGTGCTTTACTATCACTGTGTTCAGTGACTGTGGGCTGCTGTTGACCTCAACCAGTGATGTTGTCATGTGGAAGGAACACTTTTCAGACCTTCTCAATCCCACCGGCACATCTTCCATAGAGGAAGACAAGTTGGGGGACTTCAGGGTTGCTCTGTCCATAACCTTGGCTGAGGTTACCACAGTAGTTAAAAAGCTCTGCAGAGGCAGGGCCCAGGGAGTGGACAAGATCTGCCCTGATTTCCTTAAGGCTCTGGATGTTGTGAGGCTGTCTTGGTTGACACACCTTTGCAACATCACATGGACATCGGGGGCAGTGCCACTGTATTGGCAAACTGTGGTGGTTGTTCCCCTCTTCAAAAAGGCGGACGGAGGATGTGCGCCAATTATAGGGGCATCACTCTCTTTAGCCTCCCTGGTAAGGTCTACTCAGGATACTGTAGAAGTGAGTTAGATCGTTGGTTGAACCTCAGATCCAGGAGGAGCTGTGCGGGTTTCGTCTTGGCTGTGGAACATTGGATCAGCTCTTTACCCTCACTAGGGTCCTCGAGGGGTCATATGAGTTTGCCTATCCAGTCTACATGAGTTTTATTTTATGGACTTGGAGAAGGCGATCGACTATGTTCCTCAGGGTACACTGTGGGGGCTCCGCAAGTATGGGATTGGAGTCCGGTTGCTACGAGCTGGTCGGTCCCTATACAAGCGGTGCAACAGTTTGTTTCATATTGCTGGCAGTAAGTTGGACCCCTTCAGGGTGGGAGTTGACTCCACCAGGGCTGCCCATTGTCATTGATTCTGTTCATGACTTTTATGAACAGAATTTCTCTTTGCAGCCAGGGGTTGGAGGGAATTGGGATTGGTGGCCTCAGAATTTCATCTCTGCTACTTGCATATGATGTGGTCCTGTTGGCGTCATCATGCCATGATCCCCAGCTCTCACTAGAGCAGTTCACAGCCGAATGTGAAGCAGCTGGGATGAGAGGCCATGGTCACGGACGGACGAGATAAAACTGTCCATGCCACATCGCACCTTTCAAGTTCAAATGACTAAGGTGTGAAATGAAAAATGACCAGACGTCCCTCATTTAAAATTCACATCCCCATACTTTGTCAAATTATATGTATACAAAATGCAAAATTTAAAATTACCAACAACAAAATCTGGCAGATTTTTGTTCCAGAATGGCTGTTTATGCCAAATATCTCAAATGAAAACTTCTGTTTAAAAAGAAGAAGAAAAAAATTAACACTTCAGGCTAAATATTTGCTTTAAAGAACTACACAAAAATGTGTAAACACCAAAATTAAAAGCACATTTTGCTCTAGGTGATACTAAACATAGGAGTCATATTCCATTTCCATGTATTGCTAAGAGGAGCTCAAGCTACAGAGTGACTGGGCCATTTAATAAGACTGCTGTCCTTGTCTCAACGTACACCCACACTACAAGAATAGATTGAAAGGTGTTCGGTCAATCTACGATAGGTGGCAAAAAACATGCATGTTAGGCTGCCTTCAGGCCCAGACTTTTCTTGCAGGAGATCTGTGATTTCAGTGGGATTTGCCTGGTTAAATAAAGGTACCGGTAAATATAAAATAAAATATACCTGTAGAGTTGGCCTTTTTGCCAGATGACCCATTACCTAACATAAAAAAACAGCAACTGCCAACACAAACAACTGGTTAACCATTAACATCCTGTTGTGATAGATTTTTACTCCCCTCTATCATTAAAGTGTTGTAATAAACATTTTGTATCTTTGTTAGTTTTAATGAGATGTTTGTGTTGATGAAGCAATGAAGGGAAACTATGTTGTCTCATTCAAAGAGATAATTTTGAGACTTCCCATTACATTCAGCACAAAGTGATTAGTCTGTGGTTAAAAATGTCACCGTCTCTTGTTGTTTGCTCTTCAGGATAATCGCCATGTGTGGGGACTATTACATTGGTGGTCGGCGGTTCTCTTCCTTATCAGACCTGATCGGTTACTACAGCTATGTTTCTTGCCTACTAAAAAATGAGAAACTGCTGTCACCAGTGGCACCTCCTGAGGTGAGATTGACATTTAGCTTTGGAGTGTTTCAGATTCTGACGTACTATGTTTCTAAGATCCAGTGTTTGTAAAATTTTGCAGATTCTTCCTCAAGCTTTTGTTTTATTTTTGTTAACCTCCCACCCCCTTTTATTCAACTTGTTTTTATATATAAAGAGTATATGTAGTGTATAAGAGTATATATGTAACGAGAATGAAGAGTTCATATATAATTTGACTACATAACTGTTTTAACACTGTCACATTTGAACTGAATAAGTTACATTTTTTAAAAATCTTAGAAAATTAAAAAGCATTCTATTCCTTAATGTTTTATGGGCTGTGACCACTTTGAAAGTTAGAAAACTTCATACTTTTATAGTAGCGTTTGATGTAGCTACTATGTAATCTAAACTGTTTTCATTTATATTTTTGTCAGTTAAAACAAATCCCTAGATTAAAAAAAATATATATATATCAGTCATTGACATTTTTAAGAAAATTGTGCAAAATCTGACAGTCAAGGACAATTATGTGAAATAAATCCTTTTTTTTTTTTTTTTTTTTTTTTTTTTCTTCTAGAAATTAATCAGATAGTTGATGTGAAGCAATGTCAGTGTTATTATTGCATTGAAATTCTCATATTTTTAGGTGACTTTTCAACTTTGATTTAATTTTTTCGCCAATTTGTTCATTATACATGAGTACAATTTTGCATGCCTTTTTTTGTTTGTTTGTTTTTTGTTTGTTTTTTTTGCCCCTGAGCGGTTTTGAAGTTGTTTGAATATAAATTAGATTTTGTCAAATAATTAGTTACTTTTGTGTGAAAATATTTCTGAAAAGTTGAGGCAAAGTACCGGTATGAGGTTTCTATTCTTTGTGTGTATATTTTCACAGCCTGTAGAGGACAGGAGGCGCGTCAGGGCCATACTTCCGTACACCAAAGTGCCAGATACTGATGAGATCAGGTGAACATTGAAGAATTTCTGTCTTAAACTCGGAAAATAACATCTTTATCTTCATCCCATTTTTCATTGCTATTCAGACACAGAGAAGCAGTGACGTCTCAGGTTTAGAGATGAAGTATTTGCCTACATTGCTCATGAACAACAGCCTGATTTTGTGGAATGCCACAGCAGCCTGCAAAGCACATCATCTGACTTACTGAAAAACAGTCTTGTTCTTGTCATTAAGCTGCAGTAGGCACCCTCACTGATGAGCTCAGCTACCCCCGTTTTTCTAAATCTGATAAACATCTGTCCAAAGTCAGTCTGAACTCTTGGTGAGCCTGCAGAGCCCTAGGCTTGATTGTATAGACATGCACCGTGGTCTAGCCCTAACTTTATGTCAATAGAGACACCTGGTGGCTGTACTGTGGTACTTTAATCTGCAGTAAACGCCTATTGTCAACTAACTTTATTTATGTCAAAATACCTCAGGTAATTATACTTTTGAAGTGAGATCACATCTGTATTTTTGTCTCTTGATATTATTTTGAATTGTTGTATTCTCAGCTTCCTGAAAGGGGACATGTTTATTGTTCATAATGAACTGGAGGATGGTTGGATGTGGGTAACAAATGTTCGCACAGAGGAGCAAGGGCTCATTGTGGAGGATCTGGTGGAAGAGGTGGTAAGTAGAACACAACAGGTCTATCTCAAATCATGTAAATGTCAAGTAATAGGCTCTTAGTAGACAGTAAATTTGCATAGTGTAAATCAAAATAAGTCAATTTTTTTTTATCAAAATGGCAATAGTATGAGGACGTACTGGATGTAAACTAGAGCCTGACTGATATGGAAATGTTGGCTATCGCCACTACCAATATTGGGAGGGAAAGGCTAATGCTGATAAACAATATACTGGCTGAAAATCATTGAGCTTTGTCCACCCCAAAGGATCTAATTAAACAGTTAGCGATTTTCTTTCTTGAAGTCTTGAAACAGTCCCAACGTGCGTTCACCTTTTCTATCATCCACTATTCACCGTAAAGTTATCAAGTGTGTTACAAATATATAAATTAAACAAAGAAACACTGTCCCCGTTCATTATTTAAACAGTTAGTCACGTATGGTGAAGGTCTAATTAGTACAGTATTGATTTCAGCAGCATTTTTTTTTTTTTTTTTTTTTTTTTTTTTTGCAGAAAAGTAAAGATTTCAGACAAAAAAATGCATTTTTCTGATGACAAAAAAAACATTACTAACACTGATAAATTTTACCTCTACATTAGATTTATTAGTTTAGTTTTACAAGGCCTATGCTAGGTTATCTAAACGTTAGCTTGCTAACTTGCAAGACACATAGCTAATGATAAGCAGGTTAGAGGATTGAAGAGAATATATTATTGTTGATTTATTTTACAAATTAGTTACAATAAACTTACCATGGTCTGTTCAGCAAAATACGCCACACAGTATTGCACGCTGCTTCAGCTGTGCTGAAAGTGAGACTTAAAGTGAACGGCCATGACTTGAAAGTAGTTTGCATGCTCCCTCTGCTGGATACCTTGTACTATTACGCTTTTTGCAAGGATGGACACGGCTGGTTTCCAGTGTTTGTATTGGCACATAATGGAGCAATTATCACCAGCACCGACATGCCACCAAATGCCCATAACAGCCTAAAATATTGGCCCTACCATTATATCAGTCTGGCTCTAATTTAAACTAGTAAGTTTGTTTTAACAGATTTCTGTCTCTGGTATTTTGCAGAGCCGGGAGGAGGATCCACATGAGGGAAAAGTGTAAGCTACAATATTCTGAACCAGTATCTGTAAAATACAAAACAAGATATAAATGTTCACTTTTATAATGTTCCTCTTTCTTGGTTACATGTTCTTATGATATAAATTTCCCACCTTATTTGATAATTGATAAAGTCTGTCCGTTATACTTTTTGGCTAAGCTGTTGTAAGGTATTACGTGTCTTGTCTGCTTCTTTATGTGCTCTCACAGAATCTTGTTTGCTTTTTCACTTTCATTTCGCTGTTCTTGATTTCTCCCTTTTAGCTGGTACCATGGAAAGATCACCAAGCAAGAGGCTTACAACCTTCTCATGACCGGCAAGTTATTTTTGTCTTTTCTTCTACAAGTTATTTATAGAAGACATTTCAATCACCTTATCAGAACCTTTTATTTCTCATGTTAATTCATAGTTGGTCAGGTGTGCAGTTTCCTTGTCCGGCCGTCAGACAACACACCCGGAGACTACTCCCTCTTTTTTCGCACCAGTGAGAATATCCAAAGGTTTAAGATCTCCCCAACGCCCAACAACCAGTACATGATGGGGGGGAGGTACTACAACAGGTATGTCTGCCAATGTTCCAGGCAATGGTGTGTGATAAACAAGAATGTGACAAAACATTAAATGTTCAATTTAGCACTTTTTTTGATTAGCATATGTTGTGCGTTTTGACTTGTTTGTATATTTAATCTCTAGGGATTGTCTTAATTTAATTTATGTTGCTGTTTGTTGTATCTGGCAGCGTTGATGACATCATTGACCATTACAAAAATGAACAAATTGTTGAGGGATACAATCTAAAAGAAGCAGTTTCAGTGCAGGTAAGCACATCAGCTTCCAAATACTATGTTATTGTCAACGCTTTACTCATTGGAATGGCATTTACTAGTTTAAGCTGGCCACACTCAAATGTTGACATAGCTAAGGCCTAGCTTGTTGTCAGCACTATATGTTTGGTTAAAGTTGACAAGTGAATATATATTTTAGGAAATAAGTTTTATTCTTTTGGTATTAATAATCTATACTATAGAAACTCATTCGGAGCATCAGAAATAACAATTGTATAAAACAAAAATAAATAAATAAAATAAAATTACCAGACTTTTATTTTATTAAACATGTAATGTTTTGATTTGTATTCACTGTAGCACCAGGAGCAAGTACTTACTGACACAGTGGATGGGAGAGAAATTTATAACACTATAAGAAGAAAAACAAAAGATGCTTTCTACAAAAACATAGTCAAAAAAGGCTATCTCCTCTTTAACAAAGGTATCTTAACATTTTGTTGAGCACTGTAGTTTCCAGCACATCGCAAACCTTAATTTTGTTTTATCAGGTCATTCAAGATGCTAATTATTTTCTCGCACCCTCAGGAAAAGGCAAAAGGTGGAAGAACCTTTACTTCATCCTGGAGGGTAACGATGCACAGCTCATATATTTTGAAAGTGAGAAGAGAGCTACGAAACCCAAAGGGCTGATCGATCTAAGTGTGTGCTCAGTGTATGATGTCCATGACAGTCTGTTTGGCAGGTATGACGTGAACAGTTGGCTGTAAACTGCACTAAGTCTAAGTTTTAAATGGTAGCTTTATTCTGAACAACATTTAAAGCTCGTGCTGCTCAGAAATTTCAAATGAACTCATCTGTTTTACTTTTCCCAGGCCAAACTGTTTCCAGATCGTTGTCCAGCACTTTAGCGAGGAACAGTACATCTTCTGTTTTGCTGGAGAAACTCCAGAGCAGGCGCAGGTAATAAACAACTTTTCTTGGTCACTTAACTTTTTTTTAATCATTTTTGTCAGTTTCGTAAAACGTTTTTTAGGTAAGTTGTTGGATCAAGTTTCAACTCATCCACTTGGTGGCAGTGTTCCTCCAGCCTAATCCTACAAATCATCAAAGCCTAATCATACAGATAAATGAAGTTATCTGATAATTTTTAATGTGGCACTGCAGTTAATGAACATATTTACTTCCAGGAACATGGTCTTCATTTTGTCTTTGCACATGAAGATCTGTTTTGGGGAACCAGTTTATATTAAAGCTGGGCTGAAGCAAGAAAATTAAGTTGACATTATTTATACTATAGCTTAAGTACATTTAATTATGGTACTGTGCATAAGTCTTGAGTCATCCTTCATATTCCTAAGCAAGAGCAAGCGCTCCTGACTTTCTAAATGGCGTTCAGTTTTTCCACAAACACTGATGAAATTTGATTACTTTAATCTTCTGTTCTTGTACCTGAATATTTTCTGAGTAATATTAGTTCCTCAATATGCCAATAATTAAATCCTAATGAGTTATTAAATTGTAAAAATACTTCAAAATTCAGTAAATGCAATGGTGTTGCCTAGAAAAAACAAGCAACTTCACATAACGCATGATATGATTTTATTTTGAATTCTTATTTTTTACATTTTGTCTCTAGAAACCTGTCAGCAATAACAATTGGTCTCCATTTTTTATTTGTATTGGAAATTCCATTGTTGGTGGGGAAAATGTGTTTTTGGTTCTTGTCAGATTACCTTTGCTGCTGATTGCCAGTAACAAAATACAGGTAGTCCTCGGTTCCCGACCGAGATCCGTTCCAACGACCCGGTCGGATACTGATTCGGTCGTAAACTGGAA
>JARVLU010001462.1:20704066-20715304 GCA_031762415.1 Simpsonichthys santanae
CAGTATATACAGTATATCCTTTTTCCGTAAGTGTTAAGGGTAATCCAAACCTATTTATGTGGAGTTCTGCGCAAATGTCATAAACAATGAAAAATTTACCAGATGTACTCAGACCTTTGACCTGCTTCAGTTTGGAGAAAGAGTTTAGATCTGACCAGACTGATAACAAAATGACTAGTTTCAATGAATTCCAATATAAAAGTGAAATGCTGCAATCTTGAAACAACTCTAATCTTAAAAATGTCACATATTTTTCTTGCAAATCTAAAACAGGTAAAATAATGTCTGCTCATGATATTTTTCTAGAACCCCTCAAAAAACATCTGAACTATGGCTTTCAACAGCAAAATAACATGAAAAGTTTTGGCATACTTCCCTCTTATGCTAATTTTTGCCTCTCCTTGTGATTTTGTCAGGGCTGATCAGTTCAGCTTGTAGAAAGTGGAGAATGAAACTAAAGCCCTGGTACCATATCTATTTTAAAACAAACAAACTTAATATACCTGCTTCTTACATTTAGGAAATTAAATCCAATTTACAGCTCCTCCAACAAACACTATGATACATTGCTGTGCATCAGGATGTGCATTCTGTAAATAAAACAACTTGTCATTAATGCTTCTTGATTTTAAATGAGTTGATGTGTCTTTATCTTAATTAACTTTAAGAAAATTGTGCCAAAATAAGGAATGAAAAAGCCCCCCCCCCCACACCACCAATTTTTTTTCACCAAATTTGCCCCTTTGCAGCATCAGACACGAGCATGACTAGAAGCTAATACCCTATTCTTTTTGCTCCCAGTTTGCATTTGTACACCAGGTTAAAGGTCAGAGGTCAACTTGAGAGATCAAACTCAACAGTGCTCATGAGTTTAATAACTATAATAAATAAAGTTCAACTAACGTGACATGATTCCAGTAAATAACAAGCCACTAAATTGTATCACTCAAAATATGTTTGTTTGTTAGGAAGACATGGTTTAGAGCTTTCAGTTTGTAATTTATCATCATTTTTGCTGTAAGTTAAATGTGTGTCTTGACTGTTTTTGACAAAAGAGCAAGCAACACTAGTCTGATATGTTTGTTCTGCTAAATTATTGACCTTAAATGAAAAGTTAAGTTAAGCAAAAATCTAATGTTGCATATTCATGATGAGTGCCATACTTGTAGAATATGTATCATTGATTTAATAAACTATATTTAGCATCACATAAGATGGATTTTAGAGACCCTAATAGTGATGTAAATGTAAACACTAATACCCACAATTTACGAAATGATCTGCTCAAGAAAGTGAAAGCTCTGGTAAAAACAGTGAGAGGACAATTTTTGAACTCATGCTTGAGGCCATCTCCCTGTGTTTAATCTAAAATAAAATTTTAAATAAACTCCAGCATCTTCACTTTGAAGTTTTTTCCCATCTCCCTGTTTCTTAATTTCTGTTTTTTTCTTTTACGTCCAGACTCTGACTGAAATCATAGCAACGTTTCTCAGCATAAGCTGAATGTTCTGCTCGTCACGGACTGTGGCGATTTGCGCCCATGTTAAGGCAGCAGTACTTCTTTGCCTTTTTCACTATAAAGATTGCTGCCATTATCTGAAGCTGTTCTTTTAAATGACAGAAGAAAACATGAAGGGGAAGAGGATGAATGAATTTCAACCAACTGCTGTGTGATTTACTGATGGAACTTGAGTGACGTTTGAGTGCGCAATTGTCAGTGTCACTCACAGATACATCGTAGCATCAGATTTTCTGCCAGTGTATCATGTTGACACTGTATTCAACCAACGTCAAATCATTTTATAATTAAAGCTGATGAAGACTAAGTCTTGGTATGGGACTTGGTCTTCTTCCGCCTTCATAAAACTTATGTTACATTGGAGATATTTCAAGTGGTAATTGTATTGGGAATTCCAAATTATCACTGCTCTCTTTCTCACTGAGAAAATATTTTTTGCATCCACTGGACATTGAGTATACAACAAAACCTTCATTTCAAGGAGAGTTGCTCTGCTCACTTGTTTGGTAACTTGTGACACTGTGGCCAAGCTGGGATAACAACCTGCGTTAGTTTATCTTCTTCACTGAATGCTCCACCATCCACCATCACCAAAACCTCTTTTCCTTCATGTCCTCCTTCCTGCCTCTCTCTGTACGGCACCAGATGAGAAAGGTGATGCAAAGATGGTATGACAGGCAAAACATCCCTCACCATCACCAATGCATAAAACAGCCAAGGAATAAAAGATAAACGGGAAGGGATAAGGTGAATGTCTGGATGGACGATAAAGGAAGAGATGACTGTCAGAAAGAGAGAAAAAAATACAAGGAGGAAGGTTTTAGAAGTTAGTGGAAAACAGAAAAAAAGCATAAGTGGAGAAAAAAATGAAGAAGTGAACAAAGATTGGGGCTCAGAGAAGAACCTTTTCCCAATTTCCCTCTCCTACTGTTTTTCTCCCCCACCCAACCCATCGTATGTTCCTGCCAGGTTCCCACCTGCTCCTACTCTTCCCCTGAAACCTCCTCTTTCTTGCCTTTGCCTGCTTCTCCGTCGCCTTCCTTCTTGCACTTTTTTTTTTTTTACCTACCTCCCATCCCCACTTCTCCACACTCTATCTCTGGTTTCTTTTTTAATGAGAGCTGGCGGGACAATAGTACAATTGTTGAACACGTTTGGAAACTCGGACTAAAACAATTGCGGTTTATCCAAGCGGGGTAGTCTCTCATCTTTGTTACGGCTGAGTCAAGTCTGATTAGCTCTGTTTTGTGAGTGCTGCAATAAGCTGCTGAGCCTGTTGCAAAAACTCATCTACTTTCTTCTGTCTTTTCCGACAAAGCTTTAACGGTTTTCCGTTGCCTCAGTCTACGTCTGATTTACATACAGTATTCATTACCAGTGAGCAAGTGAATCACATTTGCAATAAAATAGAGTAAAAGATATTGAGACAAAAGAAAAAAAAAAGGAAAGACAGTAGAGGCAGTTTAAATGTCAATGCTAGATCGTTAGCTAAATCTGATCTACTTTCAAAATGTCCTTCATAATACAGGACAAAGCTGAGATGTTTTATTAAACCTTTAGTTCAGCAAGCTGCAGGCAGTGAAAATGAACCTGAATGCAAGAAAAAATACAGAACACTCTCTTTTAATAATAGCCTTAAACAATAATTTGGTTAAAAATATATATAAAAAAAGCAATATTATCATCAGACTGATGCTAGTGGGAGAAATGCACTGAACAGTACCACGTCCTGCTTTGCACCCTAACAAACACACGGTGCTATGCAAAACAGCAACATGAATATGTATAATTAGGTAAGGCTGGTGTAATTTTTTGGTGGGTTATGGGATGTGATTTGTGGGGACATCAGCGTTAGCACAACTGACAAATGCAAATCCAAAAAAAAAAAAAAAAACATTTTGCAACATATGATGTACTGGCTTTAGCAAAAAGAGTAAACTAAAGGCAGAACACAGTCCAAGCACCACCACCCCACACACAAACCCTCAAAGTCCTGCATACACAAATACATGTAAGGACACACAAAAAAAAAAAAAAAAAATCACTGCACGATGCATCATTTGTTCATTTGACCACAACCAGAAACACCAGAGGCTTCATGTCAAAGTGTGCACTGTTGAAAGCTTTCTATTAAAAAAAAAAAAAAAAAAAAAAAAAACGGGAAAAAAGCTACAGCAACATAAGCACTGGGTTTAGTGAAGCATTGAAAAAAAAAAACTGGTATTGCACAAGGTATTTTTTTTAGGAAGCATGGATACTTGATCAATTTGGGCAATGAAAAATGGGAAGACATGGTAAAGATAATACATAGATGGATGGAAATATGAATTCAGCAGAGCTTCAGAGGGCACAAAGAAACAAAGGACACATATAAACTAAAACAACAATGCTTATTTGCAGGACGGTGCAACATAAACTGCATCTGATGGTGATGAACCTTTCGACTTATTTGTCAGCATGAAATACAAACGTCTCCAAAATTAAATCAACAGAGAATGGCTGGGTATTGAATCACGTTCACATCCCCTAAAATAGATGGTATGGTTTGTTCTCTTCTTTGGTATTCTGTTCAACTAAACATCCATAAGACCTGGTTATGAATTTACAAACAAGCTCTGATATGTGGCCGTAAACACAAGGTAAAAAACATCTATTAATAACCGGAACATATTCTTTTCATACATGTGTTCACCTCCAACACAACTCGAACTCTCCAGAGAGCACAAATTTACCCATACAGTACTGAACCACGTGCAGCAACAACTCTCATCTCTTTATATGCTTGCCAATCCCCCCCCCCCCAACCACCACCACCACCTTCATTCACCCCTTCAGAAACACACAAAAAAAAAAAAAAAAAAAAACACACCGACACGTACAACACACCACCAGAATCCACCACCTTGCCACACATCCCGAAGGGTAGGACACATCCCTCATCGCACCCAGGAAATTAAGTTGACATTTGATGGAAACAGAAAAAATATATATAAATTTTGTTGTGGAAAGGAGGTGGGGGGAGAGCGCAGCACAGCAGACATAGCACAAACCCCATCCCTTGTTCATCCATCCCCACGCCACCCCCCTTAAGCCCATGGACGCATTCGAGGGGGATTTCAGCGATCTGCAATGCAGACGCCACTGGGTGCCCACGAGAAAATGAGCTTCATCTTTTGCCTGTCCTTGTCAGCATGTGCTGTCTGTCCCTCTTTGTTTCCATCTTTTATGATGCTGATGCTCCATTTTCATATCTGCCGCCCCTGTTTGTGCATTTCCATTTGGAAGGACGTTGGAACTAAAGAATATTCCTACTACATAATTACATGTTTTTGCTTGTGATGACGTTCATTCACTGTATATGATTGTAAAAATGCATTATCCAGTTCTGTTTTATATTTATTGCATTATATATCGGCATCCTAAATACACCAATGTCTCCATTTTGAGTGTGCAAGCCAAAAATAATTATTTCAATATAACTGACCTTTTACAAATTACTGGTTCAAAGAGCTGGTTGGTATTTTGTACAGATGCCAACAAGAGGTTTGTGGCCTAATAAGGTGCAACAACAGTTTAAATCAAACAAAGAATAAAGTAAAATGTGGTCCATGCGCACGAATAAAGATGACATCAAACGCCTCTTAGTAACCTCAGCGAGGATTCTGAGCACCACGTCTGAGTTCAAGCCACAATTAATACATCATTATGCCCTCCTACAGTTTAGCCCTGTGCACACACACTCAGACACACACACTGTGCGTGCACAAAGCCTGCAGACCAGTTGTGTCTGTCTAAATATCCCCTGCATTAGACATGCAGGAATGTTAACATTATTATGCAAAATTGTGAATGTCTGTCTGCATACGCCCTCCCCCTTTTCTCCCCCGCCATATTGTGTCTGTGGTTTATTCAGTGTGTGTGTGCTCGCTCCAAGAAGGGGATGAGTGGTGTTATTTGAATATGGCTTATTTCTTTTTTTAGTATACGTGTAATTTTAAACGCGTTACAGATTTTTGCAGGTCTATGAAACTCCCTGAATGTTTTATTGGAAACATGTCGACATTAATCTTAGCTTTTTTTTTGTCTCAGGGGGGATTTTCATGCATGAATCATGTTATACAAGGAAATATACTTCACAGTATTAGGTGGTTAAAGTTTAAAAATACTGCTGTTTGAGTTTGAAGATTTAAAACAAAATAATTATATTATTAATATTTTTTGCAATACAATCTTTTAGAAGATAATTTTACTGATGGTTCTGTGCTGCTGAAGCAATCATGGACATTTAGGTTTAACTGCTGGAACAAAATAAATAAATAAATATTATACAAGCATGAATTATTTATTATAGAACAATATAAAATTGTAGTTATCTTTACCTGGTCCAAGCATGCTCGTGAAGATGTCTCATGATAACGCTGTTATTTATTTTTTACTGGGAAGATGAGCGATTGAGGCGTGACTCTCATTATCGTCTGTGTCACTAATATCTGCTCTGCATTTTCCTGAAGCTGCAGCGCCATCACCATATTGCATCATCCCAGCGTGTATGCACGCACTTAACCGAGGGCTTTTTGCAGGCAGCGCATCATATTTGCGTTATCTGCATTTTGGAGTCTTCGGTGATCGCTGTGCGGATTGTTGCATCATTTAAAAACTGAACGCTATCCATTGCAACGAAAGAAAGAAATGCACAAACACACATAAAGCTGCATATGCACTAAGCTCTGAGGATGAAAAGGTATAACCTACATGCAGACATCTTAAGGAGAATTTTATAATTATATTTAAAGCTGTGGTTTAATTTAAAATTGTATATCTTTAAAGGAAAGATTGTCCGGTATGTGTTGCATATAAAGTCTTTGGCATTTCTCTCTGCTCAAACAAACCCCTATCTTGCCACATGCACCGCTATTTCTTGCCGCCAGCAATTTGCATGTATTTGCATGATTTTCACAACGTGCATTTCCTTTGTTCTGACTGTATGATGATGCTGGAGAAACCCTCCCCACAGAGAGACGCCCAGCGAAAGTTACTTGGATACAAATATGTGTTTTAATTAGGAATTGAAACTGTGGCCTTTACACAAAACCAAACGCATCCGTTTTTAACAATGTGCATTAGAATAAGACGTAAATGAGACGATAAGGTTTGAGATTTGCAGAATTTTTAATGACTCAAGAACGGACGTATCGTGCTACTGCTAAGATGCATAATATACAGCACAGGGAAAGGATTGCATCCAAGCATGAAATGTGGAATAACTCGACAAATAGAAAATAGGAAAATTATAGACGGAAACTAAATCACTGAAAACACCCTTTCAGTCATTTTAACATTTTCCTAAATAATTGACTATGTTCATTTTCAAGTTTCATATTCACCTTTTAAAGTTGTTTATGTCACCTATTTGCACACAATAAGGATGTTAAATGTATTTGCTCTTAAAAAAGGAACCATTAGTGTTTCTTTCTCCCACAGTTTGTTTTTGCTCTCAATCTGTTAGACTTTATAGATCAGGCAACGTCCATGTATCGCACAAGATGTTTTAACGTTAACTAATCATACCGACACATGCAGATGCCTTTATTAATTGCTGCAGATGGCTCAGAAGTCGTCTTTGAGGCTGGAGGGTTTATATCCTGAGGACGTGGGTTCCTCATTACGAATACTTTCTCCCGCTGGCATTTTCACAGTGAGCAGCTGTACTGCAAATCTGCATGCCTTATAAATGTTTATGACTGTTTCATGCAGAATGAGGACATGCATCATAAACAAACTTGACTTTGAAGTAAAGTAGTGTTTTTGTTGTTGTTGTTGTTGATGGAACTCATTTTAATATTAGGCAAGCGCAAATTGTTGTGTAAATTATTTTTGTTTTGTGCAAAATGTGAAAAATACTTTGAAGAGCAAATACTTCATGTATATCCAGTAAATAGGTATGTGTGTGTGTGTGGGAGGGGGTGGGGGGGTATGATGACATAAATAGAATGAAACTCTGTCCTAATTCAATTTTTTTTTTTTACCTTTTTCCTGATACTCCATTTGTGCAAGGATGGAGAGATGACCAGTTTTAATGGTTCCTTGTCATTTTCTACATGTTGAAATAACTGATTGGGGTTCAGCTGTTACATTACCTACATTTATAACTGATAATGAAATAATTAGTATAAACGCTGCTAAGGTTTTGGGTTTTTGAGTGGCCTGTCCAAGTGGCCTCTAAATGGAAGCTCATTTCCATAAAGTTCTGCTGAGTTTAATCTAAACCAAAAACTGAATTAATCATTGAATTTTAGTGTGAAAAGAGTTTTGTTTATTTAAAAGTCAATTTAGTAATGACAAGAAAGTTCATGCTCAATAATCCAGGAATCAAATTTGATAATTCTCAATCAGGTCATCTGGATAGTTTCTTTTTTATCCAGATGACCTGATTGAGAATTATCAGATCAATTTAGTAATGTTCAGTGAAATACTTGCTGATTAAACACGCTGACTCCTCCACTAGTCTGCGAGTTCGAGGTGTCAGATAACACATTTTGCACAATAAACACTATTTCCAGGTTAAGTAAAGGTTATTATGGCGTGTCAGAGGTGTGTGTAATAACTGTACATACAAACAGCACCAATGTCATGTGAAATGCTTAGACTCAAAACAGAGTTGTGAGGTCACATGCTTTACTGTATTAAATTACAAGTTGCAGAAAGTTCTTCAGAGTTTTCTCTGTGGGGAACATTGAGATTTCTGCAGAGTTTAGCAGCCGCTGACCTTCCCTGCTCTTTAACTGGCCTTTTTGAGAAGTTCACCAAACATGTGTGAGTACTGGGAGTAATTAAAATCAGTAATACATTACATTAAGACCCTATGGAGCTGACATACCACCTATTTTCTTGAGGGGTTTTTTATTATCACCAAAAGATATCTTAGGCATGTCTCATTGTTTAGGTATAATATTTTCTTCCATACAAAATGTCTTTTTGTACATCTTATACTTGCTTTTTGTGCATTATGAGTTTATTTTTTCCTTTTTTCTTATAGTGACTCATGCCTATGATTTCAGCATTTTCACTGTTTCTAGTGTGTGCACATACTGTCTCAACTATTCAAATATGTTTGTGTCTCAAGAGGTGACTGAGGTCTAAAATGAAAACTGTCAAAACTGAAATACTATAAGTTAGTTGAAAATGTTTAGTCGTCCCTCTCTGTGAAGCGAGCTTGCTCTTTTCAAACGCTGTATTTGGTCTTTATTTAATAACAAAGTAGTTTTAAAATTGGTGATAACTGGATGTTTAATAGTTTTTTTTTTCTTGCACACCACAAAACAGTTTTTGTAGCTATACGATGGCTGAAATCACTTATTTTTTGAAACTACTGTTTGAGTTTGTTCGGATGATGATGATGATGATGATGATTATGTTAATGATAATGATGATCAAGGAGGGTGGATAAATACTCATTTGTGTTTTATTTTTGCTTGTAATCTTTGGAATGACCCCAAAAGACAAAAACAATAAAGAAATTAAAATAAAATAAAACAAATAAAACATTGTGATCACATCACCTAAGTTTGTATCTGCATTTATGTTTATTTATTTATTTAATGCATCCTTGGGACCACTAACAACTATGGCTTTACTCAACACACATGGACTGAGTTTGCTGCAGGCAAACCAAGACTCACTCATGAAGCTCTGAGCAGAACAGCCAAAAGGGCTGCTAACAAAGAAATTAGGTCATTTTTGACACAGTGTTGAATAATTTCTATACAAAGCTTTCAGATAAATATCAAAACAATTCAGTTATTGCATGCAGTCCATCAAGTTTTGTGTCCATGTACAATTAGTAGTAAAATAAGGCATTTTAAAAAAAAAAAAAAAAAAAAAAAACCTAACATAAATGTTGTATTATGCCCGTGATACACAACTTGGACACTAAATTCTGTTCATAGACAAAATCTTACCCTTTGAGGGTCCAGTGAAAAATGAAATCCCCAACATCTTGTGATGGTCTGTGCGTCTTGCTGCATGCAGCCGTTCTTAGCTCCCTCTCATCATCACTGCAGCAATAAAAACACACATAGGCTTGAATATATTTACCGTTCAAATGGACATCAGATGGGCATTCATGTTGGGCAAATGCTTTCTCAGTCTGTGCACCAAGCCACATAAAGCAAATGGGATTTCTGTAAACCCAGTTAGACTGAGAGAGCTTGTTTTTATCAATTAAACCTGTTTGAAGAAAATTTAAACAATAGCCTGCAAATGGTTATGGTATCTTATTGCGGTCTTTTACAGTTTGATCGTTAAATATGAGGAAACATTACATGTGATCATATT
This sequence comes from Simpsonichthys santanae, assembly GCA_031762415.1. Taxonomy (NCBI): domain Eukaryota; kingdom Metazoa; phylum Chordata; class Actinopteri; order Cyprinodontiformes; family Rivulidae; genus Simpsonichthys; species Simpsonichthys santanae. The sequence continues at coordinate 20,713,920 of JARVLU010001462.1, forward strand.
GTATTTTAATCATTTTTTGTACACTGTAGGTTTGAAGTGTTTGTTGTTTCAGTCACACAACCATGGCCTCCACTTCATCCCCTTATATATCTGAACCAGATGCATCTAACAATAAACTTTATGTGTAAATGTTGTTTTTTTATTGATTATTTGCTCCATTTTACGCTTTAAATTGAAGTGACTGTTGATGTTTCTTTGTGCATAGACTAAAAGGAGAGACTGCAGCCAATCACAGGTGAGATATCTTTGGAGATGGACTTTCTCATAGCATTTATTACTCTTTATTTGTTTGATTATCATAAATTATTAATTTTTGTCCTCTTGTCACATGAGACCATACACAAAAATCTACTATCTCTGCTGTACGCAGTAGCTTTCTTCTGCCTTTTCTGTGCCAGCATTCTCCCGAGTGATTGTGGGAATCTTCTGATGTGTCAGCATCAAACTGACAGATGCCACATTTTATTAGAGCTCCACATCAAAGCTCACACACACATACCCACACAAACACATACTTACACACTGTGGCTATAACGTAAAAGCTAATAATGAAACGCCAGCATCCTTTTTCTATTATTTATTTGGATTTTTTTTAATAAATACATACTTTACAGTGTTCTAAAAGAGAGAACAGTCAAACAATCATATTCATTTGACAATTTTACAGTTGTATGGATAAAAAACAAACAACAAAAAAATGGGGCTATCATTGTAAAGGCACACATGCCCAAACCCTTGCTGCAATGTTTTGCACATTGGGGTGTGTTGCGGTTGTGTGGCAAATCCAGTGTGCCTCCTCTGTGTGTTTTAAGCCCTACGGCACAGTTTAGGATACTATGCAGTGCTCCCTCCTTCACCGTCACCTCGCTCCCTTTGCGGCTTGTGTGGCTTGTCTCATCCCATCTTCCTCCTGCTCCTCTGTCTCCCTCCTTCGCTCCAATCTCACCTCTCCCCACCACCAACACTCCGAACCTACACACACGTAAGGTAGGTGAGTGGGGGGATGGATGGAGTGATGGGAGGGAGTAGGTGGGAGATGGGGGAGGGCACCTCACTGGCAAAAACAGTGCCAAGGCTTAACCTCCTCAAAGGGAAGCTTAGGGATGCACAAGATGCTAAATGTCATGCACAGATAAAATAAATGTTCATAAAGTGAGCAGATTTAAAACAAAATGCAATTGAAAACTGGATCTGTCCCAAATATCTTGACTGGATGATTCAGATGTAATTGTCTCTCCCTCACCATGTGTGAATCCTCAACCTGTTTTTACCCTACATGACAAAAGGAGGCAGGCGTGGAACAAAAGCGTTTTCTTCTTTATGAAAGGTGTGTCTTCTCTCCTCCCCGGTAGCTTACAGTGTTTCATTATCCAAAGTCAAGGTCT
>JARVLU010001462.1:20730710-20747122 GCA_031762415.1 Simpsonichthys santanae
AGTGCTTCATGGACAAATCTCACCACCTTGCCATCACATGCATTATGCAACGTGCTCATAAAAGTAGAGTTTTTTGACGTCTTAAACTGTGTCTTGATAGGACAAGGTGTGAAGAGATGTTTTGTTGTAATTCCACTATCCTATTCTCATGGACTTTCCCCCTTTCCTATCAAAAAATAAAAGTACTCTGAAAAGGATAAGAGGCCTCGCTATCGTAGCAGCAGCTACGTGCACTCCACCCATCTTTCGAACGACTGTACGCACATATCCTCGCTGTGTCTCGGTGCAATGATGATAAAGCTTATTCTGATTCTAATAATAAAATAAAAATAAAACTCAACTGTTCATTAATAAACCCCCTCCAAAAGTGAAATGAGTCTCAAAACTATTGTTGTCCGTGATGGTGTGGCTTCATTAAGAATCACACTGTTCCCATCTTGCTTCTGTTTCCCAGTGGCGTGACTTTTATTGGAGCACTAAACCCGTGGAGGGACACGGTGGCACAGTGAACAGTCAAACAGACGTATTGGTTTTGACTCCGTGATCCCAACTGTTTGTTCAGACGTTAAACAATGAACTCATCCACACCCTCTACATCTGTCACTGTCAAAGAAGACGTCATGTGCTCAGCAACAGTAAATGAATCTTATAAAAACCCTCTAATTATGGGTAGCAGGACCACAGAAGGACAGGATGGATCATTGGGAAATCAGAGCTATAACAGTTCTGAACCCTAACATGTTGTTGCCATGTTTATCTACATGTGCGGCACAAAATGTGCACCGATTTCTATCTTTAAAAGTAATTGCATGAAATCCTAGCGACATCATAAAGACACCTAAAAGTGGAGCATTCTTGCAACTTTCACCGTCTTTGTTTCTAAAAGTCATTCCGGGCTATTTTTCCGCTCACGCCTCCTTTCTCCTTCCGAGGAGTCGAAACACAGGGCACCGCGTGGACATTCCCACTTGAAAGACGGCGAGGAATTATACGTTAGACATAAATGAATTTCCTAATCATACACTCGGGGGGAAAATGAGTCGCAGATGTCTTCCTGGGCAATTTCCCTCGCTGATCTTTGTTTAATTTGAGCGCGAGTTTTTTTTTTTTTTTTTTTTTTTTTGTTTGGAAATGAAAAGTCTCAAAAGCTCAATTTTGAACAATCTGTAGAGTAAACGACCACTAGCGGCGAGAGAAAATGAGGCTGACAGAAAAACGAGAAAAAGCTGTGTGTGTGTGTGTGTGTGTGTGTGTGTGTCGTTACTGGCAGGCACGTTTAAGCTGTCGTTAATTTAAACTTTGCGTCAATTTGTGGCATGTGCATAAATCTACAGCACCAACATTTGTGTGTGCCATTAAGAAGGTGGCATGGGTGCTTATATGAAAGAGTGCATATGATGCACATCTTTTTTTTTTTTTTTTTCCTATTGGACCATATTAGTTCTGGTGTCATTCTCCTATTAGCAAAGAGGCAGCTGCCTCTTCAGTTTTGCCACTCTCTCATTCTTATGACTGGCCTTTTATAGAACTTGAGTGGGTGCATGTGGAGACAGATGAATGAGACCCCCCACCCCAACACACACACACACACACACACACACCTCCACACACACACTTTGATAAATAACCCAGCAGGAAGTACATCACTGTTTCTGTACAGATGAGTAAAATAGACGCTGGGCTATAGCGCGACATTAATTCACACTTTGTCCAAGGAGACACGGACTTCATCTTGGTGGCAGTTCATCAGACATCTGTGTATTACCACCCTTTGGAGAAGGCTGCAGTCTAGTCAATTATACGTTAGAAGACTATAATCATGAGTGGCACAGGCCAGTCCTTAAACACTTCAAAAGTGAAATCACGGGCCAATTATACTAATGAAGCAAGAACCATGACTCAAATCGTCCCTTCCTGCAATGTGATCTTGATTTTTTGGGGCGAGTGCCTTCAACAGAGGTTCTATCGCTACATCAGCTGAAGACATGATACCCAGAGTTGATTTCCACTCTCCTCCTCTTGTGCTACTTTGCAAAGCCTAGCCGGCCGGCCGGCGTCATCTATGCAGAGGAAGTACTGAAATTAAACATAGCTTAGCAAGATGTCTTTTTTGCTGCTAAAAGTCCCAGAGAAAGAGAGCGAGAGAAAGTGAGCAACATCTGATCTGAGATTCAGATAAACAGCTTCATGCTATTTCTGAAGTGTTGGGGGGCAGCTAAGGTCAACATTGCTCCACGGTTGGATGGGGGCACTTTGAGGGGCATGTATTTGACAAGGCCCCTAAAGAGTCTTCATTCTGTCTTTCTTTCCATCCTGCACACCCCCCCCCCCCCCACACACACACACACACATACACACACGCACACACATTAAAAAGGGAGGTGTGGTTGAACTCATGTACATTTTACTGTTACTGAACAAATTTCTGATGTCCTGTTGTGGTCTAACAGGCGCGTTCCAGTCTATTCCCCGTACACACACACTCTTCCGTTGCGGTTTGGCCAAACGTGCATTCAACCCTGAATTCTCCAACTGAACTTATGGCGTCACAGTCACGCTTGCGACGTGCGCCGTTGGTGTGAGGTGCGGCTAAAGACCGAAGCAGACATGGTTTAATCAGTTGGGATGTGACTTTTTGTCAGTTGGTGCACGTGTGCCTTTAGGCTCATGCTTCTCGTGACTTTGACCACCGACGTCTGGCCGTTTCACCCAGCGTGCAGCTTTTTTTTTTTTTTTTTTTTTAAGGGAGTAATTGGTGTGTGATCAAGGTGAGAGGTGACAGGAGATTCTCGTTAGCTCCTCGCAGTGAGGGGAGTGCTGATCGAAGCGCAGATGACAGCAACCTAATTGCACAAATGGTCGCAGTTAGGTTTTCACAAGTCGGGGCCTAAAAATGGAGTTCCCTTACAAGCTCTCTTTCACCACGTCATGCTCTTTCCTGAAGCAATGGCAGATTAGAGATATGCTGTATAAATAGGCAAACATGCATGTGCGTGCACATTGCTAGCAATATTTCTATAGAAAAGACATGATGACTAAGCCTTTCAGTGATGTGCCCCATTTACACTAGACTAGAATTACCTGGGGACCTTTGGCGATTTTGAATACTCCCCCACATCTGGGCTTCATGAGCCATATTTGCACAAAATAGGAAAAAAAACCAACAGTGTTTTGATAAAAAAAAATGTTTAAACCACGTGTCAAGACTTAGTCAGTTATGATGAAAACACATGCTTTAAAGCTAAGCATTACATTTTCAAGGTTGCCATGAACTCTTGTCAACGGTGACACAAATGAAATGACGCGTTTCCATGAGCATCTGAAAGAGAAGCGCACACGACTGCTGCCTTGTAAATAAACAGAAGACGCACGCATGCAGGTACAATCGGCTAATCAAAGTTAAACATCACAGAAATGAGAGAGGAGATGGGTTTCTTAAAAGTGGATGGATGACCTCACTCTGAGGCGAGAGGAGCATCATTAAAATGGCTGACAAAGTTCGTGGAACATTTCCATCTGTGCTCCCCCACGGTTTCTCCTGCACACATGCTTCCACCATCAGCGGACATTTATCACTTGGGTCCCCCCGCCAAGCGCACTCTATCTGCCTCCCCCCGACGTGAGATTTAAGAGAGCATTGAATGGGATCTTTCACGAGACTCTCTCTCCGTGTTGTGTTTTTCGTGGCTGCAAAGGCCTCACAGAGCTCCTCTGTTCGCCCAGCGCCGTGACACAAAGGCTATATTTGAAGCACGCTCTGCAAAACGCCGTCAATGGAAACGCACGCACACAACAGGCGGCCCTGTTGTGTGCGTGCACGCGTTTGTGTGCGCAACGAGCGACCAGACAGAGAAACCAGGCGTTGACCCCTCGTGTCAGAGCCTCGGGGGCCAGACAAGGCTGCCCAGCTGTGCCCGACTGACGCCCCCATTCTCCGTTTTTTTTTTTTTACATTCTGCACTGTATGCACCGGCAGTGAAATTTAACCCTTTAAAACGAGGTCCCTCTGCTATAAACTTGCGCTTGACATGTCCTCAGGGATGAACTCGTGGACAAACAAAAGCTAACTCATTGGAGTTCCTCCATGTTTTTCTCAAGTGCTGGTTGCGTCACTCTCCACTATGGCAAAAATGAATGTAATAAAGAAACGTCAAAGTCCGACGTTTGTTTAAAATGCCTTTCAATATGCTGCTTCTGTGCACAGTGCTACTTTATGTCCATTTTCTGCTACTTGTTTCACCAGTTTATAGCTGAAAGCAGGCAGGATGTGTCACAGCTAAGGCACTGAGCAAACATTCCCAGATGAACTCCACGACCACTAACTTCAACACATCATGGACAAAACCTCCTCTTGGGTTTGGATTAGTGTTAGTCATGCATTTTATGGCCCCAAGTGGGTGAGTGGGTGACATGAATGTGTGTTGGTAGACATCTGTGTGTGAGGTGAGGAGGCCATTCTTACCGGCACTGGTGCCTGCGCCAGTGGTGAGGTCAGCACCCATGAGGCCACCTGTAAGATGCAATAACGAGTAAAGCAGAGGAGAGAAACCCATTAGAGGATTGACACCCACACACAGTAACAACCATCCTAACTCCTGTCTCTCTTTGATCACAATGTCAGTACAGTGCAGCGGACGCATTCAAGAACTAACATTTTTGCAACGCATCTGGACAAACAGTGGGCACATGAAGGCACCGTCCAAGCAAAATGGCGCTTTATTATTTTTGAAACATGTGTGGTGGAAGAGAGGGAGGAGTCGGGACAGTGTGCGGTTGGTTCGCTGCGGGTGCTGCAACGCCAAAACTCATATTTAGTTTGCGCTGGCTTTTCTAGCATCCCGTTGTAATGACAGGGTGAGGGTGTGGGCAACGATCTTCAGACCGGAGGGACAGATAATTAAAATAATGGGGGGAAAAAAAACAACTTAGGAGAATAATAATAATAAACCAACAGACTCGGTTTGCTTATATCACTGACAATTCGGTATCGAATGCGCCAGGTAGAGTTCTACACTAAAAAAGTATAACCATGGGCTGTGATTTAACTTTGTTTTATATCATTTCGCCGTAACATTTAACAAAATACCAAGCAGGGAATATGCGATTGTATGTGGGAGGAAAATGACTTTAGATTCATTTGCCGCATTTAGGTGGAATATTGTGGGTAGCTGTCATAAATTAAATTACACATTTGATGTGTCTGTGTTTATTAGCATGACAGACAGGTTCACACACACACACTTGGGAGGATGAACAGACGGGATAACCGCATGTGCATGGATGCATGAATGCATGTGAGGCCCTACCTGTGTTACCTGCACTGGGGGGTCTGTGTGTCACTCCAGGAGACATGCTATTCCTCTGTAGACCATGGTGCGCTAACGGCAACAGATTGTGGTTGCCAAGGGACCCGCCGGGATGACTGTAGATTAGATTATTCTGGTTGCTAGTGGGAATGGACACGGGCATGTCATAGTTTGATGGGGGCACAGCCTGCTGAGAAAGAAATGGGAACTATTAAAAAAATGCACATTTGTGATTAAACTAAATATAACCAGTCAGGTGAGTGAACAAAAATAAAAATTAAAAAAAAAAAAAAGGAAAGAGAGGGCTTTAAGAAAGGAGTAAAAGGATGATGCAGAAACACTCAGGGACACAAAGTAATACAAGGATGGTGTCATTAAAGACATCTAATTTCCAAGGGGTGCAAAATGGACATGTACAAGTGACATGTACAAAATATGTCAAATAATAAAGCCAGAAAAGAACAAGAGGTGAAGGGGAATCAAGGAAGCTGTCCACAAACAGAACAAAACAACCACCACAACAACAACAAAAAATCTTGTCATTTATTCTAATAGCCCCCCACCCTCCATCCCATCTCCCACCCCACCCCTGAGATTATAAATTGCCCGGCAACACTTTATCATTCTGATTTGATCTGCCTAGGTAGGTCACTTTGGAGACCACTACCGTCACAGATTGTTCCAAAGTGCATAGTTGTTGAATCTGTCTTTTGATTTGTGATGTAAAAAGCTGTTTGAATTAATAGGTCAGAAAATATTGTTCAATTACACTGCTATATTTTAAATTATTTTTTTTTTTCAGTCCCATAGAGCTTAGCACCAAATGTTTTACATGGTGAATGAAGATCAGCATTCTCTTTAGAAACATCAGTAGAAGTGGCCTGACAGGCTCATGCATCCAGTTTGTCACATTTATTGTGTCACTTGGCAGGAAGGCTTAACCTCGGGAGAGCCCTGGAAGTGGTTGATGCTGCGTGTTAGCTTAAGGAAGTAGAAAATAGTACTCTAAATTATTACCATGTGTTTTAGAGCTGTGGAAGGACTATTATCAGGGAGATCATTAACCCGCTTTAGGTGGAAATGGGCTTAGTGCCATAGCGCTGCTTCCAGTTCTATGATCCCCCCCATTCACTGATGCTCTTTTACCAGGTCAAATATTATTTTAATGTACAAAGATTGTTACTCCAAGCACATTTCATTGTGGTCCTCTGTGTGTTTCACTGTAACTGCAAATTCACACAAGTGTATGAGAGGACAAACCCAAACGGTGCTTTATTTTAGTGAGTGCTTGTCCATCACTCTCTTTTATTTATCCCCATCCACGGTGTAATTCCTTCCATCTCATATTCCATGTTAGAGTTGCAAATCTTATGGTTGTCTACGTGACGTTCTCTTTAGAGTGGAAGTGCACGAATAAGGTTGTGTGCGCGCACAGCCCATTGCTGGATGTAAAGGGCCCCGTTTGTGAGCCGTCTTTCAACTGGTGCCATCCTTCCTGTTTTCATTCATCTTCCTCCCCTGCCTTTCCCCACAGTCCCCCCCAACAGTCCCCTGCAATCCAGCCCAGTGCTTGGCAGCCACCCTGACCACACGCTGAACTGCCACTTGTTGTGTGCAGAGTCCACCCGCCACCCCGCTCCCCCCCTTCAGCTCCAATCCCAAAGCCGCCCCACCTCAACTCACCAGCCCCTGCCTTATTTCTAACCACAGCGCCTTCTGCTCCTCGTGGGTTACACACTGCTGTTCTCCTCTTTCTTATATACTGTGGAATTATGTCTTCTTCTGTAACACCAGAGTACTAACCATTCCAATATGGGACTTTCAGAACGAGAACCAGCCTCAGTTTGAACTGAAATAGGCCTCCGTTTTGAGGTTTCTGTCAGCTTATTTGGCAGAGCTGACAACATAACATACAGCAGACATGTCTTGATATGTGTGTCCACCATGAGGCACAAGCTACTGAAGGCCTTGCGATAAATTTAGTGAGGAGAGATTTTAGAATTTCTGCCGCTGTTTCATTGCCACATCGCATGTCCTCGATGCTGCAGGTGACTGAACACGGTGTTTGGATGAAGATAAAGGACAAACACATGCAGACCACACCTCTCCTGAGAGCAAGGAAAGGTATTATGGGTAGCATGGGTTCAAGGTGGGAACTGCGTAACGTTAAAATTTGTCTTAAGAGAAAGTCTGTAATCATTACTGCTGGTTTGGGGTTACATTTCTGTCAGATTAGAGGACTGTTCCTCAAATGTAAGCAAGCAGAATTGAAGAACTGTAATTTCTCCACTGCAAGTAAACACTGTAATCTCACTCTGAGGTTACTCTCACTCTTGCTTTGTGCAATTAGTCTAGTGGCAAACAATTGCGGTTAGCCGGGTTAGCCTGCCGAGGAGGTGGCACAGTGTTCCCCCAGTACTTACAGGTATCTTATGAGTTTTTATCATCTGATCAAACTCCTCATTAATCTGTTTGTATTTCTCCTCAGTGCGTGGGGTGAGGATGAGAGCGGATTCAAGTTCCGGGCTCTCGCCGCCCTTGTTCTCCTTCTTGTTCAACGCCTGCCAGGTCCCACAACCACAGAGAACAGGGTGGGGAGACACAAACGAGGGGACGGAAAGATGGGTGGTTGGAACAGATGACAAGGATGAAGTGACAGGAGGGCGGGGAAGAAAGAGAGGAAAGAAAGGTGAAACGAAGGCTCTGGGTCCAATGAAAAGTACTTACACACAGTCTCTGTCTGCTGATCATCAGATCAATGTCCTCGTTTATTTTCCTGTACTTCTCCTCAGACTCGGGGCTGTGGCCAACCGAGTCGTCTGCGTCTGGGTCTGGGCTGTCACAGCCATTTAGGCCCTTCTTTCTTAACGTCTGAAAACAGAGCAGTTTCAAAACATAGATGAGGGGGATTGAGGCAAAAAAAAAAAAAAAAAAAAAAAACCCAGGTGAAAAACTTGGAAGGGAAAACAATTCTGGAGTGTGATGATGGTTTATAGAATTGTTCTGAGGAGCGACTAGACTTTTTGTAACCTTGTTAATGTAAAACACAATAAAAGCCCGTTTTCTCTTCTGGAACACGGAATAATTCAAGTTTTGTTTAAGTTCTCAAACACTGGTTGGGAATCAATTTGTGAATGTTTTCTTACTAACCAGTAATATGAGGCGAAACAATACTAATCTTGCTGTTTGGCCCACAGGGAAACATGCATTTAGGATGACACATATGATTGAATAACATCCAAATAGAGAAAACAAATGATCATTGAATCTACCAAATAAGAAAAAAAAAAGACGTATTGTAATAATAATAATACTATTAATAATAATAAAAGTTACCATTTGAAAAATGTGCATGGCTGTGGTACACATGCACTTAACTAAGGATGTTTCTGTTTTGGCCACCTGAGGGCCACCGGCCCCCTTTGGTGTGGGAATAAAAAAAAAAAAAAAAAAAAACTAGCAGAAACCCACTCCCTCTAACTGGAGGAGCGACGCTCACAAAGAACACTTTAACAGGAAAAAAGGAATAGCCGCATCTGTCCCCCTTTTAAACAAAATTGTTGACAATCCCAACAACACGGACAACTTTCAGAGAGCATTGATGTGTGTGGCAGCACGAGCGCATTGGCAAACATGTACGCACAACGATGGGCGCTGGGTTCATTTGCCTCAGAAAGTGAGAGACAAAGACAGAGTGGGAGAGGAGAAAAGTACAGTAGCTGACAGTTACAGATCTCATCAAAGACCCCCCCCCCCTCCCCCCCACTCCAACCCCCCCTTTCCTTCTCCTCCTGGCTTTAATAAAGGGAGATTAGTCTGCAGGAGGAATATCACGGGCCTGCTCCTGTCTGTGCAGCCGTCGCTTCACACTGCGCTCTCCTACTTTCATCTGAAGCTCCATATCAGACAGACGTAATTAAATTTACTTTAGCACACCCCTGTATTTGATGCTGATCAAGTGTGCGCGTCTGTGTGCGGGAGAGGAACGAGGGGGAACGAGTCCGCGCTTGCGTGTGCACGTGTGGGCACACAAGTGTGGGTGTTAGAGTCAAGAAAAGAAGAAAGCGCGACCGTGCAAGGAGAAGCGAGGGAGGTGGATGCTAAGATAAGTTAATCTCGGTGAACTTCTCCCTCTCTCGTTTGTTTGTCTCCGTCAGCTCTCACTCACAGAGGAGACGCAAGAGCAAGCGGCTCCATCACAAGCGGCTGCAGAAGTGACAGGAGCGATCTGCCTGCTTAGAAAACAAATAACAATCCAGTTATCTCCTATGTCAGCACAACAAAGGCCTGTTTTGAGGGTGGTTTTAGTCAACTTAGAGGGCCTTTTTTGTGTGTGTGCGTGTGTGTATGTGTGTGTGATAACTGTTTGATTCCTGAGGCGTCTCATGGCGAGGCAGCTACTGTAAGTGTGTCAACATTTGCCGGCTACTCCATTTCCTTCTCTGAATCCTCACTTGGCCCCAAGAGTGGAAATCTGGAATTCTGAATTTGAAAGTGCCTCTCATATCTTTTGACAGTTTTCAGGAAATCACACTGAAGGACTCAACCACGGCGAAGCAGGAGATCTGGCCCCTAACGGACCTAATGTGAATCAGCCACTCTTGCTCTATCAGAGGAGAATGAGTGAAGAGAACAAAGGGATTTCAGAGGTTTAAAACGATGTCTTTTTTTTTTGGCAAAGGCACAAGAAGATGTAAAAGTTTGCTATTTCTCTTGAGCAGCTTCATCCTGGCCCTGGCAATGCATCATATCAAACTGACAAGAGATGAACTGCAAGCCCTTCTCAATTCACATGAGAATGCACACAAGTGAAAACAAGTTTTTTTTTTTTTTTTCCCCTACTAACTCAGATTTCCACCTACCGCCACCAGCTCAGAGTGTGGGAGGGATTCACTTCCATTCTGGGAAGAAAAGCGGCGTAGCAAACGCTGGCAGATGAGGAACAAGGGCTAAGCTAAAGGTGACACCCATATGGGGCAACTGAGTTGTTTGTCTGGCAGTGGGTTGGGCAATAGTTTCGCAGGGCATTTGATGGGTTAGCAGGCAGCCATGGTACGGGTGTTATATGACCATGAGGCATGTGGCCCAGGCTTAGCTCCCCAGCAGGGCTCAACATATTTAGGGTAGGGTTCAAGGATGATATGCAACTTATCCAAGTTATGTCCACCTGTTCAGTGACATCGCGCCTGTTGCCATGCACTGACACAAACCCCCAACGACCAATGTGATCTGTTGGCTTGCCTGGATAGCCATAAATGGACCTCTCAGTCTTGCGATCTCTACCTCACCACCTTCCCGTGCTTGCGTTGCCATGCTCTACTTTTTACCCTTCTCTTATAACTCACAGCTTCAAGATGAATACATGGATAGAATGAAAAGCAAACAAATGCACTTTGGTAAGGTTTACTTGTGCCTAAACATTTTATACATAGACATTTGATCCAAATTCTGTATATCGCCTATTTTTAGGTGCCAAAACCACATTTTTACCCACTGGTTCATTTAACATTTGTGTTAACGCAACTTACAACATATTAAAAACAACCAAGCTTAGATGCATCACGAAGTAGAACAAAAATGTGTGTATGTGAAAAACATAAACATATAAAAGAATCCTCCATGCCTTAAAGCATTTCTACATAAACCGTGTATTGATGCTAGAGGAAGATGGTTGATAAATGTCTAGGAGAGAAATTGATTTTAAAAAAGTATGAATCGGATGAAAGAAGGCAAAAAAAAAAAAGCTCTGTCTTCTTGCTTGGCTTGGTGTCTTTCACTGTGCCCCCTTTGGAGGCTTGCTCCTAATTAAACTCCTACTTCATGATGTTCCCTCATGACTCCACTCACAGGGCCCGTGTGAAGCAAGCACAGCATAGACAAGGTGTCCTACATACTTGAGACACTTGTCTCAGTGGTACCCTTCTGCTTTGCACCTTCAGCCAAACTGGCCTAGACCGTTTCAGTCTAAGAGGAAATACCAAACTGCACTGAGAAAACTGTGAGATATAGATTCATGTAGTCAGAAAAGCTGTTTGTGTTGTCATATGCTTGGGGTTTTAATAATATTCACATTATATATGTATTTAATAGTTTGGGTTATGGGTGACAACCTAAAGCAACTCTTGAGTAAAACAGAGGAGCGTATTCGAGTGTGAATTCTTGGCGGTGCATGGGGGCCTGCAAGGGACAGATGACGCCTGCCGAGAACTCCTGCCATACCGGGATCTGTCTGCTCGGCAGTCTGCCATCCTGCTCACCCTCTCTATCCTATCTGTCTTCCTGCTTCCATCTTTCTGTCTCAGTCTGCTCCTCAGTCTGTCTTGGTCTCACAGCTCACCACATTTTCTGCGCTACCACGATATCTCTACAAAATCTGAGTCAAAACCCTGTTGGCTTGATGGGTACATCTTTATTTCCAATAGACTCCAGCCAGTTGACGCGTTGTGTTTGGAAAGAGCTTCAGAGCTGACCATTCCTCTCTGCAGTCATCTTGGCAGTGTCTGAAGGGTATGACACATTCAATATTGTGTTTATGGCTATTGGTGACAGCCAGGCCAGTGAATGTTTCTCAGTGTCCTCAACCCACTGACTGACAGCGTCAGTGCAAAAACACTAGAAAAACAGCCCATTTATAGTAGATCTTTTTATTTGTGGCTACAAAATGTAATCTTTCATTTATAAACTATTGTAAAAAAAATCACTGCCAGTCTCTGAATTAGTAGCATGTTTCATACACTGGCATACTATTTAATTTATTTGTTTGTTTAATTAAGAATCCCCATTAGTTTCTACTGTAGTAGAGACTATTCTTCCTGGGGTCCACACTTAAACATAGCAGTTAAATCAAGCTTTTAAAAACATACAAAAAGACATAATAAAATACCTAATATGAAAACAAATTCACAATATCAAAATTCAAACCAACCGTCTCAATAACAACATTTTACAAGCATTACAAAATACATAATATAATGCGGAATAGCTGTCTATTATTTTTTAAAAATGATTATTGAGCTGTCAATCTACAAGTAGGATTCAATGGTTTCAGTGAAGCCTAGTTTAAGAGGGCAACACGCATTTTACTACTGGTACCAGCTCATTTGTTAAGAAAGGTTTTGTTTTGTTGCAAGTGGTAGAAAAACAGACATACGTTGTTAGAAATAATCTACAAAGGCATTGAAGAATTTAAATTGTCCTTCACATCGTTTATGGTTTTATATACTGCATGCTTGATCCATCACTGTCTTTCAGACTATTTCATAAATGTATAAGATGGAAATGCAATAATGAATAACAACATGTTTATTTTCATTCTTTACTCCAGTGCAGTAGAGTGGGCAGAATGTCATGTCATTTCTATTGTACAAAGCCCCAAAAGGTATATAGAGTCGATTTCTGTTGAGTTATATTACAAACCTGAGATCTACATCATGATTATATTGAGTGGAAAATGGGGGGAAAAAAAAGTTAGGAAAACCACACGGAGCATGCTTTATTTAACCGTCTGACAAACTTTATTTTGTCAGAGCGTGTTAGTAAGGTGCAGTGTGGTATAATGTTTGAAGGGGTGAGGCAAGGAAGAGAAACATTGTCCCTTCCCATTACAAATAAGCTGGAAGTAATCACCAAGTGGAAAAGTTGTGGATTAAAACCTTCCAACACCGGCACACAACACCAATGCACTCTAAGCACAATCAGGGTGGCCTTACCAGCAACTTGGAAGAGGTCATGTGTTTGAGATGTCCTCTTGTTCTCTTTATTTCAGTTTCTTTTTGGGCTTGTTTGGATTTTTCGTACTTGATCTCATTTTTGTTTCTCTCTCCCTCACACTCTCTGTCTTTCTGGCTTGGTCTTTCTTTTTTGTGTTTTTCAAAGTGGAGGGAACATCAGAGGAATCAGGCTGGCTTAGTTTATTGGAAGCAGATGGCAGACCAAAGGCACGAGGGCCACAGTTTCACGAAGCGTGGTTTGAACATGCCAGGACCATGTCGAGGGGCATGCCCATGGATGATGGCTGCATGGTGTGTCTATGTGTGTGACTGATTTGAGGGGAGATAACTTGATTTTGTAGGTTACCAATTTGAGGACTGGGATCGCGCATCCCACTATACCACTGACTGTTATTTACACTCATCATCCCTTATCCATCGGGTAAGATCACTATCAGATAAATTGCTTTCAGTGGTTTTGAAGCCCATATTCTGCTGTGTTCTATCATGCCTGAGAATAGCAAAAGATGCCTAGTAATAAAGATGACAACTGTCTGTTTCTAAAAGTTGAATGTCCTCTTAGATTGACTTTCTTTAGCGAAAAAGGTGTAAGACACAAATCTAGACAGAGATCAAGAGTACAGTGAGCAACGAGGTTCCCTCACATTTCCTCAAATTGTGTCCTAGTGATGGTGCTTGTGCTAAAATCACTAAGAAAAGCCCACCGCAGACAAGAGCCCACTCACAGACACACAATCTTAGCTAGCCAGTACACAGCAGAATACCAGATGGTGTAGTGTTTCCCATATGGAAGAGACACACACTTAGCACATGTCAGAATCCAACACTGTTTGCTACAGCAGCATCCCAGCACTGGGAACAAAGTGGTCATTCAGTCTTGTCACTACACTGTATAATTAGCCAGATAGACATTATGACACACAATGCCAGCTCAGTGAAACTGCATAAATCAAGCGCTTATGCTTTCACCCTTAGCCTAGCTGTCTTTCATCCCATTCAAACTCTGGTTGTAAAATACTGCTCCATTCAAATGAGATAAATGGGAGCATATCTATATGCGCATTCGATGCAGTATGAGGAATCAACTGGCCAAGGCTAAACTGTGTGTTTTCCACACTAGTGATACGTTTCAGACTTTATGCATTATAACAGGACCTGTTTGAGTTATACATTGCTCCACATGTAACTGTGCTGTGTTACAACACATCTACGTTTTACTTTGCTCAAGTAATATATAACATCAGTGTGGCCAGATAACTCTAAATCTCTTTGAGTGAAAACCTAAAGTCCCCTTTGAGCCACCCTCTGTTCATTCTTTGTCGCCCCCACCACCACTAATCTTCACTTAGCGTCTTTTGTCTCTCTGTCTCTTATCGCGTGGTACCACAGCAGGAAGAGGGAGCCGGAGGGGGCCTGGAGTAACAATGACCCGCCGGCTGACCTCTCTACTGTGACCTTGAGTTTCCACACCCAAAAGGGGAGGGAAAGGGAAGGCGGGTACTCTAGGCAGGGCAGGGAATGCCAACTACAAAAATAGATTTTCATTATTCTAAAATTTTCCACAAATAGTTTCAAAGAACAAGCCATCATTTCATCTTAATGACTGGCGTGAATTGTTTTGGGCTGTGCAGTGGAAAGCTTTGCCTTTTGGCAGCATGGCCTCAGAAGTGGCCTGCCTTCTTCACTGCTCCTCACCACAGGGACCACATATTGGCACATTTCAAACAGTCTATTTTTAAAAGCTCCTTTTGTTGTTGTGCTAGTACCTCAGACTTCCTCTTTGGTATTGACCCTAAAAAACACCTCTAACAGAGATCCAAGTAGTATAATTTCTTGTCTGAGGTTCTGCTTTTTTTGGTCAGCAAGCATCTGATGTGGAAAAAAAAAAGTGCTGAGCTTGTCGGTCACATATACTATAAACTGTCTGTTTTTAAAACGTCTCTTATATTGTTGGAAAATGCATATGGTCTGTAAAATAAACCGTTTTAAACTTGCAGTTCTACTGTCTGAAGTTGGTGACAGAGACATTCAGTACATATTCTCTATTTTTATATTATTCTCAAACATTATTCAACTGCCAAAAACATCATAACATTATATTTATATATTAAAGCATCCCACAGATGTATTTTATTTTTTGCAAAGAACAAATACTTTTGAAAGCAACTATTTGGGAACTGTCCGATTGGTGAAAGATTTGGGGAACGCAACACAAGAGACAAATAACAGACTTCTGGTTTGCTTTTTTTTTTTCAAAGACTTCAGTGTTTTAAGTGCTGCAAGGTCTCAAACCAAATATCTTCTGCTTGTTATCGCTGGGGGGGGGGGCACTCTTTATGGTCAAACGTTAAGAGAAAAAAGAGAGACAGAAAGAGAGAAATGGAGATGGAGGCTGGATGAACGCCCTGATGCTTTGCTTACTCACTCCTTCTGCTCCTAAAATAACCCCAACCCACCCAGTTTAAAACACAAGGAGGGGGGCAATTAAAGAGAGAAAGGAAGAAAGCAATCCCAGTCCTATTCTTCTACGCCTTCCCAGTAAGAACAGTCAGCTAAATTTAGCTTCACCACACTCTATTTTTAGAGCACCACCACATTTTGGGACATTTATTAGAAGAACAAAATGCATCAGATGACTGTTGGTTTTTTTCAAGATGATGTGTGCGTTTTTTGTGAGCTAAGTACACACTGTAAGCTTCAATGCATGCATTTAGAGAGAAAGAAAAACAATCCCATGTCTGAGCATGATGCTTAGAAATTTAAATGGAATAGAACATAAAGGTGTCTGGACAAAAATGTATTCTGCTCATGTTTTGCTTATTTAGGAGAGGTCTCAACATACGGCAAAAAAGCTTGGATGCAGTTTAGCTTCAGGCAAACTGACACATGCTAATAAATAAATGATGAATATACTTGTTATTCAATAAATACATTTTGCTGACATAAAACAGGAAGTAATTCTCAGTCTTGTCTCATTGTTTGTTGTTTATTTTTCCTTTAAAAAGCCAATGCTTTTTTCCACTAACTTTGTAGGGGGCGGATTAAATGTGCCAAAGCCTGACACAGAGTAAGGTTAAACTGAGTTGTGACACTGGATGGCTGAGTATAAGTTTATTAAAACAAAGTCTCAGATTTACACGCTATCACACATTGGCCAATTTTTTTGAATGTTTTTAAAAAACAGCCTGTTTTAGGATCTTAAAACTCAAATGTATTTGTATATTTATATACTGTATATCTATGTATGTACGACAGAGCTTCAGGGCCATGCCAAAAAAAAAATGCATATACAGGTTGTCCTCGGTTTACGGCGGACTTGCTTTACGGCGTTTCGCGTATACGGCCGGCGCGCCCCAGTGACGTCATCAACCCGCGC
>JARVLU010001462.1:20747222-20773830 GCA_031762415.1 Simpsonichthys santanae
ATATATACATATATATATATAAATACATTTGAGTTGTAAGATCCTAAAACAGGATATATATTTTTTACTTTTTAAAAAATTGGCAAGTGTGTGATAGCGTGTATAAAATCCAAGTCTTTGTTTTAATAAACTGCTATACTCTTATCCATCCAGTGTCACAAGGTTAATTTACTTAGTCAACCAAAGCAGCTTCCCATCCTAATCCCCAGCTCACCAAGAAAAACAAGCCATGTTGTCCATCACTTGTAAAGACTGAAGCACTGTGATTGCTGTGACAACCACTCCCCTCCGCTCCACCCGCCACACGTGCCCTGTTCTACAATGACGCCACGCACATTCAGCGTGGACAACAACATCACAGTAGATATGCCGTGACTTCCCTTGTTTCTGTTGGATGCTGAGACGTGTGTAAAAATAATAGAGCAGAAGTTACATTCAAGTCCAAATAGTTTAACAGTCGCTGAGAACCATGAGGAGAAGTCATTCAGTGAGCCGATCAACACAGAAAACTCCTCAAGGCTAATGTTCTCCACGCTGTTTAGAAACCAAATAAGCGCACAGAATAGCTTACACACTGAAAAATATTTTCACAGGAGTGTGGGGGAACACAAGCACACTGGAAGATCAGAAAAAAAGGAGATCACATGTCTCGTTGGCTTGCAAGAATTTAAGAGAAAAAAAAAAGAAATTAAAAAGCATTCAAATGGAGTTTCTGAGCTTTGCTTGAATACGTCTTTGTGGTAATATTATTTCAGAAAATCTTGTTCAGTTGTGTGGACGTTGTGCAAATGTATAGTGCTGTCTTCCAGAATACCTGCCTTTATGTACCTCCTCTTTATATTTCTTCATTCACACTCCCCCGGCATCACCACCCCCCTCCCTCACGCTCCCCGTCCTTTCCAGTGGACTGTCACTGGGATAAAATCACACCTGTGCTTCTCACACATCTCGGCACACGGGTGAAACATATGTGGGGTGAAACATGGTGAGGGAGCTTTGCTGAATCTCATTAGCCAAGCAGGTAGTCATTAACAGAATGACCTTTGGAAATAATTACCAGCCTTTCTCCCTCCATCCCTCTTTCCCTGCCTCCCTCCGTTGCTCCTTCTTTTCTAACACTCATCCATCCCTCCGTCCCTTCTGCTCTTGTTCAATAGTTCCTTCTTAGCGAGGACAGAAAGAGAGAAAAGAAAGAAAAGAGAAGAGTTGCGGTTTGGTGGGGAGCCAAGTCCGTGCTGCTACTGTTGAAGATTACAAGGTGAGCTGAATTTTCAGATTAGGTAAATCTTCTGGAAATGGGATTGGTCAGAGGTCTTTCGCTGGCAGGTAGGCAAGCAGGCAGGTCACTTCAGTACCAAGAGCATGTGCCACTGCATGTGATACCTGAGCCAAAGACAAGATGTGTGGTTCTGCCTGAGGTCATCACAATGCTGTTAGCTCCGCATGTCTCCAACCGATTGTCACCACGTATGTCGACACAAAGGCTTCCATGTAGTACGGCCAAGCTTACACAGGTCAAACACACTGTAGGGTAACAGCTCGAACTGGACGTCTAAATAAAAATGGACTTGAAGCTTTACCTCACTCGGGATTTTTTTTTTTTTTTTCAGGAAGTGAAGGAATGCTTCTCCCCACCACCAGAATAACTAAAGCTTTGGTTGTTTTACAAACCTTCATCCTTTGTCTCAGCAATGAGGAGAACAAGCACATTGTGGAGAGGGGATTTGGCAAAGCCCAAGTGTGTTGTTGGATTTGGGGCCTTTCAATCACAGCATGAGCCAGCCAATGCTGCTTAGGTTTGGGCTAGAGCTGCAATCATCAGGAGGGGAAAGAAAGGATTCTTTCATGTGCCATTGCAATTACCAACCCCCATACTGGAATAATAAATCACCAATAACGACTAAAAGTGATTGTTCTTAGGCATGAATAAAATGAGACAAAAAAAAGAGCGAGTGAGCAATGAATCCATTCTCTGGTCTCTTCCCAACACAGCTTTAACGTTGTTCACATGTCCAGGAAACTGGTCTGGCAAACAGCGAGTATAGGAAATCTATCTGCATGTTTGACTGTTTTATCTTCAGCCAGACTCAGAGTGTGCTGCGGACCTGCCAGGATGACACACTTGGACCTTCCATTGACATCCAGTGATAAAGGATCTGTCTCCGTTTGCTTTTATCAAGCTATGAGAGCCCAGATGAGCTTAGAGCTTTTGTCTCTCTGAACATTTGTCTTTAATTAAGAGGACCTACCCTTTTGATTTTGCAAAAGCTAATAACAGAGTGTATTGCATTATGTGTTATACAGTCAAGAGTGGATGATCTGTAAGTTAAGATATCTTTGCTCAACGTGGAACAAAACCAAATGCAAGCATCAGAAAACAAATCATGTTCTCGTGTTGTTTGCAATTGCTGCTATATTATGTGATTTCTCAATTATTTTTTTCATTAGCCGTCTCTCTTTTGTTTTGTAATCTGTGTTAAGAAAAGCTTTAACTTTAGTTCCTTTTGCTTTCACAGTTATCAGTAGAAACATTGTCTGAGATGGTTTTCGAGTGAGGCATAAAAGACGATAATAAAATTAATTTTCTCTTTATCCCTCTGCTTATCTTTTACTGTACATACTGTATATACATCCAAGACCTATGCACAGATTTGGGATAATGAAATAAAAAAAAAAAAAAATAAAATAAAAAAAAAAAAAACTGTTATAACTCTGGGTGAGTGAAAAACTGGACACCAAAGTACACAATAAAACATAACACTGGACACAAAAATAATGGAGGAGGTAGAGAGTTCAGCCCCCAAGCCTCTTGTAAACATGCTGTTGCTAGAGAGGCAGTGCAACGTTCTCAGTGCCACTCTCTCAACAACGCTAATTATCAACCAAAGACATGCTAATTACATAGAGCTTTATTGCTAATGTAGCAGGTCTCTATGCCAGCCGCCCACACTTCTTCCCCTACCTCTGCCTCTCCTCCCACTATACAACTTCAGGCACAGCAGTAAATAGAGGAAGAATGATGCATACATCTCAGTGTAAAGAAGACAAGAGATGATGCAACATTTATCTGATGTCACAATTCAAATTATTCTGCTCTCTATGGAGGAACTTCAATGTTGTCCAAGTCCCAAAATCCAGTTATTTTGTTCTTGAACCTTTTCTCATTGTCAGCTCAACAGGAATTGTGCTTTGCTCCTTCCTCCCTGCGAGCTCAACAACCTACTGCTCCTGCACCTGTGACGTCACTTAACAGTGGCACATGCAGGTTGTAGACAAAAGATTTGATGCCTTCTCCACTCCTGCCTCCCAACTGTGTGCATGGTAGAGTCAGCCCATGTGGCCAATCCCTTTAGCACACCCCATGTCAGGTTTATATCCTCTTCAAATCAATTTCTCCTGCAATGAATTGCTCAAAAAGAGTGGAGTCCTCTGGGGGATCAAGTTAAAGGTAATGCTTCATAGTATTAGCCCCCACTAGGCTCTTCAGCATCTTCTCCTGACATGGCTGTTTACACTTTAACCACCCTCAGCTCTCTAATGGAGATGCCATAAAAGAAAGAGCTACAAAGTAGGGAAATCTGGACACAGGCACTCGCTGAAATACGTGATAACTCTCTTCATGGGTTCAGCAGAGGCAAGTTAACACATTGCCTACAGAAGGACTTAAGAGGATGGTGCACAAAAAAAAGCACCATGCTAGACTTCAAAATTATACACTAAATTGATTAATGCATTTTATAGAATGAATTTTAGCAAAAGTTAAATAAAACAAAAAGATTCACTGTATGAATAATAGACTGCAATAATGAATGAAAAGAGGTTACTTGCGTGTTTTCTCATTTAATGCATGAGCTACATCATTATCAACACACTTTAAAACTGACTTCACCAAATGGAAATGGTAGTGGGTTGAAGGGCTGAAATCAGCACACATCGTCACCACATTAATCTAGACAGCTTGACACCTTCAAATGAGGTAAAAATAATTCTAAGAAAGATCATTTATTGTATTAGATTAAGTGATTCGTTGTCAAATGCAAAGTGCAATCTGGAATGGCCACTGACTATCATGTGTTGTTGTCCACACTAGGTGAACATGTCCAGCAACAACAAATAAAATGTCCCATTTGATTTTGCATTTGAGCAGTCGTGCCATAAGACCACATGTGGCATGCATTCATTACTCTATATCTCAATTATTGTTATGTTGCCATTGGTACAATTGATCCCATACACACAAATACATAAATAAGTAAATAAGAAATATGAATACTGTACAAATTTTGGTCTGGGAATAATGTCTAAAACCCATGAATGCCATGATTGTCAGGGGCTGAATGAGAGATTACACATTTTTTGTGTAACATAGCAATTTTGGAGCGTTGAGCATCATTCATTTGCCGTATTGAAAGCCAATTTTGTCTGTATGTCTCCTCATTAGCAGGTCTATGCAAACAAATACCAAACTGAATGCCATAAAACTATATTTGTTGGATCATGGGTAAAGTAGAAGTTCTATTTTTTTTTTGAATTGCTATTGTTTAAAAGGTAAAACAGATATGCTTCACTGTCTTATGGTTTGTGTCTCACAACTGTTACATTTGTGTTCAGTTTCTGAAAAGGGGAACAATGAAGGTCTTCATTCTTGTTTATGAAACATTAACATTTAGGTGTCAAACAACAGTAAAATGAGCGCAGTTTCTATCTGCAGTCTATGTTTGCATTTGTGCAGTGACTGCATTGCTAATACCAAATAAAAGGTTTGTGCTTTGCAGGACTGGTGCAGATGAATAATGGCATGGTGTTAGCTGAACCAAGAAGCGAGGAGAGATGAATAAACTTTGTGTTCTCGTCTGTGGCCCACCGGCTCTGACAGAGCTCCTGACTAATTGTTGCATAACAAGTTCACGTTGAGAGCTTAAGGCTTCGTGAGGGTGTAATCGCCATTTCCTGCTTTATCTACCTGCCTAAAAGCTGAGCTGACAGTACTGTTTAACATCGCCTTGAGCCACTCCAGCGACATGTGTCCAAAGCAAGTCAGATCAACAGAAGCACATCAACGGTGACAAGACACTAAGGGCAGGGGGTGGTGATTATACACCACAGGGGAGGGTCTAAATGGCTTGGATCGATAATAGGCTATTAAATGTTGCACAAAAAATAGAGACAATTCAGACAAACTATTTTCTTAAATGCATTTTACATGATGCAAGTCTTAAAATACCTTTACTAAAATGATTGATACTGCTACTGAACCCTTGGGGAAGACCGACAAGCTATGGGAGCAATTATTTCTTGCACTCTGTTAGGTGTGAAGACTAAAAGAGAGAAGTAAGGGTTGCTGAATGAGTCACAAGCACAGTAACCATCTGTCTGCTTATGGGTTTGCATGAGATTGCATGTGCGTTTGAGTGTGTGTGTGCACGTGAGTGCATATGTGCGTGTTTTTTTTGTGCCATACCTCCACAATATCAGAGTTGGTTCTGCTCTCGTGGGGCTCGTTGTACTCAGTGTATTTAAGCAGGACCTTGTCCATGTCTGTGCTGGCATACTGGAACAGCTTGTTAGTGCTGTTGAAGATGATCAGGGCGATCTCACAGTCACACAGCACGCTCAGCTCGTACGCCTTCTTCATCAGGCCAAACTTTCGCTTTGTAAATGTCACCTGGGCAAGAGAGGAGATGGAAAACAAAATTAGCACTTAAGCAACTATTGTTCTTGTTCTTGCGAGACAAGAATATTTACAATATGTCCTTGCAAATAAAAGGCGGATAAATGGCTTTCAGTGGCAATGTTAGTTGCTTTTGTTTCATAAAGGTAATAACTGTGAACAAAAAATAAATGAATAAATAAAAAAATACACCCATCCTCAATCCATTCTACTTCTTTTCAGTGAATAAAATACATTTGACATCTTACTCTTTTCATTCAAACCTTGTTTTAATTCTCAAAGCATCAGTTAAGACAAGTAAAGTCTTCTGAGGGTTCAGCACCTCCTGACTTCAACAGGCCATTTACTGTACCAGAAATAAAGGAACTGAAATTACCCAGTCTCCGTAAGATAACGGTAAAGACGAACAGTTAACTCTTGCTCATCAGAGATCACAGCCATTCAGCGTGGAGCATATGTTAAGGTTAAACATCCCCTTCACATGATTTGAGCATTCTCCCTGCCCCACTTTTAATCCAGCAAAAAGGAAATGTACACACCTATAACTATTGTAATTAAATTGTCCAGACATTGAGCCATGCTTCACCACAAACAGCGATCTTTTGATATAAATAATGGAAAGGTTTCTCGACTGTTGTTTATGAGGTCTTCACTTCTGATAATGTGCACAACGTAAACCACAAAAAATGTGTCTTTGTATCACGGCCAGTTTGCCTCTCTGCTTCTCTCTGTGAAGATACGCAAGTGCATCTGTGTTTGTGAGCCCTAAGATTAGTAGCTCTTGCTACAAAGGCTTACAAGTGCCCACATTGTCAAAATAGAACAGCCTCTATTCCTCTATTGTTTGGATCAAAAGTAGAGCAGTGAAAGTGAGTTCATTCCAGTGAGCTGCACCTGGTTTCTTTTTCCAAGCCATTTGTGCAAGCTCTTTAGTTGTGTGTGGAAGAAGAAAAAAGTGCCACTGCCACCAGCCTTCTTCAGTCTGAACAACACTGCATGTTGGTGGTGGAATTTCCTTTTTATTTTCTTCTGCGACTGAGTATTAATTACATCGGAGAGCCGTCTTGACAAAGCTTTTTACACAGAGGAAACACTGCCAGAAATGTGCCCCACTGGTAGCTAACGTCTTAGTTTGTTGATTAACTACATGTTTGCCTTTTCTCTCTTTAGACATTTAAGTGGCCCAAAAATACCATCTAAACACAAAATTAATAAAATAACAAAACTATTACTGTGAACATAAAGAGCTTTTCGTTATAAGAGCTTAAAGAAAAACTTTCTGTTTGTGGTTGATCTGGGTTGTGAATGGATTCTGGCATTTATCTTTAATGCACTGCGGTTTCGTCTTTACATCTGTAACTGAAGATAGGCTTTGAAATATGTCAATAGTTTTGAATTTCCTGAAATCACATATCTCAGGATGCATCGAGAAAACCGAGTAACAAACTCTTCCCGTCTTTCTTTCTGTCTTTCTCCCTTTTAGCTAAGAGTGAAGACTATTGCACGAATCGCTTTCCCCTGCAAAAGGTTTTTGGAGTGACCGCATCATGCTGCTGAGCGATGACATCACGACTACATGTCGGACGACAGGCAGAAAACGAAGACATGGGCGGTGTTCTAACGCCTGACAGACTTGTATGTGTCGCGTCAGGTCGTGTACCTGAGTATACTCGTCTGATTCACCGACAACATAAGAAGAAATTGCTCCCCTGGGCTCTAAATACCATGCTGACATTTACACAGTCATAGAGAAGTGCTAAGAAAAAAAGCCTCATCCTTACAGTGAAAGATTAAAACTCATTTTGTGACAATATGATTAATTTTTATTTTCAACCCACTCCATTGCATCACTTTCAAGTGAAATAAAAGCACCTGAAATGGGTTGGAGTTTTAGCAGCCCTGTGGGATTGGGGCTATAGTACAAGCTGTGCATGAGCCAATCCATAAAGACAACAGGATAGTTGAACATAAGGTCAAAATAGAGGATTTGGGAACAGGAAATGTAGAGTGTTGTCTTCCACTGATGGTTTAATGCAAGGGGCAGACACAGGACACAGCTAGCTGCCGCCCCGGCTCTGTTATCAACTGCTCACTCCGTCACTTACTGTATGCTGCTGGGACCATTAACGTTTCAAAAGGTGGCACGTGGCGCAATCTAAGAGTCCCACAGCCCCTATCGTCTCAAAAAGAGCTTCACATGCTAGCTAAAAGACTACTAATGAGTGGACAACGTGGACACCAACATACACACGTTTGTGTAACAAACCATCTGGACGATGTTAATCTCATTTCTCATTTCATTGGTGAAAAGAAGACAAGAATCCAATCAAAGTTGTCTTGAGCCTCACACTTTAAATGCAAAGCTGCGCACATGCTTTTCCCACGTATTATAATTCACACATAGGCTGACTTTAACAGCACCACAGGAAGAGAATGAGTGTGATTGTGAAAAAGCCTTAACTGACCGAACAACAACAGCTACATGCAGCAAATATCACACCACACCTCCGTATCCCAACCTGACACATTCCACCTGCTACCTCCAACACGCGTACTTTAAACGCACCTCCATTATTCACACAGGCAGCGATGGAGCGCATGCTAGCTTGAACGAGAACACGCTTGTTTAAAAAAAAAAAAAAAAAGGACGGTTGGCTTATATGTGAATGCTACATAGATGACAAATGGCTTGTCTAGTACTTTGTGTGGGATGTGCTAAATTTGATAACATCTCACCTATATCACTTTTTTATTTTCAGTTCTTAATGTCACTGATCAAAGATAAGTATTGGCCTCATGATGCTAACCTGCGAGCCTACTTGTTACTGTTCGAGCCTTAACCCCTTAAAAAAAACTCATTCATTCTTGTTAAAGTTTGTAACTAGTGCTCTGGACCAATTCCCCCACATATATACAGTATAAACATTTCATACAACAATGTAACAATAGCATGTAATTGAGTAACTATTTTATTTCAAAAAGTAACTATTTCTAAAAAAAAAAGTGTAGATATTGGACAAAAAAATTGGTGTGTTAATTTATATTTTCTAAATTTTGCCTATAATTTTAATTTGACTCTAGATAGCGATACTATTGCCTGTATCAGAATGAGTTAAATTATAATAATAAACTGATGAACCCCCCCCCCCCCCCCATATGTTGTAAGTGCACTCATTGACCATACAGTTAACAAATGCTAATCAACATGCAACGTCGTTAATATCGGAGAGCCTGACTGTGTGTTGGTAAAATTGCCCAATGTATGTATGAATGTGAACCCGGCTGTGGTTTTTCACACTGCATTGGTAAATAACGTGTGAAATATGCACAAACATTGAACCTTGACAAAAACAAAGAGAAAATTTTACGGCTTTTTTTTGTTGCCATCTTTGATTCATATTGACTTTTGATGAGTGAATTAGAGCTCAAAAAGGAGAGTTAATAAAATGATTGCAAACTAAAATCCAAACATTAATTATCTCACCACCACGTATTTTGTGAAGGCAAATTACCAAGAGCTAGTTTGAGCACCAATTTACAAGGGTGAACAACGGTCTCACAACAACACACAACTCATGTGTTGGCCCCTATCCTCCTCCACAACCTTTTCCCAGAGGACAGCCAGACACATGCAGTTCAACACAGATGCCCACGCAAATACATTCAGACACACACTTCTCAAAACTGACAAAACAGGCAAAAAGAAAACAAAAATACCAAGAAAAAGAAATGAAATCACCTCTTCTTAAATTTTTTATTTTCTTGTATTATTGACGTGTCACATTTCTTCTCTTACGAGCGACAAAAACGCTTAAAAAGGCACTGAGAAGGGAGGGATAGAGGATGACTCTGTGCCACGAGGGTGAAAGAAAGAAAGAAAGACAGACAGGGAGGGGTGGGGGGCGCACAGGAAGCACATTTGTATGCATTTCCTCTCATAACAGGAAGAGGCCAGTGGCTTCCCCTTCACAATGGCTTCGCTTCTGCTTCCCACCTCCTGCCTGCTTCCCTGGGGGAGGAGGAGGTGAAGGAAGAGGAGGAGTGGAGAGACAGGCACCAAAAATCTGCTGCTAAGTAAACCAAACATGGCTGTACGAGGACACACACACACACACACACACACATAGATGTCATTCACCTATTGAGAAGCATTGTGCGTCTCAAGACAAACACTTATCCTATTGTCAAAGCAAAGCAGGAAGACATGGGCTTACGCAAAAGGAATGAGTGGAGCTCGAGACCTTGATGTGAACTCTGCATCGCAGCCAAAGAGGCAGTTAAGAGAGGCATTATGACAAAAGAGGTTTTGTCCCACCTCTAGCATATTATTTGCTTTTATTCCCTTTAAACCCCCACTTATCATCTTTTTCTACTGAGCGTTTGATGCATGGTAAGAACAGGAGGCAGCAGTGACCAATTCTCCATTCCGTATCTGGATTCCAAGAGAAATGTTTAGTAAAACTTGTCAAACGATCAGAATGACATTTTTCAAATTTGCCAGTTTTAGTTACAGGCCTTAAAATGCACGTCTGTTTGGATTGTTCTAACCAGAGCTAGTAATTATGTTTCAGCGCTGCTCTGAAATGGATGAGACCCTCTGTATGTTCCTGTTTACACAGAGAGAACCGCATATGAAAAAAAATAAAAATAAAAAAAAATGGACAAAAAAAAGTGGATGTTACATTTTAAGGCTCAAGTTAGTGGTCGGAACAACAGAAATAACTTTCCTGTCATTTATGAAAGGAGGATAAACTTTTGCTGTAGCAATAACTGCAATGCTTCATATTTTATTTCATATCAGTTGTTTATCTATAACTGCTTATAGCATTTCACATGCAGCTACCTTTGCTGAAAGAAAATTAGCCAACACTATTTATTATGATGTTTTTAAAGGTCATTTGTTTAAACAACAACAGCAAAAACAAAAGTCGTTTATTCAAATAAAAATTAAAAAGCCTGCACTTGACTTAAAATCTTAAAAAAAAGTGTTTTCAACACACCTAGAATTAAAAATGCTAAATAATAAAATTATATTTGGAAAAATAAACATTTGATTCATTAAAAGCAGCTAAAAAAAAAAAAAGACAAACAAATAGAAAAACCATTAAGAAGACAAATAGGAAAATAGTGACAGTGTAATGGATTCGAAGTCAAAGCAAAAAGAAAAAAAAAAGTTGCTGAAAAATGATATTAATAATAAAAACACACAGAGAGTGTGAGCTTGGCGAGCCTTTCTCAGGTGAGATCCTGTAGTGCTGAACATATGACAGAAAGGTGCGCCACTCGCTGTGGTAAGAGAAGGAGATAGTGGAAGGTATAAAACCAGGGAATTAGAGGAGGGGTTCAGGGGTGAGGAGCTACCCTGTGGGCCTCATTATTTTCCTGCTGTTAATTTTTCTCACACATTTTCTCACCCCAGTGCTGTTGATTGGAGGGAAGAATGCCGCTGAAACAAAAAGCGCCTTTATTTCAGCATGAGCGCTGCATTTAATGTGGTGAGGCAAAGATTATGCCGGGAGGACATTCAATTTTTTATTATTTTTTTAAATGTACCACCAGCAAAGAAAGAAAAGCAGCATTTTTCATTCAACCTTTATTTAGGCAGGTTAATCTCATTGAGCCTCGAGGACTCATTTTTACAAGAGAGACCTGGATGTTTGAACGACTTGTTGTTTGTGAGAGCTGGGAGATCCTTTTTTTTTTTTTAAATACTGCCACCGATGACCCGATCCATGTTTAACCTTTGACCCTGGGTCCCTTCCCAGTGGAGCCCACAATGACACACACACACATACACAACACAAAAATACACACAAGCAAGTCACCCTAAATTAAGCCCACTGTGTGTTCTGGCTAGAGAGGTAACACTAATTAGAGCCAATTGCAGCAAATTAGTGGATCCTAGAGACGAGCTCTACAGAGAAAGATGTGTTGTAGATGTCTGCGTGTGAATACAAGCATTTGTTTGTAAATCTGGCACAAACAAAGACATTAAATGTACCATCCAAAATTTGTATGCGATCGAATAATCGATGTCACACACCTGTGCTTGTGTTTTATGCTGTGTGCCTGCCTTTCTGCCGGCATGTGTGCGCAGGATCAAGAGAGTCTGCTCTGTGTACAGCCCGTGAGTTTATGACACAGGGGGCTCTTTCATGTGCCCAGGGCAGGGAGAGGGTATGAGTGGTCGGGCGGCTTGGAGCCAGGGTTCACACACTGCTGCCCACTGTCCAGAGCTCCGGGCAGCCAGTCAACGCCAGGGAGGCCTAGCCCTTCTGCCACTGCTCTGGGGAAGTGTTTCGGGGCCTGGGAGTGGCGGTCCAAAGTGGCCGCCCAGAGCGAGCCAGGCCCCGTGCCCAGTGTGATGTCGCTGCTGAAAGGGAGCACAGGGGAGGGGATGCAGTATTGCACTGTAGGTGGCAAGGTAGCGTTGACAGCTCCGCAGAGTGGTGCCACTCCGAAGAGGCCTGCATTATGGAGAAAAATGCTCCAGTATATTTTTGAATGAATCATGACTGTACCTTTTTTTTTTTTTTTCAGCTTTTGCTGAATATATTATATATTATATTACCTCTAATGACTTTGGTTTACATTCTATACTTTGACAAATTCACCAAAAGTATCTGTTGCACACGGAGACACTTTGAGCGTTTATGACATATGAATGAGTTAAGGTATGTTGAGAATGTGGGGTAGGGGAGGCAACACCATGCAGAGTCTCTGATGTTTATTTGGTTTGGGCCTGGAACGTTCCCTCAAAAAGGAAGTGAAAACATGCAAAAAGGCAAAGCTTCCGTTTTTTTTGTTTTCTCTCTTTAAAGAAGAAAATTTTAAGTTTCTGTCTCTGCCCACCCCCCACCCCCCCATCTTGTGATGTCCGCCTCCTCAAAACAAAATGATGTCACTTCTTTGTAGGCTGAAGGTTGCATGACAGCCAACTCAAGCGTGTGGTGCTTTCCACATGACTTAATGATATCATGTCATGAAGATTTGTTTTTCCAACCAAACAGCTACGTGATTAATCTATTATTCCCTAAATGAAACCAACAAAGTCCAGTGAAGTATTGATTTTTCTTTCTGTGAATCTTTTTCTCTGGTGTGTTCGGTTTCCTCTCCTTCCTCCTCTCCCCCTGTAAGTAAAGCCCAGCTATCTCAAGCATCGATTCCCCTCAGGTGTTCTTCCTGTCTCCCTCTTCCCCTTCTTCTCTGGAGTCAGAAGGCTGGGTGCAGCTTACAGGCCCAGTCTAAGGTGGAATGAGGGTGAGGACCTGAAATAACAGTGAGGAGCGTGGCTGCTGCTGCAACATGATCGTTTTAGTCTTGGTGCAACATTCCTGTGACCTCCTCTTACTCCTGTCCTGTCTCCCCGTTTATAGCAAAAATATTTTGGAATATGATCAAATACTCTAACATCCTGTCTGCATTTTTTACTTGCCATGTAAACTCGTCCGTCAGTTTTGATTGTTCAGTTACCTTAAATGAACCCTGCTTCTGAGGTGAACTCTCAGCAACATTGTACAAATATGATGACTGTTCTCCATTTTAAAGTTCAGGTGCCCTATTTATTTATTTTTTTCACACTCATTTTTTTTAAATTGACTCTTCTGTTGAAGTGCAATGAGCTTTTAAATGTGTCTTAACTACCGTCACAAATTACTGCATTTGATGAAGTGGCCCCTTGAAACGAACGCTGGGAATCGCTGTCGATGTCAGACGATAAAGATGCTGCGAAACGGGTCTGTGTACATGTTTGACCTGTGATCCAGGGGCCACGTTAGCAGCGTATGGATCCAATTGGGCTGCCAGGAAGCTGACAAAGTGTCAGTGGTCAGCCATGCCACAGGAAGTGATCGATTGTAGGCCTCAAGGGCACTAGGAGAGCTCTGTCTCTATCTATTTCCTGTCACAGACGGTAGGGTCTGCTCAAATCTCCCCATCCACTGTTTATTAGGTGCCTCTCAAGTGATGCCAGCTGTTGTTGAAAACAGCTCTCACAAGGAATTTTTCTCAGGTCTGTTATAGTTTGTTCAAATACACCATTTCTTAAATAGAAAATAAATCACTTTTCATCCACTAAGACTGAAGCTAGTTCTAGTTGCTGATTTGCTTTGAGGAAAAAAATAAAATAAATGACTTCAGCATTTGTTGCTCTTGTTTATGTCACACTTGACCATCTAGTTTATGTTTGTTTGTATTTGTCTCCATCGTGCTTTTCTGATGCTACCACCCTCTTCTTGGTAATCTTCCACTGGCACAAGGCGGCGTAGTGTGAGGGGCCCCGGGTGTGTGAAGGGTGCCTCAGCTACGTGTAGGCAGCGTCCATCTGACATCACAGTGATGCTAAAATAATTCTTAAAAGTACAAACATCTTTTCTTGATGTGCTCATGCTGGTTTATTAGTCTGAACACAAACAAGTCTACTCTTCCAACCCTTTTATTAAAACCAATACTGTATATGTGCTTTTCCTTCATGCTCTCTTCAGATCCTCGGTTCACATATTGCCCAGACTCCCTGAAGACCTTCATTGTTGAGGGCTATGCTGGGGTGTAGGGTGTTTCTCCTTGCTCCCTCCTCCAGCCTTTCTCTCCCCCTCATTCTCATACTCATCCATCCTCCTACCCCCCCAGGGACTTACCTGTCTGTTGCGTTCATCCATAATCCGCGTGATCTGAATCTTTTTCCTCCCCATCGTCCCCGTCTCTTTCTTTCTCTCCTCTTTCTCAAAGAACTCGAACCTTTCTTCTCTTGCTTCTTTCCTCTTCTGTCTCTTCTTTCTCTTCCTTTATATATCTTTCTTTTCTCTGCTTTCTATTTGTTTCAGTCAGCTCAAAGACTCCAGCATCTGTACCTGCAAGAAAGGAGGGAGGGGTTGGAGAGAATAAGCGTTAAATGAAATGAAATATGGCAAAATAGCGAGTGGAAAAAAAATATATAAAAGTGGCATCATGGCAGCCACAAGGGAGGGTGAAGAAAGACAAAGAATCTGTCAACAACTATGCGAGAACCACTGTGTTTTTCACTGTCGATATCATGCAAATCAGTTTTTGCATTTTTCTTTTCAAGGCACCTTCTATGAGAGGAGACAGCGCTGTCAGGATCTTGCCTCGTTCTTTGACAGTGTTTTGGATGTGCCGCTACCTTAAACGCTCTAATCACCAACACTGTAACATTACCTTCCACACAGAGAAATACATTTTGTTTCTTCCCTTGAAGCAGCACTGTATTGATAGTGGAACTGCCGACCACCAACTTTTCCCCCCCATTTTGTTAGCAACCCATGACCAAAAAAGCAGATGTGACATGAGGAATGAAATGTGTAAAACTAACCTCAGTTTTATCAAGCTTTGGCAAACAAAGCCAAAAGACAATGATGGACTTAAAAAGGTTCAAGAGTGTGCTTTTAAAAAAAAAAAATACTGGAAAGTTTGGACCATTTGAGTAATGGTGAACAACTGTACGTGTGTTGGTGCACAGATGAGGGTACAGATGTGCTTCACAGGTGGAGCCCAGCAGCTGATATTGCTGGACTGCATGTGTGAAGAAGAAAGCTGCACTCAAGAAAGTTTGAGTGGCCATCCATGCGCATGCATGCATGTGTACACGTGTGCGTGTGCACTTTTGTGCGAGCTTGGCTAAGCCGGAGCTCCAGTGCATCTCTCTCGAGTGCTAAAGTAGGCCAACCCAATCTATCTCAGGGAGGAGCAGAAGAACTGTTGTTGTGTTTTCTTTTGACAGTAGAGGTGATAACGTCCCTCGTTATGCAAATGAGCATCCCATTATTTAAGCTCAGTGCAATGCAGGGGAGCTGTCAGCACCGTCACATAAAAAAAAAAAAAAAAAAAAAAAAAAACCTCCATCTCCCCGGCTCTTTTTTCTCTGCTTTCCCCTTCTTCTCTCTTCTCTCCTTTCTGAACCACATTTCCGGCACCTGGCAGCACAAGCATCAGACATTGATGTGGAAGACGACACCACTTCACCAAAAGACATGTCAGTCTCAGTCTCTCTCTCTATCACTCTCTGTCTCTCTTTTCTCAGACACCCTTGCTCTTTTCCTCACTCTCTCATATTCTCTCCTTTGCATATTCCCATACATGTACTTGCACATTATAATGCACATTCTTTCCATTTTTCCATCCTCTTCTAACTTGAATGCACATTTTTAATAAGTAGGAAGAAGCTCTGGGAAGATCTAAATCGCTTGGTTGTGGCGCTTTGCTGTGCACTTGACCTTTTTGTGCTACGGAGTAGGACATTGATAATGAAAGCTTGTAATAGAGACATCTAGGGATGCTGTGGCTCCTACTGACAGACCGAGGCCTGTGGCAACAGCACATGACAGTAGATTTTTCCATGTGCAACAGAAAATACTTTTTTGACCTTTTTTTTTTAAAACTCGATCACAATTTGCAGTACTTTGATGTTTGGCTTATTTAGACATAAAACACCACAATTCGGAGTCCCTTAAGAGTTAAAATGAAAAAAAAAAAAATAATAATAATATTTTTCCCTCAAACTTCCATGACATGAAAAGAGAATCTATGCAAGACAATACAGTCAATCAAAAGATTTCCTGAGATGATGATTTGGAATACACCCACCTATGCAAAAAACCAAAACGCGAGCATGAAGTCTTTGTTTGCCACTTAGAACAACAATCAGATTGCTCCATCACAATAACAAGATCTAAAATAACACTGTGGCAGTTCTGAAGAGGCTATCCAAAACATTTTAGCATTGCTCTGCGCAAACACACCCATCCATAGACAGAAAAACAAAGAGCTGCCCTCTGGTACAAAACAAAAAAGGATGTTGTCAGACAAACCAGGATTACAAGCCGGCACTAAGGCGCTTGGCACAAGACAGCCAGACAAGGATATCAATCAAGCCGGTGTACCTCAATCACAAGCTGACAGCATCATCCCCCTCCCAGTCTTTGTACTCAACACTACCCAGCCTGGGCATTGCTCCAAATGAGGAGGCATTACCTCCATGATCCCTGCCTGCTGGCCTCCACCTCCTCCTTGTTCATCCTGCAGCTCACTAAGCAGAGCTGATGTCAACACCCGCTGGGGTAACACCTTAGGCCTTACGTAACGTTAACACTGAGATTAAGCCTGTGTCCTGAACATTTAATCCCAGGTTTTGGCTCACAGCACTAGCCAGCGCTCCCCGAGGTGAGGTTCTGCTGCCACTTAGCCCCGTATTGATGCCTCCACCGGCTCAGCCAGCTCCCTTCATGCCTTTTCATCTGTGCTTCGTCTACCTCCTACACAACAGGGCACGTTGCCTTCCTTCCATCCCCTCTCCTCTCCCCTCTTCCCTCTCTTGCCACCAGCTCCCCCCCCCCACCACCACTTTTCCTCACACCCGCCCCCATCCCATATGAGAGCCAGACAGCTTCTGGTTAATAAGTGGGTGCCCACCTCCTCACCGGGCTCCTTTCCCTTTCCTACTCGTACGGTGGATAGAGAGCATCATTTAACTTAACAGATTACC
This sequence comes from Simpsonichthys santanae, assembly GCA_031762415.1. NCBI lineage: Eukaryota > Metazoa > Chordata > Actinopteri > Cyprinodontiformes > Rivulidae > Simpsonichthys > Simpsonichthys santanae. The sequence goes on from JARVLU010001462.1 coordinate 20,764,391, forward strand.
ACTGACTCACTAAATCCAATTTAGCCTCATGACGCCAAGACTGAAAACGGGTGGGAACTGCAGGAAACAAGCAATGCTCACTGAACTCGCTCACGTGTTGTAGCGCTTTAAGTCCCAACTGGATTGTTTTACTTTATTTTGTTTTTGCAGGCCACCTATACAACGATATCTGACCCAGTCGGGGCAAATAAGGTAGAGGATGTAACAAAAGGAAATGTGAAGACACAGTAATAACAGAAATAAATTAATGTGGAGAACAGACTTTGTGTCTATTCTGTGGACTTTAAATAAGGTATTAACACTGGCCTGGTACTGGAAGGGCGCCAGCATGGTGAGGTCAAAGGTCACACTAGCACCAAGCAGACAGAAGGACCGTTGCTGCTCTGCTTGTTTTACGTCTTCTAGCGTCGAGTTGGAGAGGTGACAATGAACGGCAATGAGAGTGGTGAGAAGAAAACAGAGAAATTGAGTGAGGAAAAAAGGAAATGGAGTGAAGCATAAAGAGGGATCTTTCTGAACAGGCACCGTGCCTCTCCAGAGGGAGTGGGGTGGGGGGGGGGAGCTGTACCCACGACCCTCCCATCTGTTAAGCAGACGGATGGAGAAAGAGGGGGAGAGATGAAGACTGGTGGTGGTGGTGGTGGTGGTGGTGGGGGAATAGGGAGGGAGTAGAGATTCAGCACATAGATCTAATGAGCATTTTCTCTCCATGTCTCAGAAGTGAAGCTGAGAGGACAATGAGAACATATACGCTCAGAGCACCACAAGGCTTGATTCTAGGTCGCCTCTCTCCCAAGTGTTTAGTCACTAAAAACTAATATACACCACACGGTGCTTTTTCACATCGTAATTTATGTTTGTAGGGTGCTTTATACTAATGCAGTTTTAATATAAAGGACGTAAACTGAAGACGTCTCCTTTAAATGAAGTGGACAGTAGAAAAGGAGGAACTTGAACTCTGAGTCATGACCGACTTATTCATCATTTTTGAAAGACTGCTGCTGAGCTGTGTTTGTGAATGAGGGAAATAGACATAACAAGAAATGTAAAACAACCTTACATCCAAGAAAAGAAAGTTGTGAACAGTTATTTGCTGAGATTATCTGAGTTTTGAGAAAGAACATAGGAAGATTTTCAGAACCAAAGAACCACTCCTCTAAATGTGTACTGCATGCTGAATTCTCGCTGATCCTGCACTTCCAGGCCCTAATTCTAGATGTTAGAGCAAATTGGGGAAGGTCATTTATCATAACAGAAATGGCCGTGTTTTTACAAGAAACTCCACCTCAACGATACAAGGTACATCTGTAACACATTTGGTCACAGGGTATGTTTGTGTATCTAAAACGGTTCATATAGTTTCAAAAATAAATGTCTGCGCTTTTACAGTGTTGCAATCCAATGGCGGCTGCGCTGTGTAAAGTACTTTTTCTGATGTAGTTTGCGTCTTTGCAAATCCTTATCCAGGGGAGTCCCTTCAACTCTGATATTTTTTTTGTGCACAAGAACATTCCAGTGCTGACGGAAGGGCACGCTCGCTCGATGTTCATCGTTCTTGGTAGACAACAAGTCACTGATTAGCTTGACGGGAGCTTAAGTGGAGCTATGATCTTAAATTTAAAATGAACACCTGGGAAACCTCCGACCAAAGTTTTACACATTTACCTGCATCATCATCTAAACGTATGCGGCAAAGACAAAGTTGAACGACTTCAGGTAACTTTTAATGAGGCGTACAGTACATTAAATCAACCCCTTTTTCTTAGGACAAACTACCGTTTCCTTCCGGAGGAGGATAAAACGTTTTAAAATAGTTATCTGAATACACTTGTTTAATTTTATAAATTCTTTGAACGATTGTCTTTGTGTTTCAGTCTATGAGCATGTTTGCTGTGCACGAACAAATTTGTTTATGTTTATTCTTCTGATCTGGAATGAGCGGTACACTGCAGCTTTATCTCTGGAAAGGGTGGAGGGAGATAAAGTATACCAGCACAAATGAGGGGCAGGGAAGGATTGAGCGAAGGAGCAAGTCAATGGTCGATCAGGATGGAACAGAAAAATATGTACCAGGTCTCATTGTGTCTCTAATGTCATTACAGGCAGTGACTCCTCTATGTGGCATGCCACACTCTCCATCTGTCAGGGGGAGATAGGCAGGGTGACGAATGGCTATCACTGTTACTTTTCTCATCCCCCACCACCCACATCCCTCATTTCAGTATCTTTTCCAAGCACTGGGGGAGAGAAGAGTGACCTGAACCTGGGTGGTAGCCCACACGTAGGTGGGCATCTATGAATCTGAATCTCCGCAGATATTAGGGCTAATTTAACATGTTAGCAGCTAAAGAGATTAGCAACATGTACATCTGGGGATTAAAGCGTTAGAGGTGGATCATCTTATAATATGTTCATTCCGTCTTTTTTTTCCCAGTGTGTTTCTAGCTCAGCTTGAATTGTAGAGGCTGTGAAATGTGTGTATGTGTGTGTTGGAGGATATGTCTTCACCTGTCTTTCTCTATTAAATCACGGTTTAGTTGGATCATTAGTGAGACAGAGAAGGTTTCACATATATTCTATTTTCAATCTCTGTTTGCCCTAGAACTGAGACACCTGTCTATTGATAAGGAGAAAAGTGAGCCAATAGCCTGTGGTTGGCACACGTTTCATACATTCTGTCAAGCACTCATAACAGTGATTGACGTTATGGAACTAAATTTGCCGTTATAAGCAGCAGCTCAAGCGTAAGTGCCACTAGATTTTCTCTGAATTCCCAATCAAACTCTGTTTAAAACATTTATTTTAACTAGAACTTTGAACTTAATTGATTTTCACGCTGATGTGATTTTTGTCAGCAAAGTTTCCCCTCATGTCCTTCAATCCAGCAGCTTCTTCCCCTGGTCTTAGAGGACTGAAGTACAGGAAACACACACGGCTCCGTAGAAGGATGTGACCACAGCAGATAGAGACAATCAAAGGTGCTAAAGGTGTTTCCTTCCGTCAATTAGTCTACAAAATTGGCAGTCAATTTCAAACTGCCCCTCTCTCCTTTTATCTCCATTACTGATAAAAATAAAGAAGAAATCCGCTTCAAGAATACCAAATATTTCTGGTTGTACTTTTTGTTCTTTAAAATATTTATCTGATCTCTTCTTATGTGGCTATAAGACCACATTAAAATCATTTATGTATTAACAAATAAAAATTTACCATAAATAACCATGATGAACTTTTTAAAACACAAGTTATATGTTTTTTTTTTTTTTTTTTTTGGTTTTGTTTTTTCAAGTTTCAAGTGTGGATTGGTATAAATCTGTGGAAAGGGCTGTGGATTTTTTTTTTTTAATTTATTATAAAGATAAGTATTTCACAATTAACAGCACAGCAATTGAAGGTATCAGCTGTAAAAGTTGCAGATCACAACATAAAACTAAACCCAACTTCGCTGCTAGGTGGTAAGCAAAGAAATAAAGCAAGCAAAGCACACACATTGTCCATTTTAAAATTAACAATGGGAGAAGGTGCAGGGGTAGGGCAGCCAACTTGGGACCCAAAGGTCCTGGGTTAGATACCCAGCCATTGCACATCTCGTGGTGTCTCTGAGCAGGACACTTTATCCCCAGTTACTCCCTGAGCACTTCCAATAGCTGCCCACTGCTCCACCTGGTGGTGGATGGGTTACATGCAGAGAGCCAATTTCTCCATTGTATGGGAACATTCAATTATGACAATACATATAATTTATTATTATTATAATTTTTATTGTATGCCATTTTAATAATTTCTCACATTTAATTTTTATGAAAACTGCAACGTTTGGTTTTAATTTTATTTACATTTATTATTACTTTATTTGTATATGAAGAATTTTATTTCAAGAATTGTGTCTTATGTGAATGACAAATATGTTCATGTATACATTTAAACAGATAACACAGTCCATAAAGTTTCAATAAAAAAAAAAAAAGTAATTTTCATAATGTACAAAATTTCCCTAAGCCTTGTACATACAGTGTTAGATATTGACCTAAGCACAAAGACTTTTGCCCACACCTTTGTAGCATGTAAACATGGTGAGAGGGGGTGGAAGAGTCCAGAGGTCTGCTCTTCGTTTGGGCAGCTGTAAGTTTCACTCAGCACCAGGAAGCACAGGCCTTGGGCCGTCACAGAGGCAACACAGATAGGTAGCCATCCGTCAGAGCCGGCACGGAGACAGGTGAAAGCCATCTTTCCATAACCTGGTGCTGACTTCCCCAAGGACAAAATGACTTGACATAATGCGTCAAGCCCCCCTCCCTTCTTTGAAGGCAGGCCAAGAGCTGTAAAGCTGCAGTGCTGGGCCAAAGGCAGACGAGCAAAAGGCCACACATGAAAGCAAGATGAGGTTAAAACAAACAGGGACGAGGAGAAAGAGAAGCTGCAGTAGTTCAAAATGAATTCTCTCTCTGTTGTCGGCAGCATTTTGTTGTGACAGTGACTTACAATCATGAGCAATAAATAAATAAACTCAGATGACCGCAAATGCATAAACACCCCTTTGCCAAAGTGGAAAAAAAAAGTAGTACCAAAAAAGGAGAAGAGGAGGAAAAGAAGAAGCGAATGCTAGCCACAATTTGAAAATGCCCGGAAAGACCGGAATGAATCACCGTTCAGCGCATTCAGTCTTTCCATGGCAAGAACTTACAGAGAGGCAAAATATTCAAGTATAAAGCAGATACAGAAATTATGATAGTAAGAGGAAATGCTAAAAAACTTTAGAAGAGGTGACAACGATCAAGGTCAAACCTGAGTGACAGACAGAACCAAAAAGAGAAGTTTTGAAATGGCTTTGAATATGGAAGTAGTACTGATTGTGGTGATACACACATCTGATGTTTAAACACAAATAACTTCACCAAGTTTCACTTTATCAACACTGCCAGTTTCTTTTACTTCTTCCTCTTTGTTGCTCCCTCATTTTATCTCACTTTACAGTCACCGCAAACCACTGTCTCAGTTCACATCTTGCTCTGTCCGGCATGTGGATCCAGGTGTTAGCCAGCACCTGACACTAAAAGAACAGGAACGGAAAATATCCACCAAAAAAAAAAAAAATTAAATAAAAAAAAAAGACAGTCTTCTCAGAAATGAAAAAAAAAAAGTACAGTTTTCTGCTTATCTTTGATTAAAGAACAAACAAGCCGATGAACTAAACGTACTCCTGCAGCAATTGTACCCAACCTCCACAAGTACAACCATGAGTCACGTCACTAGAACACAAAGCAATGACATATTCATCCATTTATATACCGTACCCTGACGGGCACGACAATGTCTCAGGATGTTAGCAAGGTGCACCGGAAAGGGTGAAGAGCAGTAAATGTGTGCATGTACGTATGTGTCAGAAGTTTGAAAATGAAGTCAAGACCTCATGCACGACATGCGCTTGCAGACACTGACCACCACATCGACAAGTAATTTGACTGTCTTAAAATTATTGGCAACAATATTCCAAAGACCCACAATGTCAACCATAATGATGACAGTTTAATCTTGTAATTTATTTTTCCCCAAATGACTCTATGAAGCTACTCTATGATTTTACAATTACTATACTTGAATCCATTCAAGGTTAGGTTGAAGAGACAAAAAGTGTGTTTACTACATTCTTGCTTAAAAATAACTACTATTAATTGCTGAAGACCTTTTTAATTATTTTTGTCAGCCCCTGTCTCTTTAAGATATCCAGAAAAAGAGTTAAAATTCAGATCAGCTGATTGATGAAATTTAAAAAAAAAGTGCTTTTTTTTGTGCCCACGTTGGTTCCAAACAACATTTGACAAAGTCGTTAAATGGAATGTCATTATGTAGTTAAATAAAATTAAAACAAATCTCAAGTAGCAGCTCTAATAGTTAATAACGCTTAGATTTGGACTTTGAGAACTTTGTTACTCTGTAGGAGTTTTTGCACAGCAGTTTAATTGGAAAACAGTTTAGCAAAATATGATGTATTGTGGTTCAAAACATCAAAGTCCATGCGCAATAATCCAGGTAGAAAATCCAAGAAAGTTCAATCAGGTCATCTGGACGATTTCTTTTATTTTTTTTATTTTTTTTAATTATTTATTTATTTATTTATTTATTTATTTATTTATTTTTTTGAGACGTTTGGTACTTCATCTAATGATTGATGAAGGACAAAATGTCTCAAAAAAAAAAAAAAAAAAAAAAAAGAAGAAGAAGAAGAAGAAAGAGAGAAAAGAAATCATCCAGATGACCTGACTGAACTTTGCTGGATGATGTACTGTGCATAAAACAGAGAATTGTTTTATTCTGAAAAGGCATGATTCTTCCCTGTGCACTGCATCACCAACATACATCAAGTTAGAAACGATTCACTGATGATTTCATCACCCCCCACCTCCACCACCACCATCCTTTACTCCTTCTCTTTGCCACAGCATTCTAATCACCCTAATTAAAAGCTTTGTTCACTTAGAACTCTCTGATGACAATTTGTTTCACTCTACCCTACAGCAGTAGTAGCTGTGAAGAGAGGAGAATTAAATTTGATCTTGTGACAGCAATTATTAAATGCTCCCTCCTGGCCTCAATTAGGGCCCGCAGGCTAATGCTAACATGGCTAAACCTCATGCAACCTCAAGGTGCCTGCTTTACTTCTTCTTGCGCAGCTTGATTTTTGCAACTCTTTTGAATATACAATACATCTGAGGGCGCTTTGGTCCATGGAAGCCTGTTGGTTCCTTGGTTATGAAAATGCACTGATGAGAAGAATCAGATTTCCCATTTTTGGTTTTATTTGTTGTAAGTCAGTCAGCATGTGCAAACGGTCAGGTTTATGAGGAAGTTGTGGAATGTACTATTTTTTATTTCCTACCACAGTTCTTCAGCATGTTTGAGTTCCATAAAAACACTAAAAGTATATGTGATTTATTTTTATTATTAATATTATTTATTTTTTTTTTTGATCGACTTAAGCAGATAGAGCACTTTCTCTCTGCTGAGACACTCTAACAACATTATACTTCATGTTAGCCGCTGTCTTTGCTGAGTTGAAACAAGAGCCGCAACTCTGCTTTGAGTCTATGCACAGCGTGTGGGTATAATTTGCAGAGAAGTAGAAGGTTGCACACTTCAACAAGGATGTCCTTCATAGATTCGACCTTCTGATTTTCCTTTTTTTTTTTTCTCCTCTGGTCCCCTTGCTCCACTAGGAAACCAAGTAACCTAGATCACAGGGAGAGATGGGGATTGTGACAGAGAAATGAAGAGACTGAGAGAATAAGAGACAAAGAGTCTAAGCAAAAGAAACAGTGAGGCAGATAAATGGTTGTTTTAACACAAAATGATTGTGATGATTATTGTAGAGCATTTATTCACTGTTATATTGAGATTGTTCCACTGGTAAAGTTGGTTTATGAGAGTATGGGTTAATTCTAATCTAAAATTGAAACATTGTTAGCATCGATTGACAAATTGTAATGCAAAATCACAATCAAATACTTGTACTGACAATATTGCAAAATCGATAGAACACGTATGAAGGCTGAAAGAAAACCCCTGGATCTTTTTCAACGCGTGGCTTGAGCTTTTCTCCTCTCACAGTGTGTTACAGTTCCCAGAGGAGAGGTGGTGGCAGATTTCATGAGGCAGAAGGTTGTACGCAGTGTGGAGGGCATGTGGCAGCATACGTTACCTACAGATCAGCCTCTGTTTAGGGGAGTGGCCCCCACTAAGACTCAAGCCCAGCCAGACCCAGCCCAAGCCTCTCATTACTCATCGGCTGGGTGCCGCACTCGTTTTTGGAGTGGTTAAAAGCGGGGGGCGGGGTGGGGGGAGAGGGACTGGTGAGGGTCTGGCAGTTCCACTGTACTCCACTCCCAGCACCATCACAAGCCGACCTCATCAAAGTGAGCGCTCGTAATTTGTCACAGAAAGCAGCCAATTAACATATGTTTAGGGGAGGAGGGAAGACAAGAAGAAGGGAGGAGAGGAGAAGAGGGGTGAGTGAAAAAAGATAGCGTGTGATTAAAGAGTCTGCACAGCTGCACAACATCAAGATGGCAAAGTGAGGTTTAAAAGAGACCTCAGACCCAGTAATCTGATAAAGCGTACTGTTACTTAACCCTCATAAGCAAGAGGGAGTCAGAGGAGGAAAAGGAAGGATGAAATAATAGAGGCAAACAAATATTAAATTACTGCTGTGAATCTACAAGCTTTGGCACAGTGCCTTGACTGTCAAGATGTGGCCAAAGTGAAGGGTGCTGTATCACCCCTGCTGCTGTTTTTGACCATCGTCTATTTTTAGCTAAACACTCATTGTACTTTACGTAGCCTGTGTATACACACAGACAAACCACTGGTTGTCTTTCTAAGTTATATTTCCATCCTGGAATGTAAACTGCTAGTACGCCGCCTCAATTGAACTCTGTTTCTCACAAAACAATGCACATTTATTTTTTCCGCTTATCGTTTATTTGTCTGTCACAAAGTCAGCGACAAGTTCCCGGCGTTCCGACTTGTTTGTTTGCTTTCAAAATCTTCTGCCTCGTCGTTGGCTTGCAACGCGCCGTGTTGTTGTTTCTGCATGCGGGCGCGTGCGCGCGCTACTGTACGTCTGAGCGCGCGCTGATGTGTCTGTTGTTGTTGTTGTTGATGTTGTTGTTGTAGGAACATCTTGTGAAGTGAGTCGTGTGATATGTTGCCTTGTTGTTGGATGCGGTGGCAGGCTGAATGCATTAGCATCGCGGCGCCGATGCCGTTCTGTGTTCTGTCGTCTCTCAGCCACCTCTGCCTTGTCTCCGTGCAGCGACTGATCACACGGGTTGACAAGCAGGTTCGGGGGTTTTGTATACGCCTCGCCATCCTTCACCATGTGGGTCCTTTTTTTGGTGAAGGAGATGTGGCATGTGGGGAGGAATCTTTAAACAAACGTGAACGGTTTTATACTCTTTTTCTGCGCTTCGAGTAAAGGGAAACCCCCTGAATGTTCTTCATTAAGAGTATTATTATTATTATTATTATTATTAGAGTTGCTCTGGGCAACGATCAGGAACAAAAAAGAAAGTAAAACCTCCCAAATGGGCAGAAAAGCAAACAATGTGCCGTGTATAAATCATAGTTTGTATTTCCCTCCTCTTCCTCTCTCTTGCACGCTTATCCTTACCATCAAGCAGCACTCGCTATTTATTTATTTTTCTATTTAGGAAATAAAGACCTGAAATGGAGGGGTGAAGAAGAGGGCAGTGGAAGCAGAGCACCTAGGGGGCAGTGAGAGTTGTGTTCGATGTACAGTTGAATTTTTTTTTTTCTTAATTTATTATTATTATTTTTTTTGGTCATCTGCTTTGCAAACTAGTTGTCAATGAAGGACCTGGCTGCCTGGAGTCCCCCCCCCCCCACCCCCACTTGCATCCCTCCTCTCAAATCCCTCCGCTGCG
>JARVLU010001462.1:20899188-20912115 GCA_031762415.1 Simpsonichthys santanae
ACCTGCCTAAATAAAGGTTGAATGATTTTTTTTTTCTTAGCATAGCCATAAAGCTCTGTCGTACAGAAAATACTCTAAACATTTTTTTTTTCCCCTCCATATACCTGAAGTCAAATAAGCAATGTGGTATTATGAGAGATTTGGCCTACTTTTCTAATTGGTCACACGATAAACTTGCTTTTCAATTTATTTGTAATGATCAAATAAATCTTGGCTTTCATGGCAATGAATGTATCCTCAGGGAATAAGGTCCATGTGTTATTAATGGGTGTAAAATGATTTGTAGGTATTAATACAGTGCATTCTGTGGTGGGGACTCAGTTCACTACAACAGCTGCCCCAGGAGACCACAGGGAAGTAAGAGGTACTTGTCACCAGCCAGGCTTGAGACAAAAGGCAGACATCTTCGGAGTCGGCAGGGGACAGTGTTTGGGATCAGAGGGCGTGATGTCCTGTCCAGTACCCCTGCTGAGGATCCAGAAAACATCAACTCACTGCACCTGTCAGGCGCAGCAGGGTGGTGGTTTCAGATTGTCACACTTGTAACATAAGAGAACGCCTTTCTCTCCTGAGGTGTACATGTATAGTAATCATCACACTTTCCATTCCAAATGTATAATCAGTCGTTCAGTCTGACAGGAGCACTGTGTTCGTGCTTCTATGCTGCGTTGTGTTGATGCTGAAGAGGCTATGTGCTTAGGTTTTGGAAGCATAATTGCCTCACAAAGTGAACTGAGTCATGAGGAAATGAGCATCCTCGGAGAAAAATCTGTCTTACAAAGTAACTCAAACACAACAACTACATTCTGCTGCTGAGGCATTACTTATTCCCTCTCAACTTCATATGCTATTCATTTTCCAGTCTATTCAACTTAAATGTGTGGGTGCTGCTAACTCACCCAGCCTGCATGTGTAACCTGCTCAGCAGTAGCTAAATGTTACTCTGGGGAAATCGCTTCAAAAGAGCAATACCATGCATCACAGAGACCACATTTAAATACCAAATATTGCCCATTCATTTCTCCCTCACCAAATGTGGAGGAAAGCACAGCACTGTGTTTAGCACAGGCCAGGGGGATTTGAGCAGACAAACAGATGGGACCTGTGCAAAGGTATGGATAAGGTACAAACGCAGGAATGGGAATCCCCCAGAGAGCGTCCTCCTCATTCTGACACCCACTTTCACGGTGTGTTTAGTGCCCTACTCCATATGAATTATGAAGAGATTCAGAGACTGATTGGGTAAAGCTCAAACCCTGTTCTGTTTTATGTGCTAACATCGCTTTCTCGTGCATCAGCATGTTTTAGTGTAGCAACAAGAAGTTGGTCTGCAATGCTATTTTTTTTAAGCTGACTCGTATTGCATCCTATTACATGAAATTATCCAGATGTCCTTTATTTTTTCATTAAAAAATGCAACTCACTTAAAATATAGTAGAAGTTATTCAAACCCCTGCATCTCTGGAGAAATATGTATTGCCGCGTCACAATCACAGCAATCACCACTCCTATTTCAGGATTCCACCAGACTGTGCATCTCTAACAAAACACATGTAGAAGCAGAGCCGACAAATCTGGATACAAGATGGGCACTTTGACCTTCCCCTGGCACGTCGCCCACAGCCTGCAAACCCACTCAACGTGACGAGGATCTGTGCGTTTCTGCTGAAATTGTGGCAGGCATAATTGCGCCTTCTGTCCAAGTGCGAGAAGAGATGTTCTTAAGGACCTTTTCTCTGTGCATCTCTGTAAGACACGACAGAACAAGGGTACTCGTCCTCATCTATGGATCAAGCCCCTAAGGACTCTTGCTTTAGTCATAAATGTAATGAGACATTGTTAACTCAATTTTCTGAAATTTCAAAGGAAATGAAAAGGGCCTTTCTATGGGATTACAGAAGATCACTACCATTTCATTTCCATTTGATACGGGTGAAGAAGCGTGGCTTGGGTACTTAAATATCAAATTTACATCAAGATGTGTTAATGTATAATACAACACACAGGTAAATGTTCATCTGAAAGCATATGCTATTGATTTTGTCTCTCTCCATGTGTAGTCCTTATTTTTTTATTATTTCTGCCTTTTAGGTGTTACAGGCGTACTTCTCATACTCTGACATTTATGCAGCTTTTTATGAATACAACCAAACTCAGACACATCCCCTTAGTTATACTTGATCATACAGGTAATCTGTGTCACAATTTTCTCTAAAAGATAGGGCACACTTCAAAATAGGAATAAAATAAAAAAAATCTTGCCACAAAGAATAGTTTGTGGCAGAAACACGTTGTCTAAGCTGAGGTCATGTTGAACTGTGTCACCGTAAGCCCAGGAAACAGAGGATGCAAGGCTATTATGCCAAAACCTGGTTACAGAACATGAACTCTGTGGCCGGCTACTTTTAGTGAATTTATTCATCCTTCATATAAGAAAAATAATTTTATTAAATAGTGAAAAAAGGACCCAGGTTTAAGTCTTTGTGTGCTTTTTTTTTTTTTCATGTTTGAGCATACATCCAAAGCTACCTCAAGTTCTTCATTTTGTACCCCATGGAAGTCTTTTATTCATGTGACACAGAGAGCATGAGTGACCCTTGAAAACATACTATATCACTAGAGTCCAACCATCCATCCACTGCTGCTTCCATTCTTCTGACAAGAAGACCATAATTTAAGACCCTTGGGATCATCTACTCTGCTGGAACATTGTCCCATTTTTGGTACTGTGTCCAGCCCTAATGTAAGCTCTGATCTTTGATGATCTGTCTTAAACTCTTTCTCTTTGTACTCTTCGTAGCTCCTATAGCCAGTCCTCTCATCATCTTGCTTCTGCCTCGTACTCTCCCTGGCCTCCCTGTGTCTGAAGTCTCCTGGATGTCTTCTCTCTACTATCACCTACAAGGAATAACAAGCTAGACTATCAGCCATCCTGTCTAAAGGTTTGTCTTGTCACTTTCTCATTCAACTCTTCACTTACCTGATCTCCTTGGTTTGTGTCACCATCCTTGTAACCTGCTGGATCCTACTTTGTACCTATAAGAAAAGAAACATAAATTAAGCCTCTACAAGATTCTTTCAGAATGCTCACCATACACCTTTTCCTATAGCACCCTCCTGCATTTCTGTATAGTTACTTTGGGAATAAAGCTGGTCTCGTGTTTCACTCAGAGCTATGGTTATTAAAATGATCCAATTAAAAACTTGATGAATAGTCAGATTTGAACATTATCATATGTGTTGTGTAAATTAAATTTGCAAGGTATTGGCATGCCTAGATCATGCACTAAAGGCATGAAAGGTGGTACCACAAGTGGAGGGAGACTGTTATGAGGAAGTTGCCGGAAAGTCCAACAGTTAGTCAAAACACTGAGTGAAGAGCACCAACAGTGACTTGCCACAGAATTCAATGGCTGTTTGACTCTGTTCTGCACTGGATCCCCACTTGTATCCAAGCCTGAGGGCGTCAAACACTTTGTAACATGGGATCAGCTGTGTACCTAAACTGCCAACACTACTGTTCATTTGATCTGATTTGATGTGATATTGTAATAATTACAAAACAGTGTAATTGCCTTTAACATGAGTAGTAGCATTTCATTTTCATGACTCTGTCTGAGTACTTAACTTTCTTTGTCAGTTATTTAAATCATTCCAAAGTGATGAACGTCACCATAGTCACATTCCTGTTTGTGAAGCACTTTGGTCCACATTGTTTTTAAATGTGCTATATAAATAAAATAGACATTAACATTGACATATAGTGACATGTATACTGTGTATTTTTTTATTACTGTATTGTTCTGTCAGGGAGTTTCACTTATTTCGTAAGTAGTTAGCATTACATAATGCCTAGCATGCACACTGCTTCAAAGGCGGTTGGTGGTTTGAAGCTGGTTGCCTGGTAGCCCTGCAATCATTCTTTACACAGATGATGCCTGGACTGTAATGTTTAACTACAGACTCCTTAATTTGTCTTTTTAAACGTTGCACCTGTATTTTGCTCCTTTATTTACAGAATGCACCAACCCACATGGATCAAGCGTGTCTGTATAATGGGACTACAGTGGGTCACTGTGGCCGGGACCACTACAGTGGTCCCAGTAAGGGTCTGGGATACAATGGAATGTTATTTTCCTGCACTGTTACTTACTGGAGTTGATGTGAAAAGATATTTTAAAATTGCAGTCTCCTTGGTAACAACATGTTTTCTCTTAAGGCCAATCTGAACAATTTAATCATCTCAATCAGTGAAATTATCAACATAATTACATCCTTAGTGCAAACACATGAATAAGCAGTTGGGCATGCATTCTATCTAGCATGAAAGTTTGTGTGTTGAAAATTAGCATTCATTAACAATACAAATTTACATGTTATGGCTCACATGCCAAGTATTTGGTATTTAGTTGCTAGGGTTTGAGGTATTCACATAATAATGTCTTCTTGCATTTGACTTTTTGGAAAGCAATACAAGATATAGACAGATGTGTAACCTCACAGAGATGTTTTTTAGTTTCTTTGTCTAAAAACAACTTACTTTTTTGTTGCACAATCAAAAGAAACACTGCAGAGATGTGCGGCAGGGGGGGGAAAATAACTTTTTTTGTTTGTTTAAATATTGGTGAAATTGTCAATTTGAAAACGAATGAACAAAATGAAAAGATTTAACACTTATTAAGTTGACAGACAACTCCATCTCTAAAGTTTCAAGCTGAGCTTTAACATATCATTTCAATCATTCACACATGCCCTGTCTTTTCTCATGAGTAAATAACTAAATGGATTCCACCAGAAAGCATGCACTTTTACCGCTGACACTGTGAGGGGGGTTTAGTCCTGTGGAGATATAAATACCTGTCGAATCACAAGATACTTACCACTGAGAGATGGAGGAGAGGCCAATCAGGTGAATAATGGCTATAGTTTTTACACTGGTGTTGCAAGTACTGGTTGCCATCAGTAGTAATGTCCACCTTGAAAAACCCTAAGAGTGCTGTTTGATCAATGCTGCCTGATGGGAAGGGGAAAATCAAGCCCATAAATGGGCTTTGGATGCTAAAACAGGAGTGAGACCTGAGGGACCGAGCCTTCAAACGTATGGTGAGAGGTATATTGATGGCTGAATTCCGAGAAATAGAGGTGTTTGACCTTATAACACTTTCCGCAACTACAAATGCATGTGCTGTGTATGCAAACACGGGCTGGAAAAATCTACGATATGCACAGGAGTGATGAGCTTCACACATTTCATGTATGAAATTGCTGCTTTTGTCTGCCGGTCCACTTGTAAAAACTACAACAAATTTCATGAAACTGGGCAGAGAATTTAAGTATGTGCAAAAGAAAACAGTGACATTTTGTTGAGGGTTTAAACCACTTTTTAATTTAATATGCAGATTTTAGCATTGACTTTGGTTGTGAATAAGCTGCATGAGCACTTTAAAATGTGTTGAGCAGTGGTTCATGGCTGAAAGAAAGTCCTCACTTTACTGTATGTCTCTTAGATGTTGTCTCCATGGTTGAAAAGTACACCTCATCATCAGATGAAGGAAAGGCCACGATGAGGCCTTAAAGTTGACAGAAGCAAAACAAAAATGGGGAAAGGGTGTGGGGGGGTTGGGGGGACAAAGTAATTAGCTGCATTAAAGTTTCTCTCAGCAAAGAATCAAGCATGTTTATGTCACTGTTTTCCCTTTCATGGCAAAGGGAGGAGAGCCAAGGTCGAGCGTGTCAGTGTGAGTCAAGCCTGAAAGTGTGAAGACTCCAATTAGACATAGCCTCGGGTCTGACTCCAAAAGACGAGGATAACACACACCCCTCGGTGAAAATGTGCCAAACAACGCATAGTGCAAACACATGCACAACACACACACACACACAGACCACATGTCTTCTTGTCCCTGTTTTACATGAAATGCATGTTGATACCACAGCTGTTTGCACCCCATCCATCATCTCTAGCAGGCAACAGACAGAATTATTAACAAGCAAAATCTGCCATGCCCTATTAGCGCAATAAGGAACCTGTTAAGACAGGTAAACAATGTATTAATGTATGTCTGAAGTACCGTATTTAATTATCATGTGTTTGAAAAAGACCAAATATTTATAATTTCACAGTCTATTTGCACCTAATCAACTTTGCTGCCTGTGAGAAAATCACAGCATTGATTAGATAATGAGTACTCAGTGTATTAACAAAGTTAACATCTATTCCTTTAACTTTTTTGCAATGAAATTACATCATTGTGGATCCCCCCCCCCCCCCCCCCTCCTTTAATGTAGTGAGCTATTAAAGAAGCAAAACCAAAGAAAAATAAAGTAATTGTAGCAAATATTTTTGTGTTGGGTACAATTGGCAGTGAGGTATTGCCAGGTGGCGCACGTAAGGCGCAGCCAATAATTCCAGAGCCAAAAATGTATTATATAAATTTAATCACAGATTTGTGTCTTTTTAGACAATGATGTCTCTTTCAGATGTGAACTTTTAAAAAATTTGTCTAAATTAATCAACACGTGCAAGCTTTACATCCTAATAGGCTCCATGTTGCCTTCCCATTAACAGGCACAAAAGCAATTTAAAAAAGTATACAACATATGTACTGCATTTAAAATAATGCCAGTCTGAAATGGATGCATTCATGTTAATTGATAGCTAGAACTGCTGATTAGGATTTTTTTTTTTCAAAGTAAGATAATTATTGCACTGATGGAGATAAAATTTCCAGAAATTTTCACTTATGATCTATAAAGTACTTTGCTCTTTCTTTTTTATTTATTTTTTGTCCTTCCCTTTAAGTGTCTCAAAAAATTGGTAAATTCTCAGGTAAAGATTTGTACTTCATAAATCAAGAGTCAACCTGTCATCTTGTTCTGACAATTCATGGCCGTACACAACTGGCAACAATGGCACCATTTTTCCCGCATCACTAAACAAGCTTGGTAAAATTAAATGCTCTCGGTTTTTTTTTTTTGTTTTGTTTTTTTAACCGATAAATCCTAAGAAGAAAGATATAAAGGAAAAAAAAAATATATATATATATACAGTATACTATGTGTTGTCATCATTGTATGTTCCCATACAATGAGAAAATTTGTTCTCTGCATTTAACCCATTTAACCCAGCCGAGATTGTGTAGAGGCAGGGCAGCCAGCGCAGGACCGGAAGGTCCCGGGTTCGATCCCCGGTCACTGCATACCTCATTGTGTCCCTGGGCAAGACACTTAACCCCAAGTTGCTCTCGGTAGGACTGACTGGCGCCTTGCATGGCAGCCTACCGCTACCGGTGTATGAATGTGTGTATGAATGGGTGGATGGCTGGTACGGTGAAGCACTTTGGGGCTCCTCATGGGGGCTGGAAAGCGCTATATAAGTAAGCCCCATTTAGCATTTACACTTGTGATACACCCAGTTGGAAAAGTGGGCAGCTACGCAAGTACCCAAAGAGCAGTTAGAGATTAAGTGTCTTGCTCAAAGACACCACAGTGGCATGGCAGGGAGCTGAACCTACAACTTTTTGGTCCTAAATTGGCTGCCTTGCCTCAGTGACCCCTCAGAGCTTATGGCACTTTGTATTTCCATGTGGTCTCCCCTCTAAGTACTAACCTAGCCCAACCCTGCTTAGCTTCTGAGATCAGATGGGATTGGGTGTGGTCAGGGTGTTTTGGCCGTAAACAAGAACAGCATTGTTTTATGCAAAATTATCTTTTACTTTACTTGATATCCTCCTTGTAATGGACTTGCAACCTGTCCAGGGTGTCTCCCGCCTCTCGCACAGTGACAGCTGGACATAGGCACCATTGACCTCCACGACCCAAAATGGAAGAAGCGGGTAAAGAAAATGGAGGTATGGATGATAATCTGCGTCATTGCTGCATGTTCAAGTTCAAGTATCTTTATTGTCATTAGCATCACATGTGGTACATGAGGTGGAATGAAATTATGTACTCAAGGTCCCAGTTACACCCAGAAATAGCAAAAATATGAAGTATAAAAATAAACACTATACAGGGGTCTAAAGTATACACGAAGATATAAGCTAAACAAATGCTAAACAATAAACTAAAATATCTAAAATATATGCTATAAACACTAATAATGTAAACTAATATGGTATATTAAACAGCAGCCTGAACATGAGTCTGCAGTGAGTAGATTGGTATGAATCAATAACAACTGCAGCATGAGATAGCAGCAAGGACAATCGGCAGCACAGATACGTCACATATCACCACTTAAAGTGGCATTACAAGGATTTTCTTTTATCCTTTCAGTGATTATCCCGGTTAGGATTCATGAGTCTAACAACTTTAGGATAGAAGTTGTTCCTCACTGTACTGGTTCTACACTTACTGCTCCGCAACCTTCTGCCTGGTGGTGAGGCTGACTCCGACAGACTTCTGTGCAGCCTTCATCACGCTCTGCAAAGCTTTTCTTTCTGCAGCTGTGCAGCCTCCATGCCAAACGATGCTGGAACACAGAATGCTCTCCACTGCACACATGTAGAAGGAGGACCGAGCCTCCTGGTCTAGCTCGTCTCAGCCTCCTGAGAAAGTAAAGTAGAGTTTCTGATGTGCTTTCTGGATCAGACTGGTAGTTTTTGTTATTGACTATGTTAAGATTTGAGCATACCAGCCATTTTAACCGTCAAATTAACATTGCTACACAGTGATACAACATGTTCTTATATGAATTTAATGCAAGAGTACAGTAATTTAAAATGGGTAATGCTCTTCTTGCATCAGTGGACCTTTAATGTCAGTCAATAGCTGCCATAGAAAGCAGCTGATATAAAAATTAATTTACTCTGTTTTGAAATTGAGGAAAATATACTTGAAAGCAAAAAAAAAAAAAGTTGTAGTTAACTATATCTTAAAGTTAAACTAACTTGCATGACTTCCAAGCTGATGTAGTGCATGAAGGTTATTAATTTAGAGCTGATTGCGATAAAAATGTAAAAATGTGATAAAGGTGCTAAAATTGTGGCTCAAAATTTAAGCAAGGCTTCTTTTAAGAAGTATCAGACATTGAATGAATGGAAGAAGGTGATTTACAAATAAGAAACAGTATGTAATGACAGGAAATTCTCATAAAGAGCATAACTGAAAGATGGTCAGTCATTTCTCCTCTTGTGCACAGAAACTTCTGCCAGGGGCACAAATGACCCAAAACCAGAGATTCTCCCTGTTGTATACCTCTCGAGACCTGCTTTGCTCTGACCTAATTTGCACTGACTGATCTTTTTCCAAACCATCAAATTTGACCTCTCAATCACTTTCCTCTATCACATAAGTCTAGATTACAAACTTTCTTTTCAGAAGCATTGATGTTGAAATTAATTTATGTCATATTAATGCTTAAACTTAAAAATGTACATTTTGCATCCATATTGTAAACAAGTCAGATATTTTTTTATACCTCATTGAGAAAATAAAAGTGTGCTCTTTAAAAAAACAGCATCAGTGTTTAACAAGAATAAATGTTCTTAGTTGAGTTTGTCATGAATTGCTGCCTTGTAGTACTGTATCTGACAAGAATGCTTTGATTTTATCTTTCTAAGATATTCTGACAATTACACAAGGACAGAGTACAGTTCATAGCTTACAATGTATTAACTTTTGATTTGTCAGAGTTTAATGATCGTAAATGATAAATGGACTGCACTTATATAGTGCTTTTATATCTTACTTTTATACTCAAAGCGCTTTATACTACAATCTGTGCCTCATTTACCCATTCATACAGGACTCTACTATTTCTGTACAAAGTACAATCAGTCCTTTTTCACATTCATACACTGATGGGAGGGACACACATAGGCGTCAATGAGAGGTTCATTGTCTTGAACAAGGATATTACAGCATGTGACTGCTGGTGGAATCGAATCCCCAACTCTTGCATTGGAGGGCGACTTATCTAACCCCTCAGCCACAACCACCCCATGATCCATATTAAAATCATAAATTGCAAAAAACTAGTGTAAAATTAAGATTTAAAGAAGCGTGTTTACATAGAATGAAACAATTCATACAACCATCAGTCTATTTCAATGGCAATTAATTAATTAAAGATTGTTTTTACATTTCATACAAGTTAACAACATGGCATATATGAAAATAATAATAAAAATATTTTGAATAATAACAGTGGTGTAAACAGTAACTATAACTTTTTCACCAGATAACATTGCTGTCACTATTATTTTCATCTCTGCCATCAATATTCTTATATAAAGAAACAGCCGCTGCTGCTGCATCATCATTATTATCATCAGAGCCATTAATGGTATCATTGGTGCCTTCATCAGAACAAGAATCAACAACTGCTTTGCAGTTCATGGATAATTGTTGTGACATCAGAAACACATATAAACTCCAACTGCGTCCATCCATTTATCCATTCATCCATTCAAAAAGGAAAAGGCAAAAAAAAAAAAAAAAAAATGTTTAGAGAGCAGAGGGATAAATCACTGGAGGCCTCAGACCAACCTCTGTAGTCCCACACCCCTCTCCTGTCCAGGCAGCATCTCAGTTAGACTGAGTGGCCCTGCTCCAGCTTGTTAAATAATGAATTAGAGGCTGATATCCTGTGACGGAGACTGGGAGAGAGCACTTCCTCTCTGGGCCAGAGTGGGGCTTGAATACCCGTGAATAATACATGGCCAAAAGTGGGTCTGTTGAAATGACTCAATACCGAGAGTCAAGTGAGAGATTATTTTTCCACAGATATGAAAATATTACAGCCTTTTGTAAAACAATAAGGGAGGTGAGAAGATAATTGCTTGACGCTGGCTCACGGTTACTGTATTACATGAAGAATTTGCCAAGTTGTTCAGAATAGCTCACATGCTTGTAATTGTTTGTTCAAACACGTACTGGAGCATCATCATCATCAGTATGTTCAACTTAAAGGTATAGTTTGATGTGAATGCAGTAAAAAGGGGAATGTTAATAATATTCTTAATGAAAATGGACTGAAATTAAAGCTACTCTGTGCACAATTCCTTGTTTTACACTTTTATATCATTTTTAATTGGGATTCAAGTTAGTGCTAATTTGTGGGGGGAAAATCTAGAAAAGTATTTGTCGTCATACATGTTTACATTTACAGATTTAGAAACCGAGGTAGGCCTCCCACAAGAATCTTGCTGTATCATGATAAATATATTTTAGTCCAAAATTAATCTCTTACTTTATCCTATTTGTTTAGCAGGCCTGGGGAGGAGGGTGAAGGATTCCAGATGGATGATGCACTTGGTGACAAAGGTGAATAGAATGAGTTGGAGAGTGGCCAGATGGAACCCAGAGACTGATCCAAACAGGCTGACGTTGAGAAGACTGGTGAAGTCCAGGAGGAAGTTCAATGGAGGGGTTCTGCTTAGCAGTAACAAGGAGACTGGATGTCCACACATATGGACCATGGAGTCGGGACCAGGAGGCACAAGGAAATACAAGGTTAGTTTATCGTATCTTAGATAAGAGCTGTAGGGCCATAAATAGTTACCGGTTTGTAGCATGTCCCAGCGGTGAAGAACTGATCCAATGGTCCATGTCAAGTACACCAAAAGCTCTTCATCCAGGATCAGCTGTGGTGGTACGGCTCCATCCTGCCACTCAGAGTCTGCAAGGAAGTGGTTACAGAAAACACTGGAATCCTACACTCTGTGTTTGTCACTAGTCCAAGTCGACCCTCCAAGAAAACTGAAAACCACAAGCTCTTGCTGAGCCTCAACTCTCCTCGCTAGTCACTAATCCATGTGTTTGATATATTAGACGCTCTGCTTGGCTTTATTCTGCAGGGATGTGTTGTCCCTTATTCTGCCAAGTCTCCCCCTTTTCATTTTACTGTCTCTTGCTGGTCCACTCTCTTGCTCCTTCTGCCCAGAGGATTAGGCCAAATTCCATGGGATTTACCAAATTGTGTTTAATTAGGTCTGGGTCAGGCCACAGTCAGAAAGCTGAGGCTTTTGGACTTGAGGAATGAGATAGTGTGAGGAAAAACCCCCATGGTCTTGACACAGACAGGTGGATTTTAGCAACACTAAAGATCCAGACTGCAATTAATCTAGACTGAGTGAGAAGAAGGAAGGAAAGAAATGTAGAGGGCATGAAGAGTGGGAAAGAGAAAAGTGATGACAGTGATCGTGTTGAGTTCCCCCAAGGAGAAATCGATTGAGAGCGCCTTGATTTTCCTCCAGACCTCTGCCTCTCAATGCTGTCCTCTATGACACCATGCCATAGAGAGCTGTAACTCATTGTGCCCTTGGTGGGAGCTTAAGCGGATTGTGGGTCAGGAAGACTTTCTTTGGCATGATGCACTGTATCTCAACTAAAACAAATTCTTTCCTGAAAATAATTAACAGTAAGCAGCCTTTCACTCTTGTTTGTAGGGGACAACCAATAACTTGGAAATGTTACAGAGGGGATGCAAAAGGAAAGTGTTTCTTTGATTTCCATTGACTGAGAACCTCAAAGTCTACTGGGAACATTTAACCCTCCCTATATATAGATTAACCAGATATTATTTGCCCTGTCAGTCAGAATTCACCCACAAAGCAGTTATGCATGAATTACATCTGATACAGTACATCTAAACTTGAATATACAGTATTTTGTTCACAACATAGCCTCAAGTAAAACACATAACCTATTGGATTTAAATCAAATGTCATCACTTTCACATTTGAAATTATACAAACCTTGAGTCAGTAAACTCCTTAAATTTCCATTCATAAAATTTACAAATTCATTTGGAGAAAATAGATGTTGTTTTATATCTCTTGAGTTATTATTATTATTATTATTATTATTATTATTACAGGTAGTCCTCGGTTCCCGACCGAGATCTGTTCCAACGACCCGGTCGGATACCGATTCGGTCGTAAACCAGAACTGCTCCCCCTGGCGGCCGTAAACGCGGATTTT
>JARVLU010001462.1:20939438-20959203 GCA_031762415.1 Simpsonichthys santanae
ATGTCCACTATTGAATTGTACAGGAGGCGTTCCAGCTGACTCTTGTCTATACGTCACACGTCGTTTGTGTAAATTCTAGGATTTCCGTGACTAAACACAGCGCCAAATTCAAAATGACTTTTGGATGAAATTTTAATAAATTTATAATTTTGTTTGCAAAAACGAACATAGTTCAATGATACAAGATCTATCTGTTGTGCCATTTTATGCAAAGTTCAAACATCATGTCAGGGCGCCTTTAAAGCTAAATGGTTTGGTGGAATGAAGCTCATTAACCCACCAAAAATAAAAAAATAAATCCATAAATTAGCTGCAGCATTTTATAAGCTGCAATATTCAAAGTGTGTGAAAAAAGTAGCGGCTTATAGCCGATAAACTACGGTAGTTATAAAATTATTTTGTTTTTACATAATTTTTGGCCAAACCCATTTGAGGTTGTCATACTAATCTTCAACCTGACCCTTATGTTTTGTGTATTCATGTTAAGAGGTAGGGGGTTACCAGTATGTTTTTGTGATGTGGCAGTCAGACAAAACGCTGTGGATTTCTGACCTTACACATTGGCTGCACTTCAAATGAAGTATGATGAACTGAGCTTGCAAATGCATTCCATCCATCCATTATCTTTACCCGCTTCTTCCTTTTTGGGTTGTGGGGGTCATGTCCAGACATCACTGTGCGAGGTGGGCGACACCCGGGATAGGTCTCCAGTCCATCACATGGACACACAGAGACAATTAGACAAACAACCATTCACTCACACCTAGGGACAATTTAGAGTTACCAATCAGCCTAACATTTGTTTTTAGTCTGTGGGAGGAAACCGGAGTACCTGGAAAAAAAAAAAAAACAACTGTGCCACCATGCTGCGCAAATGCATTCACAATTTTTATTTATTTATTTATTTATTTATTTATTTATTTATTTACAGTATTTACCAAAATAATTGTAATCACACAAAACCCATTATAATGTCTAAGTTGATGTATTATAGTGTTTTTGTTTTCGACCATTGCTGATTTTTTTTTTTAATAATCATAAAACGTAGAAAGAATTACAAATTTCTCTATTATATTCTTGCTTTCAAAACAACCACTCTGTCTTGTTTCTTAAACAATATCTATGATTTTTATCTTATTTTTATTTCTGTATCAGTGGCAGTTATTTTTGAACACACCACTACTTTTTGCACTGCTACACTTTTCCACTATACAGTATTTGAGTGACTCTGACTTAAGGACCACGACTATTTGGACTTTTATGTATGATACAGATTTGCTTCAATATATTTGTGTATTTTGATTAATATTAATCACAATAATATTGATTTGAGTGCAGTTTCTAAACATACATGCCCGTGCTGTGTTGCTGTATGTCTTGATCAGGGCGATGCCTGTGTACGTGATGATTTCCCCTCCAGTGTTGTTCCAGCCTGTGTAATCATGGTATTAATTATTAGCTGTTGCTCTCTATCATCTACCTTCCCAGGGGTGGGCAAGGTGCCTGGGCTGCCAAGAGCTGGCACTGGATGTCTCATCCACTATAAATCTGTATGATTACCATCACAGCCATGGAAACACCAGTGGAAAGCACCAAACACAGTTTATTTCTTATAAAAGAGAACATTGACTATGCCACTTATCATAAACTTGATCACATGTTATGATTTGCCAGACTTTTCTACTTTTTTTTTTTTTTTTTTTTAACGACTTTGCACACATTCTGAGCCTGGATCCTGTCGTTCAGCCAGAAAAATAAACTCTCTGTCCCCCCGGGTCTAGCCTAAATGGTGCGAGAAAAGAAGTCTCACATTATCCTGCTTATTGTCCCTGGGACAGGCTGTGATTTAGTCTGAAGTCTATCTGATCTCATATGTGTCCTTTTCTCACACTGCCACTGGCACATCGCCGTTCACACACACACACACATGCGTACACTCACACACAATCATATCCCTCAAACACAACCGTCGGCATTACTCCTTCAGAGATACTTGTGGAATGAATTGTATCAGTGCAAGTCACAACATCTGGCAGTGATTGTGGTGCCTATGGCAAAGTGTCTGCAAACGCCAGTGTTAAGTGTGTATGTGCACGCGCATGTGTGTGTAAGAGAGAGAGAGAGAGACTAAAGGGACAATGGGGAGCTTTCAACCATACTAGTCTTTAGGGTAAGAGACAGCTCAGCCCATTACTAATCTCCAGGCCCTTAATCACATTTATATGTTGGGTGATGATGATGATGATGACTTCTTAAGAAATTATCAGCCAGCAAAGAATATGTCATATTTTATAAAGCCCATCATTTTTATAGAAAAATATTTAGATTTTTTAGCTTTTACTAGTTTTATTTATTTCACCCCAAAACCTATACATTCAGGGGATTGATAGTAATTTATAAAATCCTAAACGTAATTCAATTATTTATGTCTCTGTTTTATCTCTAACAAACTTGAACCAGAGGGAGGGGGTTCATTTGAAACATTAACAGAGCATTTAAAAGAACATATTTCTGTGACAGCTTGTCATGGTGACGTCTTGATGTAAAAGATTTATAGGAAATAGGCCTGTTGCTAGATTTAAAGCATGAATTTTATTCCCACTTTTTTAAATCGTGTAAATGAGAAAAATAAAACAACTGCAAATTCTATTGTATTAATTAACAACTATAATGCTCCCTTGTGGGTTTCCAACCACTTTGAAGATGGCTTCACAATAGACTGCCAGACTTAATCAGTTACAAACTGAAGGTGGGGAACAAAACAATATCTGTGATGTGATGGGATCACAATGCCACATGTTGGCTGATCACAAGTGCGGGATTTACATCGTAAAAGCAAAAACCACCTCTCGGGAATCATGTCAGGGAGAAATAAAAAAATCTAGAAGTGGATATGCTGCCAGCTGCGCTTCACCAGTGACTGGAGACAAGAGACTTCTTTCAAATCCTTTTTTTTTTCCTTCTTCTATCTCGCTTCAAGACAGTGAAATGTTATAATCCTCCATGCATTGTTAGAGCTGTGTGGGACTGGCCGAGGAAAATAGCTTTTTGATGGCAATGGAGGGGACAGAGAGCTTTGCCAAAGAGGACTTTAGAAGTTAATGGGCCAGTTTCTATACTGACAGTAAAATCTTGCCTGGAGCCAACCATAGCTTCCAAAGCATTCAATGATTTTGAAGATTATCTTAAGAGAAAATGACAATGTTAAGGACAAGATAGATGTTTAAAAAGCAAAGGTTTTATCAGCACTTACACAAGATGGAATTATCTCTGAGCTAAAGTGTGTTGGGAAACAGTTTTTTTTTTTAAATCTTCGAATATAACTGCTTCAGCATTGAAGTTGCCTCAAAGGCAAATGACATCAAAACTGTATTTAGTTTTGATGCAATATCATGTCAGCAACAGAGTTTCCGTTCTGTGTAAGGTTTCTCTCAAACAAATTGTTCCCTGCCGAGACAGCTTGGCTCACGAAACAAAGAGACAGAAACCGTCTTCTCAAAGAGGGATGGTGTTCTTCCAATAACTGACCTTTATTTCAGCATGAGAGGAGTACAATGGGAGTTCCTTACGTGTTTTAAGAATAGGACTGCAAGTTCTGTTGAACCGTTAGAGCACATATGAGCACCAGCACTTTGAAACGAAGCAGATTCAAGCAGGCAGTTTTTTGGCGATAGACCTCAGGGTGAGCAGAACTAAATAAAGAGGAGGTGGTTCCCTGTGTTTTTTGTCTGAGACAAAGAAAAAGGAAAAAGGTTCACTTTGCTGTCTCTGATCCATGCTTGCAGCTATAGCATTTTACAGAAAGAAGGCTCGAGGCAAAGTTAAAAGAGTGCTGAAGTAAGGTTTTTTTTTTTTTTTTCCTGCAAAATGACAGCTCTCCCAAACATAATTAATCAAGAAAGTTGTGGCACCTCCTAGTTGTTGACTGTGACAAGAAAAAAGTTGAGAAACATACAGGAGAGGTAGGTTGTCTTAGAAACGAGGGCTCAGAATGGTGGGCATCAGCGGTTGTGCGTGTGCTTCGTGTTTGCGCCTCTCCTTTCCTGTAAGTGTCTCGGTGGGGTTGCCAGAATTTGTTTCAGAGCACAACCCTAGCCAATAGGCCACAAACCATCAGCAGCCAGGTCAGATTAGATTTCTGTCACTGCTATTAGGCTGATAACGCTACAATGAGTGGCACTTCCCCTACCGCCATTTTACCTCAGCCGTCCCACACTTGTCAGCCTCTCCGCCGGTCAGATAGGGTCTGTCACTTAAAGAAGAGATAAAGGGAAAGTCGAGGGGAGAGGGGTGGTGGTCTTCTCTGTTGGTTTACACCACGGTTGAGGGGGCTTTTGTTATCGATGACGGTCACAGAAGGAAAGAACAGCCTAAAGACAAAAAGGAAGAGAGGAAAGGAAAGTTGACTGGTGCAGTGGCTGGCGCCTCCATATCAGTCCGCTTAATCAGAAGAGACAAGGGATCTCTGGAGTTGTAAGGATGACCATGGGAAAAAAAAACAGCGGGAACAAACTGTCGAGCCTGATTTGCCTTCTCCAAGTCCAAATGTCCTGCTCTCATAATTATCTTTCACACGAGTTGTTTGTTTTAAAGCAAACCAAATATAAAATTAAGTGCAATGCTCTCTATAAATTTTCCATCTCACTGCCACTTTAAAACTTTAATTATCCCCCCACCACCGCCCCCCATTGCCCAATCTTGCTCATTTGAGGTTTTTGCCATCTTCTTCATACTAACCAATTAATATTTTATAAGAGACTCATCACTTCTTCACACATATCACTGATGATTAACCTTCTGGGGTAACTTTGACAGAATAGTCTCCTGGATAGATTTAGTCAGTCTGTCAACAGGCATCAGTTCAAGAAGGATGAGACCCATGTCAAACATTACCTCTCTATTCCAGAACACAGGCACATCTGCCAAACACTATTATTGAACTGGCACTACGAGTGCGTAACCTAGCCGCACAGTAAGTATTAAAGGTGCACGGTTAAGAAATATTAATGTCATATCCAATCAATCATTATTACCCCAGGGGAAAAAAAAAAAACTGTTTAAGGTGTAGAAGCATTAACATTTTTTAGCTTTAGGAGTGTCAGGATATCCTGCATCTGAAATGTGTCTAACAATGAGCCTCCGCTCTGCCTGTCAAAATGTTTTGCCTTTTGTCCTGAGGAATTTGTTCAATTCACTCAACTCTTTCTCAACAGTCGATGAAAATGTGAAAAAGGCAATGTCTCCCCCTATAGTTCACAGAGCAGTACTGCAACTTTTTTTTGCCACTTTGTTTTACTTTTCTTTTCTTTTCTATTCTATTCTTTTTTTCATCTTGAACATAACAAAAGTAATAATATGTTTAAAAAAATCAAAAATGTGGTTTAGAGACTACATAAGATATGAACCATCTCTACTCTGAACTATTAGTATTACTTTTACTTACTTACATTTGTACTATTTATCACTTGATCTAACTTTAATACAGTACTTGTGACTATTATTTGGTTTTCCAATAACAAAGAGTGTAATTCAAGTAAGATAAATTAGGATGTGTTTTTTTATTATAAACAAACACTAAATAATAACTTTAGCAAAAAAAAAAAAATAAATAAATAAAAATAAAAAAAAAAAATAAAAAAAAAAAACATTAAAAATGTGACCTTATAAAGCCAAACGCTGATATTAACTATTGATAAAAATAGCCACTCACTAAGACAAAAACACTTTTTCAACAATTTCACTGTGTAAATGCTATATATTTGTATAATTTGATTAAATACAAATGAACAATTGCAAATAAACAAGCAAAGAACATACAAAAGGGACAATGACGGGTGTTTTTATACATTATTTTATACAGTTTAGTGTTTTAATGATGTTGAAGATTATTAAAACTGCAGGCTTATCAGAAAAATACAATACAATGTTAAGAAAGACTTGCAAATAAGGTAAAATAATAATAAAATAAAAGTAAAGACATATGAACACAATACAACCCACCCAAAATGTAGAAATATACTAATGTTAAATTTAACATCATATTCCACAGATTTTTTTTATTATTTTTATTTTATACAGTATATAATTTGATGCTTAAATTCTGGCTTGGGTGATTTTACTGCTCTGGAGACAAATTAGAGCTGCAGGAGTACCGGGTATGCAGAAAATACAAAAAATGATTACAAGATGATACCTGGTATATGGAAACAAATGGTGAGCAGAGTTATGCTTATAACATGGGTGGATTAAAAAAAATACTGAACTTTACATTTGTTACTTGGAGGAATAAAAAAAAAAAAAGCAAGTTTGTGATCATTTGTTGTTGTGATCTCCCCCAACCAACATTTCCACACTATCTTAAAAGAAAATAAGTTATTTTGGTCCAGGGAAGACAAAAAAAAAAAAAAAAAAAGGCTTTGCGATTGTTTCAACGAAAATGAGGCTGGGTGAAACCTGCATGCTTGTGTTTTCTTAAAAAAAAACATATATTAAAAAAAAAAAAACATCAAAACTGAGAGACACACTTTTCTTTATTCTTTCTTCAAAACCACGAGTTGCATGTGTCTTTATTCTTCCAACTAAAGAGAAAGTATAACATTTCAGTGGGAGGATTAAGGTAAAAACATGCTGAAACAAGATGCAAGAAGGTGTCCCTGAGCATGTGTGTGTGTGTGTGTATGTACTATGTGCCTCGTTCTGCCTATATGGTCTCCACATAATTGGCGGGGAACAAGCCTTGTTGACCGTCCTTGCTCCACCCTCTCCACCAGGCTTTGTCCACTGTCTCCACATCCCGGATGATGTCACCTGGTTCAAAGGAGATCTCGGTTTCGTCCTCTGTGGGAACGGAGAGATAACATGTTGAAGACCAGATAATCACAGTGTAATTACTGCAAATGGAAGCACTTTCTGTGCACATGTGTGGTAATTATCCTCCAAATGGCAGCTTACCTGCCTGGTAGTCGTACAGCGCTCGGACGCACATGTGCTGCTCAGCTGAATCCTGAAGTGGACGGGGAAATTGAGTCAAAAAAAGGCTATAATCATAAAATATTACATTTCTCAGTCAACTTAAAAACAACACAACACAATCAAGGAGGAAAAAAGGAAAACTTTTGTATATTTACATGTATTTTCGTTCTTTAAAAGACTTATTTGTGTTCATATCCACATGCTTAAGGGGTGCTTGCTGGTTCTCACAGTTACATTGAGGATCATTTAATCAAAAACGAGTTTATATCTTCAGATAAACCAGAATCTGTGATGAATGATAAATGTATATAAACACCTCTTGTCCATTTTCTGAGATTTCCTGCTTCATGTTCTCAATGATGTCATCGTGTTCTGCAGTGCTGTAGCAGACTGTCAGCTCGGATGTGCTGCCTTCTGTGTCAGAAGGACTTAAAGATCTCACTGAGAGAAAGAAATAAAAAAACAAAACAGTGTGCAAAGTTTTTATTTGAGCTAAAACTGCAAGAGGACAAAAAGTAAAGATGTGCTCACTGCAGAGAAAGTGCTTGTTTTATGTCCAACCTGTGCCATTGTGCTCCTCTGAGCCTGCACCATTTGTGATCCCGTTGGTTGACAAGATTACAGTCTCATGTTTAATCTCTTGACAAATGGGCTCATCATCTGAAATAATAACAACTCAATAATAACTTAATAGGATTAGACATATTTAGAAAGCTGCAGTGCACATTTAAAATCGTTGTGACAGTGCGTGTCATGAAAGAACAAGTCGCACAAATAGAGTTTACCTGGGAGTGAAGGTTCCTCCTCGTCCTCTGACACCTCAGCAGGCTCAGCAGGGGGCTGGATGTCTCCTGAAAGTTCTACATCTTCCTCTGACTTCTCTTCATCCTGTGGCGTTTCTGCTAGACCCGCCACCAACGCAGGGTCGTTTTCTTCCTCTGATCCCATCTCCTCCTCTTCTTCCTTATCCTCCTCGTCTTGAGCCACCTCTTGTTCTTCCTCTTCCTTGGCCTCCTCACTTTCCTCCTCCTCTACCTCCTGCGCCTCAGCCTGAGCTGCTGCAGTTGTAGCAGCACACAGCTCCCGCTGAGTTTCAGGCTTTTCCTCATCACATTCTTCCACATCCTCTTCCTCATCTGCCTCCACGAGAACAGCTTGAACTTTAAAGCCAGTGTCCGACATCTGCATCATGCGCACTTGACTCGCTGCGCTGAGGTCTGTAAATAACAAAATATGTCAATGTAATGAATTGTCAATTATTGTGAATTTGCTAATTAAAGGATTTGTGTAGTTTTAAGCTGTTTTGGGGGGAAAAAACAAAGCTTGGCAAAGCAATGATTATTTTGATACTGCAGTAAATGTTGAGCAAAACCTTCCTGTTTTGATATTTGTACAGTTTTGAAACTGTGATTGCACAATATCTCTTCCCTTAAGTTTGCTTTGTGAAACCACTTTACTAGTTTACCTGAAGAATGTGAAGGCAGCTAGTGGGACAGCAATGAGACAAAATAATGTTCTCATGGGGACAGTACAGTAGTCCCTCGCTACTTTGCGGTTGGACTCGCTCTTTAGTGTTTTTTTCAAAGTAAGATTGTAACTTTAATGTTACTCACGGGTTTGGGACGGGATACAGTGAAAGGTTAACAAAAATAAATAAATAAATACTTTGGACAGGTGCTGCCATTTTGCAGTTTTCCCTCACTAAGCCTAAACTGTATCGTCAGTCAAATGGACTACATTACCCAGAAGCCAACAGTGCAGATGGCCGCTGCCTTCTGCTTAAATGGAGGGAATGTTTTGATCCAACCCGAAAAAGTCCTTATTCATAGTGACTTTGGTGCTCAGTGGATGCAGAGAGCTGCACGGAACTGACCGGGAATTGGACCAGAACCGGACTTCCAGCCTCATCGGTCAATCTGAGTGCTGCTTGCCGGCCCATGAGGCCTTGCGAGCGGGGAGGCGTTGCTTGGAGGTCCGGTGTTTTCTCCAAAGCTCACCGGGACATTTTTCACCTGGATTTGGACTCGATTGGGACCATTATGTGGTTTTGTGCTGGCTATCAGAAGGTCTGGCTCTCTCTAAAAGCATATCGGTGCTCAACTGCTCAGAACTGGGCCAAAGCTGGTTGGTACCCATATAAAATGTTGCAATACATATACTGTATGTATGTTGTTAAAATTACTTAGGTTTAAGAGTTTCTAAGATGGTCTGAGAGTAACAAAATTTCCATCCTGTGTATGTCCTGTACATATTGCAGTTTTGGCAATAAAGTTGATTTGACTTTGACTTTTGAGTTTAAAACATTGCAAAAGTGTGGGAAGGGTTTATAAAGCCTTAAAATATATATGAATACTAAAATAAATATAGTGTTCCTACTTCGTAGTTTTTCACTTATTGTGGGTGTGTCTGGAATGTAACCCCTGCGATAAACGAGGGACTACTGCAGCTTGTATTTTATTGTACTGTTTTCTTTTTTTTAAGGTTGTATGTGTTGTACAATGAAAACACAGCTTCACTGAAAGTCAGTCCAACATGGGAACGTACCTGTGCTCATCTCTGGACACTCAGGAATAGGATCTGCCAGAACCTGTGGAGGAAGACCAGGCTCAAAGTTCAATGTCCAGTCCTCTGTCTGGGCTGGGATGTTTGGAACTGAGGTTGCTTCAGTCTCCAAATGCAACTGAGAGGGGTTGTCATTTATTAGGCTGGGGGTTAAAGAAACCAGGAGACTGGGCGAGGTTGGTGGTGCTGGGGGTTCTGTGGGCTCAGCAGCAGCTTGGTTATTAGTCTGAGGGATGCTGGGCAGGGCTGACGGAGGTGCAGGACGAATGGGTGATGTGGCTGGTGACGTAGGGGCTTGGGGTCTTTGCGGCGAGCTAAGAGGATGGAAAACAGGGCTCTCAAGGGGAGAAGTGGCCTGGAAGATGGGGGAGGGAGGAGCCCTCAAGAAGGGGGAGACCAGGGGAGAACTTCGTGGAGAGGTTGCTGCACTCTCCTCTGCTTTAGAGAAGATGAAGGCTGTGTCCGTCAGGCTGCGCTGATATCGTCTGAACGGTTTTCCTAGAGACAAACAGAGCTGTTTTCTGCCAGTTCTGAGACACACTCACACACTGGACAGCCAAAATCCTTCAGACACATTTACTGCTCTCTGAATGTGAGTCTCTGTTGAAGCTCGTACCAGTGCGGGAAGATCCAGGACTTGTGGGACTTTGTGAAGAAGATGAGAGCTGCCTGAAGAACTCCCTCGGGTTCATGGAGCGTTGGGACACTAAAGCTGCTGCTTCCTATACATCAGTAAATGTTTCATGACAAAATGAGAATAAATGATGAATTTATGTTGAGCATTACTGTCTTCAACATTACCCTTCTAGTAAATAGTGTTTCCATGCTGAACCCAATTACAAACTGCTAATTTAACACTAAAAGAACTAGACAAATTAAATTTCATGCACAAATGCAGTGTGAATGAGTATTGCAGAAGAACCTGCTGAAAAAAACAGCTGAAATTAGCTAATAGAAAGTGCTGAAACTGTAGCTGAAATGGAAGAACAAGCCTAAAGTAGCAGAAAGAACAAATATTTGCTGATTTAGGTTTAAATAAAACATAAATGAGCACAACATTTAGGAAAGTAGCTAAAAAAAAGCTGAAATTAGCACACAAAAGAAAAAGCTGAAAAGTAGCTGAAAAGGCAGAAAGGAGCTTAAACTACCCGAAGGAAGCAGATAGTGCTAAAATTAGCTAAACAAATAAAGGAATTAGCTGAAAAGGCTAAGTTTAGCACAAAAACAGCTAAATAGTAACTGGCATAGCAGAAAATGCTGGAGCTAGCAGAAATAAATTGGGAGGAGCATAACAAGCTGAAATTAACAGGAAGAAGTTGATTAGACTGAAAGTAGCAGACATTACCATGAAAAACTTGAATTTAGGCTATCTGAAAACAGCTACAATTCACTTAAAGGGTAGCTGACAAGGTAGAACAAGCTTAGATTAAGATAAGAAAGCAGAACACCCAATTAGGCTGAAAGAAGCAGAAATGAGCACTAAAAAGGGTGAAATATCTGAAAAAAGCTGAAACTAGCAACAAAAAAAAAAAAAACAAAAAAAAAAAACTGCTGAAAATAGCTAAAAAAGCAGAAAGAGGCTGGAATTACACGGAGGAAGTAGAGCGAGAGCAGAATGTTGTGGAATTTGCTGAAAAAGTTTAAATTAGCATAAAAACAGCTAAATAGTAGTTGAAACAGTAGAAAAGCTTAAACGTGCAGAAATAAGCTGAAAGGAGCATAACAAGCTGAACTTAGCAGAAAGAAGTTAGAAGAAGCACAAAAATGTAATTAGCAGAAAGATCCTGAACACTAAACAGCTGAAAAACTGCTGAAAATAGCAATGTATTTATTTATTTATTTGCACAAGAAAACTGAAAGAAGCTGAACCAGAACAGACTATGAGGAGCAGTTCAAGGTTGTAAAAGGATGTAAAATGGGCTCAATTAATTTTCTATGAGAAACAGGTATGGCCAAAAAAAAAAAACAAAAAAGTCTATTTCAAAAAGCTAAAGTTGCACCAGTACCAAAAGTCATAGCAGGATTGTCCTGAAAGAACTGAATGTTGTGATGAATGATTTGTTGAAACAGCTGAAAACTGCAGGATGAGAATTGTGTCAACAAATATACAGAAGAAAAATGTATCTGAATAGTGTGACTGCTTCATAAACTTTTACACAAATAGTAAATAATAATAATAATAATAACTTACTGCTGCTTTCTCTATGGACTCACTTCTCCGAAGTCGAGCCCTCATTTCATCTTCATGCTCGCTTTGCTGCCGCTCCTGTCAGTTAAAATGCACAGCAGCAAATATTTATACACTTGTGCAAACAGTTTTAACAGTTTTCCTCTTTCAATGTGACATAGGACCATGTAAATCTCATTAATCCTAAAGTAAAGAGGTGGATCCATAACAACTGCTAGCTCTGCCTTGGTAAACTAAGTCTGACTCACACAGCCTTTCTTCAAAACTGCTTCAGCCTCATTGACAAACACGTAAACAAAGTGGTATATTGTTTTTATTTTTATGCTATATCTGTATTTAGGCCAGCTAGATGGAGAAGTCTCATTTTGTGCTCGAGTGTGAGGAAGTAATTGTAAAAAAGTATAATTTATGCAAGATATTTACACTCACCCATCTTAATTTCTCCCTTTTTCGCAGCTCTTCTTCTTGCTCTGTCTGTTTTCTTCTGCAAGAAATAAAGAGAGAAACTGAAACTGAAGCGCATCACGATGCCCAAATTTTATGGTTCAAACTCTTTAAATGAGTTAGATGTTCTTTCTTATTCTAAATTTCACCAAACCTAACCACTAACAGAGGGGAATGGGGTGGACTGTTCAAACCTCTGCTCCTCGATCATCTGTAGTTTCTCGTTCATTTTTCTGTCTCTCTCCTCCTCGTCTCTTCGCTCCTTCAGGACTCTTTCCCTTTCGAGGCGACGTCGCTCCTCCGTCGCTCTTCTTCTCTCCTCTTCTTTCCTCTCTTCCTCTTCACGCTGACACACACAAAGAACAAAATGATAGTGGACTTTTAGTTTACTAACAAATTAAATAATTGTACCTTTTTTCTTTTACGGCCTTTTATTTTTTGAACCTACTTAGACCCAAAGCAGCAGGTCTAAATGGGTCAAACGTGTAAATAGCAGTTTGAAAACATGTAAAGTACTATATAAAAAAATAAAAATAATAATAATAATAATTTCAGAAGGGGTAATTAAACATTTTGTAAAATATGTTTAACAATTTAAATGTTCTTGTATTATTTTTTTAATGCCTTAAAAACTAAGGACAAATAGAAAATAGATTTAATGGACAGTGTGAAGTGTAATTTCTTTAGATTGTACTTTAAACATTCACTATAACACATTTTACATGTCTTTCTTTTGACATGTTCAAAAAGGGGTAAGCATAAATATAAACCTATGTTTTGGTACCCCTATTGCATGTCTCAATTTCGTTTCATGTTAAGCAATTTGCACAGATTCAACAGTTTTAACTGCCTATTCGGAGTTTTCTTATTCAGAACTATGAGGGGGTGGTGGTGCAGAGATTGGAAGATGGGCCTGTGATCAGAAAGTCGCAGGTTCAACTCCCAGTACCGTCAACATCAAAATGTGGGTGGACCAGGGGAAACATCCACACCTGCCTCCACCCTCATTCTCCCCCATCTGGGCCCCTGAGCAAGGCCCTTAACCCCCACCATATGCTCCCTAAACAGGTCTCTCTTGAAAATGAGTTATTGTGACTCAATGAGGCTACCTGGATAAATAAAGGGTAAATGAAAAAAAAAAAAAAAAGTAGCTGATAATATTCCCACCTTTAAAAATGTTGCTGCTTTGGATTCAACAGCAGCTCTTCAACTTGATATTTAATTAGATTATTTTATTATTATTATTATGTTTCATCCTCCACTGTAATAGGTTAAATAAATAAATAAAAAAAAACATATTTATGTATAAAAAGTATTTTGACTTACCTCTGCACGTGCCCAAAACGAGTCTCTGTTTATAAATCTCATTTCCATTGCAGCATTAGTTTTTCTGTAGTTTGTTCCCTTGAAAAAAGAAGAAAATAGTTACAAACTCATGGTTTTGTGCTTAAAGTCTTTGTGTAGATACATATCTTTAATAATTATTTCTAAACAAAACAAAAGGAAAAGTGAACTTTAGGAAACTGCTTTTCTATAATTTAAAGTCTTTGTCGCCATCTACTGGACAAATTAGATAGTGCAGCAGACTCACCACTATTTCCTCCTTGTCTGCAGACCGAGAGCTCCTCCTCACCCACTGTGAAGGAGCATGGTTTTGGGCTTTGCTGAGCTCAGCTCTTATCTTCTCTTCTGTCACATCCTCCAGTCTTTCTGCACTAATGAAAGCATGTGCTTCCTTAAAAACACAGTGGGCAGGGGATTAAAGAGAGATGGGAAGCAGAGTAAGACAGATGTGAGTTTAATCCACCCTTCCATGCCATAGCCTCTGTTGACACACACAAAGACAACACGCAGTCGATCTGGTTTGTTTTCTCTTGGTCTGATTTGAGTTATAGCTCAGAGTTATGAAAACCTGAAAGCCAAACAGTTGTGCAACTGCTTATGTGAGGATGATGGGGGGAGCAGAAAACAACCAGAAAAAAAAAAAAGGCCTCAGTGGGAAAACAAGAATGTATTGGTTGGTTTTGTTATGACTCCCCCAAAGGAATATAAAAAGTTGGGTGGGGGGATAGGGGTCAAAACAAGTGAAAAAAATAAAATAAAATAGTTGGTGCATTGTGTTTTCCAAAAAACAAAGAAATACATACATTTTAAAACCTATTGAAGCTTTATTATGAGCATTTTTTTTAATTTCAAACACTCGTCCGTGTGTGTACTTGTGTGCAACCAAGACTTCAGAATCATTTCCCTGAGAGAATAATTCCAGGTTTGTCCATAAACGGCTGGATTTGTCAGCCAGCGACAGGACAGCACAGCTTTATATGAGTGACAACACTGACACTGAACACAGCATTCAGTGTGCACAATGACAGATGTCAGTACAGCCTGCAGTCCATATCAATCCGGTTGTCGATGGAACTGCACAGCTTGTCGTCCATACAAGGAGCCCACAGTTTTGCTCATGACAGTGAGAAAACTATGAACAGAAAACCACAGTTTGGTGGGAAATCTCACAACAGCCCGGTGTTGCATTCAGTTCTGACAAGTGCTAAAAAAAATGTTTTCAAAAATAAATAAAACCACAAAGAAGCAAACACCCATTCACATTCTCACTCATATTGACTCATACAGTAATTTAGAGCAGCCAGTTAACCTAATGTGCATGCTTTTTAATGTGTGGGAAGAGAAAACTCACACATGCAGGGAAATAAGCTGGGAGTCAAACCTACAACCTACTTGCTGAGAGTCAACAGTGCTAACTACAAAGTAGCTGTTCCATCTTCAATTCAACTCAAATTCAAAAACACTTTATTAATCCCAAAGGGAAATTAAATGTAACTTGTTATCCTCGTTTCATTAAGAGATGTTATAGATGCTGACGGCTGCAGGCAGGAAGGATCTCTTGTAAAGGTCCATCCCACAGCAGATCTGAAGAAACTGGCCACAGATCCGATCCGTCCACCCAGACTCGGCTGGCCTCTCGGTTACTATGGGCTGCAGGACCACCTGAATGCTGGGCAGAACTCCTCCCAGAGTGGTGGCCACTCCTCCCAGCAGCCTGCTGAGCTCGTCATTGCTGCAGATAGCCAACTGCAGGTGCCAGCTGATGATTCGGTCCTTCAGCTGTCAGACGTGCTTCCTGCCAGTTTCAGCAGACAAGCAATCGAGCACAGCCGGCAGGGAGATGAGAATGCATCTACGGTGCCTCCTTTTCAACTCATTTTAGGGTTGAGGCTGTAGCTGAGCTATTATTTGAGTTTTTGAGATAGTGACCAGCTGTTTCCCGTGGTGGAAAAAAACAAAAAAAACAACATCTTGTTGTTATGGTTACGCATCATAACAAATATCCAAAACTAAAATAAGTTTCAGTAAAAATCCTTCCAGCTGCACACCATCTGACAGCAGAAGAAACAATCGTTCAAAAAAAAAAAGTGGTTTACATCCATCAAAAGAGGAATTCAAGTTTCCAAAAGCAAAATCTCAGAACGAATGTAACAGAGCTACTCCAACATGCAGCCACCCCGAGCGGCGCAAGTCTAGAACAAAATGTTGCAGCTCTGTGTCAAACTGCGGACATGGAAGTGCTATAGAACGTGTTTAACCCATCATGCATGAGACACGCCCATGTGAAGCAGCAGGCATCTGTGAAAATGCCTGGGGAGCAGTTCGAGATTACAAGTCTTGCTCAAGGACACCACAATATGTGGCCGTGATGGAGTTGAACCTGCAACTTTCTAGTCTCAAATCAGCTGTCCTAT
Organism: Simpsonichthys santanae; assembly: GCA_031762415.1. Taxonomy (NCBI): domain Eukaryota; kingdom Metazoa; phylum Chordata; class Actinopteri; order Cyprinodontiformes; family Rivulidae; genus Simpsonichthys; species Simpsonichthys santanae. Next base: position 20,955,363 of record JARVLU010001462.1, read on the forward strand.
CTGCTCCACAGCCATCCCCAACACTTTTATTTATTGTATGTATCTTGTGTAATCATTATAGTAAAAATATATTAAAACACTTTTCCAATATTGATTTCTGGAAATCCAAAAATGTGGTTTTACAACCCAGAGCGAGGCTCTGACTCTAACATGAAGAAGTTCTGTTCTGGTGTAAACATCTCTAGAACTAAGTGCTGTAGATGTTTTTTATGATAGAAGCTCAGGACAAGCTGAAGTGGGAAGATGTATCTCAGTTTAGCTTGTTAGGCATTGGTGACCTGTGGGACACAGAAAGAAAATAAAAATAAAATAAAAATAAAAAAAACTGGTTTGAGACTCTAACCTGTCTGTAAAGAAAAGGAGACCAAGGTGATATGACAGGACTTTAGCTGTAATTGGGCTCACTTCCACACAAACTGTGTCCCTGCTCTGGAGCTAAACTGCTTCCAGTCTCTCTGCTCTGTTCAGTGTGAGAAACAAGAGTGAGTGGATGAAAAAAAAAAAAAAACACCTCAAGTTTCCACCGTAAAGTTGATCCCAGATGGAGTACAGGTTACTTATAAATGTCACAGTTAGAATTCCAGTGCTTAATATTATGTCAGTGGTTTATTATGTCTCTGGGGATGTTTGTTGGGGTTTTTTTTCTTCCTAAACCAGTAAAACCTGTTAAGAGTTTAAACAATTTGATGAGGCTGTTAATTATTAAAATTTTGATTGCCGGCACATTATGTTCCTTTTTTTTTTTTTTTTTTTGCCATTTAGAGGTGCAAATATAAATTATCACAAGGTGAAAATGTGGAGAAAAACATGGCCAGAAAGCTGAAAATAAAATGTCTGTTCTTCAAGAACAATAAGAAAAAGCTCTTATATTAACTTTTTCTGCTCCAAAACGGCACGTCCTCAGTTTTACTGAGGAGCAGCTCAAACTGAAGGCTGCAGACTCGTCTGAACAGAGACTGACTGAGACCAGCTGAGACACGCAGCACAGCAACAGAGACCAGGGCAAGACAGCAAAAAGAAATAAAACACAATAAAAATGTATTAAAGAAAATAAATAGTATTTTGGTCATAGCATTCATGATGACAATTTTATTATTTAGAATGAAATAACTATAAAAAACTGTCATAACTTCCATAATAAAAAAAGGACAATTGTTTTCTCAAGCAGACAGCAAATAAATTATTTTCTTTATGCTTAATAGTGATTATGTTTCAGGGATGACACCAAGTAGGGGCTAAGGGGGAGGGAGGCAATGTCCACCCCTAAAATAAATGGTGGCATCTCCACTGTCCCTTCCTTGGCCTCCTTGAGTCTCAAGCTTTAGCTTGGTCTGCATTTTAATTTCTATCTAACTAGCTTTAGTAGAACCTCAAAAAAAAAAAAAAAACATGAAAAAATAAATACATAAAAATGTATCCTGATGCATGCTCAATAATCAAAGTAGAAAAATCTAACAAGATGAAGTCAGGTCCTCTGAACAAATTATTTGTTGAAACATTTTTGTCTTTTATCCAAAAGACTTCTTCAGTCTGCTTCAAGGAGGATCTGTTTGTTGCAAACTGAAGAAGTCTTTGACAAAACGTTTCAACAAAGAAGAATCCGTCCAGAGGACCTGACTTAATCTTGTAAGATAGAAAAAACATACTTTATGAGTAATTAGAAGTTTAATATATAAACACATTATATTTAAATAAAGACTAACTTAAAATCTGATCTCACTGAATAAGAATACAGGACTAAAATGAATGTCCTCAACATTAGGATGCAAGGTCACAGGGGCTTTTATGCAAATTAATATTTTTACATTCATAGACATTTAGGAGAGGACAAGCTTCAGTGAGCTGAGTAGTGACTGTTTTTATTTTTTTTTTAAATAAAACTATTCTGGGCTGAAAAAGAAAATAAAGAAATAGTTTGGAGTAATGTTAGAGTAAAATATGCAAAGTTCTTGTTTGTTTTTTTTTTTTTTTTTTTTTTGTTTTTTTTTTTTTTTTTTCTGTTTTGGACATAAGAAAAATCCTACTTTTGTTCACAAAAGTATAGTAACAAACCAATTTTTTTTTTTTTTAAACAATCTGAAAAATAAGTTACATTAAACTTAAGATTGTTTCTCGTAAATGTGTTGTTCAATGTAAAACTTCAAATTAAAGATGTACATTTGACTATTTTAAGAAAAAGGACAAAACACTTAAAGTAAACATTATTGGGATCACATGTGTCTATAAAGATAACACATTAAAACTGGACTGTTGTGATCCCTTTTTTTTTACAACAGCATAGTATAATTTATTAAATCATTTTATGCCTTTTGGTTTTGGTGTGCCAACCCAGGATTTTCTGTGGCACCCACATGGCCACTCCATTAAAAATCTGGGGGCACCACTGCTGTGTTTCTAAAACAATTATTGCTAGATAAAAAAAGACTGTTCAGTTATTTTATTTGTTTAATATTTTTCTTTTAATCTTTACTTTATTTTATGTCCATGAAAATGCACATGTAAGAACTGACAGAAACTAAACAATAAATGTGTTGTAAAAACATTTTTGGAAGTATCTATTTACAATCCAACGAAATACCATTTTTTTCGACCTATAAGTCATGTTTTTTGCATAATTTGCATGCCCTGCAACTTATACTTCAAAGCAAAACATTTGTTTTCCCCATATTTATAACCCAATTTTTGACTGTGATATGACTGTTCATTCATTCTGACTGAAAATATTGAACATTACCATTGTCAGCCACTAGATGGTACTCCAATAGTATGGCATGCCATTGTATCATGTAATAGGTAAAAGTGGCTATTAATGACACTATCAGCTTACCAGAGCCTACCACTTTCGTCCAGCTCGCCTGGAGCAACCGTCAAATCAGCTTTGTTTTGCTGTGCCGCCCCGGCAAAATGCAGCTAGTTTGACCATTTAAGTGAATTTATTAAATAAAAGTTCAACTGAGACACACCCTTAATATAAAGTTGAGTGAACAAATAATTGTTTTAGGTGCTTATCTTGTTAAATTTTGAAGAAATGCAAAGTGTTCCTCCTTCATGATTTCCTCCCTGTCTGCGTGCTCCTGGAGCACTGAGGCATCAAATACTTTTGAAAAACAGCTGATTTGACCATTAAAGTGCATTTAAGTAAAAATTCGATTGAGACACACCTTTACTATAATTTCAAGCAAACAAATAATTGTTTGTAAGTGATCATCTTGTTAAATTCTTGTTAAAGTCCTCCCATGCACATCCCCATGCAATCAATTTTTAGCACAACACCAGCCCACATTTTCGGGTTGTCAGCGGTGACGCATAATAGATGTGACTTATATGACAAAGACATACTTGTGGATTTTTCCACTTTATTAGACATATTTGGACGGATGCGACTTATAGGACGGTGTGACGTGTACAGCGGAAATTATGGTATACAAAAATGCATAGCTAACAAAAGAGGTTGCTGTGTTGTTTTGCTTGCTTTCATGATGATCTTAATACATTTTACATGTATCAGTAAATAATATTAAATTATTATTATTATTATTATTATTAAATATAAACACTGTTGAGATAAACCAAAAGGCAAGTTTTAAAGCTTACATGTTTAGTTTACATGTGCAATGTAGCTCCGAAATTGAAAACAGTATCGCTCAGGTATGCATCCACACCACAGACTTTAGAACACGCCTGCAAATAGAGTCCATATGCATGACCATGATGTTAGTTGTAAAGTCTGCTTTTACTGATACATCCAAGGTTAAAGCACTGACATGAAAAATAAAACTTTTGTTTTGTTTCTATTCAACCTTATGCATGTATGTATGTATGTATGTATGTATGTATGTAT
>JARVLU010001462.1:20962438-20981441 GCA_031762415.1 Simpsonichthys santanae
GTATATATATATAGTGCAGATGACCTGACTGAACATTGTTGGATTTGTACCTGAATTACTGAGCATGAACTTTTCATATTTTACACTTTATATTTTTGCTATTTTTGGATATAACTGGGACCTTATGTACATAATTTTGTTCCACCTCATGTACCACATGTGATACAAATGATAATAAAGAACCTTGAAGCTTGAACCTTGAAGTTCGAATGGCAACAGAATTAGCAAGCTGTCGCACTTCTCGCAGACATGTCATATTTCTTCTAGTATAACAAAGTAACGCAAAATTGATGGTGATGTTTACATTAAAACATGTTTATTAGAAGAAATGTTTGAGATTTAGAACTGACGCTGTTCATCTACAACACAAGTAATTGTTCATAACCATTATACAACTCCCCTTTTCAAATATTGCTTGAAGTTTTTTTTTTTCAAGAATAGCAATTTATACAATGTTAGCTTAATATGTTAATGTGTTTAAGTGTGTAAAACGAGGACCCACATAACAATAAGGTAATATTATACTGTACCCAAATGCACTGTCTAAAACATTAATTTTGTGGAGCAGAGATTATTACAAAGACGTTGTCTTGAGTTGTGACACATGCAGCTGTCTTGTTCTTTCATGTCTGCCTCCTTTTCTATAGTTCCCGAGTGTCTTTATGTGAAAATGGGAAAGTGCACCAAGCACAATAACCAGCTTTCACAGTTTTTACCCAATACTTGGACGGCTCTTCAGTGTGAAACAAATGCAACTTGTGGTGCTCAGCTTGAGGTTTTAGGCGCTTTGCAGGTGAAAACCTGCCCTACCACACCCTTCAGTCAGTCCACTGTCACTGGGGCAACTCAGCTTGTGATGTGTTCTCATGAGACCAGATGCAGCTTCACTGTTCACTTATGATTGCAACAATTTATTTGCTTTGCTTTCAATTTCCACAAAAAAAAAAAAAAAAAAAAAAAAGCATGGTAAAAATAAAAAGTAGGAGCAATATCCTTCTGATTATAATTGTGAGGAACGGGAGTAAAAATCTATCATATGTGTGTGACATTACCAAATTGCATGGAAAAAGTTGAACTGTTGCGTCTTTGTACAAAGCTGCATATGCTTTGGTGAGTGTAGAAGAATGTGCACGTGTCCGTGTGTGAATGTGTGTAGGTGTAAATCTGTCTCGGTAGGGCTGTGCCTGTAACATCTGGAACTGGCTAGTAACAGGCCATGAGCAGCTATTACGATGGGTCAAAGGTCAAAGGTGTGGACATGTGTGCATGTGCAAGGAGCACATGAGACAAAGTACTCATTTAAAATGTGCAGAAAACAACAGCAGCTTAGCATACAGGCTGCCAACAGGCCAGTGAACTTAATGAACGCCTCTAAATCACTTTGTTATTTTTTCCTGATACAACAAGTCTGCCTTTGTGCTCTTTCCCTGAAGAACAAAGCACAACAAAAATCAGTCAATCTGTGAGAGTGCAGACAGCATAGTAACCATATTGTGTGCCCTATTTGGCAAGCTGCATGCTGGTCCAGTATGAGGACTAACAGGCTAACAATCTATCATTTTTAATTCTTCTGATAACGCTAACAAGGGTTTCTGTCACCAAACAATAAAACATATTTTCAAAACAGATTTAAGTAGACGGGCGGCACTGCGGCTCAGTTGGTAGAGCTGCTGCCTCTAAGTGAGAAGGTCGCCGGATCGAATTCTGATGGGGGGACCTTTTCGTGTGGCGTTTGCATGCTCTCTCCATGCATGCATGGGTTTTCTCCAGGTACTGCATTTTCCTCCCACAGATCAAAAACATGCATGTTAGGCTGATTGGTAACTCTAAATTGTCTCTAGGTGTGAGTGAGAAAGTGAGTGGTTGTTTGTCTCATTTGTCTCTATGTGTCCCTGTGATGGACTGGAGACCTGTCCAGGGTGTCATCGCCTCTCGCACAGTGATGGCTGGACATGGGCGCCAGTGACCCTGACAACCCAAAAAGGAAGAAGCAGATAAAAATAATGAATGGATGGATTTAAGAAGAATATAATATTATTAGTGGTTGGATTCATTTTCGTTTTCTAGTAATGGCTGTGTCTTGCACAAATTAACCACCTCTAGTTTAACTTGAAGCAATACATCATTAAAACACACCAAAGCAAGTAAAAGAGATGGTAGCTAGGGCATGAAACTTGTACGTAAATAAACGTAAAGTGATAAAGAACCCAGTGCAAAAAAGAAAAGGTACAGTGTAAAAAATGTATGATGAAATTTTAAGAATATGCCCTGAAAAATAAGTTTATTTTTTTATTTTTTTTTTCCACACATTTAGTTCAGTGGCATATTTACTAGAAAGTGTAATAAGGTTCTGTGATGCAGATAACAGGGTGCTAAATAAATGTATTACACAAAGTGTAAACAAAAGCCTCAAATGAAACAGAAATACTTTAGTTTGTAGTTGAAATGTTGCATCCATAAAAACTACTCAACACAATCAAGCAAAGCTGTGTTTTGTATCATTGAACTTATATTTAAAACCTCCTAAAGGTGCTTTTTTCCCCTGAACCTGATAACTTGAGAAAGTTATCCTTTGCATATGTCACACTCCTAAAGACTTCCTGTTTCACTTGTCCTCTCTATGAAGCTTGCTATACCTTCATGCCAGATGCTATGTCACAGTCAGAATCTGAATCAGAATGCCTTATTGTCATTGCACAGAAGCACAACAAAATTACATTTCAGTACAGCCCGTCCAAAGAAACAAAAAGACAAACATGGGTAGATGGATTGCCTGAGGCTGCAGCCTCATGGGAGTGCTGCCCTTTTCGTTAGATAAGGAAAAGGGAAACACGAGGAAAGAGGGACACAGTGTGAAGTTTAAAAAAAAACCTCAGCACAAAAAAATCAACATACAGATGACATAAGACATAAACATGCGGAGTGGGCAAGTGGGGGGTTCTCCAGCACAGGCCACTGAGCGGCACAGCCACCTGGCGCATTCGCATCTAACCTAAGTTACTGCACCGGGGGGAGGGGAGGAAGAGGAGGAGGAGGGAGGCCAGCGAAGGCACTGAGTTTGAGAGAAATAAGTTTTTGAACATTGTCCCAGATAGCCCCCTCAGTCATACTCCATGATAAGTGATGGTGCAATGTTTATCAGCCGGCTCGGTAAAGCTCTGACACAGGTCCACAGATGTCCTTAGGGAAGGGAATGGATAAGGGGGAGCAGAGCATCGTGTTCACATAACATCCATGAGAATTTGAGATAGTCAGCTTTCCAAGGCCAACACAGGGGAGCCAGATTTAGATTTCAGCAGTTGTTGTGGGTCAGGCTGACTCTGTTAATTTCTTTCTGTGTTACAGTCTCACTGGTACATCTCAATGGCAACTTCAAACAGCCAAATGAGTGGTCAACTCTGCCAAGCCGAGCTTGCAAACCTCCAAGATCAATTCCTTCCCAACAGCGAGATTCAGGAGCTGCAAGTAGCCTGCAATTCTCAAGAATCGTGTCCAGCTTACGGCTCAGCTCACACAGCATTCGAGCATTCATTCAGCATTCATGATATATCCCCTCGCCAGGCAGCTTCACAATGGCCAGAACAGCCGCTGATGTTTTTCAAATTTGTTGATATGCCAGGTAACCACCAAATCCAAAAAGCAGAAATATTGTTATCATAAACCTAATTATGTACGCATCTTCAACATCCTCAACCAACAATATGGATAGACACATGATCTTCCACTGCCCCCAGGAATCCAGCGTGTATCCAGCTGTAAGTGTCCTGTTGGAGCAAGAGGGCTCTCCTTCACCCTGTTTTCTTGTCGAGAAAATTTGATCAATTTTGTTGAAAGACCAGCTGACCAGATCCATGAGTTACAATTTGGAAGATATGCAAAGAGAGGCTCCAAAAGGTTCACAGGACAAAGATCAGAAGCAGGGGAAGGAGCCGGAGGAGAAAAAGCATTTGTCTTCACCGAGAGCAAGAAGGATGTAGTTGGTGTATTTTGTTTATTTGTCTGTTTTTCAAATTAACATAAAAAAAATTATAAGTTTTACATTGTGTATTAAACATAATATAGGATCTAATGAATTTGATTTTAATCTGTATTTTTTTGTCTTCTCTGACTAGGTAGATTCTTGCAGTGTTGCATCCTGTAAAACAATGATTGTCAGTCCATGGGCCAAATCCAGCCCACAAGCCTTCAAAACAATAAATTGTTATTAATAACACAATCCAACACTAATCAGCTTACTCAAAGTGCTGAAAATAATTCAAACCTCTTTTTTTTTTGTTGTTGGTGTTGTTGTTGTTGTTTTGTTAAACAAGAATCTGCTCTCATGTGCTTCCTCTCAGGCATTACTCTTGTGTTAATCAGAACTTCCATGCTATTGTTGAGTCTTCAACAGTGTCCGGGTGTCTATTAGTTCATCTATGATGGACAGTAAACCAAATCAAGCTTTGGCTCAGTTGCATACACATTTCATTACTGTAATGCTGTGGTAGCACAAGCACTTTCAGAAGCTGTAAGTTCCCAAACTAACAGGACAGACAAACCCCCACCCACCACCAAACACATGCAACCACACACACACACATGCACTGCAACAGATGGAAAAAACAGACTCTCTTGTGTCTACTCCAGCCCACCTCCAAATGTAGCCAGCTATGACTTCAGAGGGAACAGAACTGAATTGAAAAGTAGGGAAAGAGGCCACTATTGAGGGAGTCGAGGAAAAAGAGAAAAAAGCAGAGTCATAATCTGAGGCTTCAACATTTTTAAGTTATATGTATGCAAGAGACCAAATTTTAGCAACACTACTACCAAAATTACTATTCAAATAATTTATGCATTTTATAAACACAAACATAGGAGTTTCTTGAAGTCTGAGCCAGCAGCAATAGGGTTGATTTAGGCATAGTATGCTCTGTCATTTCAGAATCATCAAAAGTGGATTGTTACAACTGGGTAGAAGAAAACTTTATCAGTGATTATCATAACATTCTGCTACACCAGACTGCACTCAGTTTGAGTGTGAAAATACACAGGAAATACATCTGTTGCACCTTTCCTTCCTTCTTTTGGTTGTTCCCTCTTCAGGAGTCAAAACAGTGAGTCATCCTCCTCCATCTCACTCTGTCCTCTGCATCTTCTGTCCTCACTCCAACTACCTCCATGTCCTCTCTAACTGCATCCATATATCTACTCCATCTTTTTCCTGGCAGCTGCATTGCTAACATCCTTCTACCAGTATACCCACTGTTCCTCCTCTGGACATGTCCAAACCATCTCAGTGTGGCCTCTCTAACTTTATCTCCCAGTTGTTCAACCTGAGCAGTACCTCTGATGAGCTCATTCCTGATCTGATCCATTCTTGTCACGAAAATCAACATCTTCATTTCTGCCACTTCCAGTTCTTTCTCCTTTGTTTTCGTCAGTGCCACTGTCCCCAAACCTGACATTAAAGCTGGTCCCACAACTGTTTTGTAAACCTTTCCTATGACCTTTGCTGCTGCTTCAACTTTGGTTGTACTGTAATTTCTAAAAAAAAAAAATAATAATAATAAATTAAAAAAAAAAACTGGAAGATTTTTGTTCTATTAGCAAACATGTTTTTTTTTAATCATTTTTTGTGCTACTTTGAGGAAATGTTTTGAGATATTTATTTAATATGAAAACATATAGAGTCAAAACCACTATTACTAACTGCACTACTTTCTTTGCATGTGCTGTGTTGTTCGTCACCATTGCAACTTTTCTACATTCATTATTCTGAGCAGCATGTCCAACAAGTTTCTTTTTCTCCCACCTTTTGCATTTTTCACAAAGGTTTTTTTCTCTCTCTCTCTCTGTTGAATCCACCCCACCTAATCACTATGTCTCTGTAGCCAAACGCTCTTGTTATCTCATGAGTCGTTTATTCATTCCAGTCTTGCTAACAGGGGAGATAAGAGAGATTTTTGTTTATGTACATGGCTGCAGAATGATAAAGTGTGCATGAAGAAAAATACGAGAGAAAAGATGAGTAGCCTGGAGCTATCAATAAGATTCACTGGCCATGTTAAGCTCTCCATCAGTTTTCTTTTCCATTCCCTTTGCTCATTCCAGATCCAGTACACATATCCTGGATGGTCTCGCCAACTTCCGTGTAGGCAATTTGTCAAAAGTAGTATTCTATCAGTGCAGTCTTTTGAATGCCTAATCCATGCTTTAACTACATTTCCTTTTGTATTCCCCTCCCCTCCCCTTTCAGCTGTGCAAACTCCTAGCTCCTAGCTCAAAACTGACCTGGGCTCCTACTTCTATTTTTAGCTTTTCTCTTAGCCTAGCTCGCCATCTGTGATGAAGCAGGGAACTCAGAGACGTCCCCAAAGCACAAATCACTCATTTCCTCTCTCCAAACATGGGCAAAATAAGCCTGCTGACTGCTGAAAAAGTCATTTTTCTTCTGCTGCCGAGGATGTTAATCATACAGCATTCATCAAGCGACTCCGGGGGTAAACTGACTCCTACAACAGTCTGGACTGCAGGAACACATGGAGGTTCATTAATGACTAGGTCTTTTGATTAGGAAGGAAACTTCCTGGAGTGTTAGCATCCTGACTGAAAATACTGTATGTCTAAGGTTGTCAAATAATGGCATTTTATATAACAATTATCACATTCATTCAACCTTTATGTATACAGGTGAATCCCATTGAGCCTCGTGGACTCATTTACAAGAGCCCTGAGCTCAACATATATCCAAAATATACTTTGTAGTTGCAATTAGCATTTTCCTTCTTTTTTTTTTTTTATACTTTATAATGAGTGTGCACTTAATATTAGTACAAAACTGTGCTTTCGTAGAAAAAACACTACATGAATTTGAATAGCAGTAAAATGATTCACAGGCATAAAATAAAAAAGAAATGTAGGGGTACCCTGGGGGTGTCTATTTGCTGAACATACAACCTTTGGACCTGATGAATTGTGAGGTTGTGCTTCTGTGGGTTGAACTTGCTTCACACACATGCAATCAGACTCCATCAATATTGCCACTGGAGAGTTTGGAAAACAAATGAACATCAGACAATATTTGTTGAATTCCATGAATCATTTTAAGCAGTTTTTTTTAAAGGACCCACTGATCTACTATAGGGTTGGATTGGTGCTTTATTTCAATTAACCATTACCATATGTTGCCATTGCAATATGGGGTAAGGGTATTCATTTTGCAACAATATTCAGCTGTATGATGTTTCTGTACAATGACAGGCAGACCATGCAGACAGACTATGAGATTGGTTTTAGACTGATACATGGATATCAACTCACTTGACTAAAAATATATATTGCTTGTCTCTTTTAGTGGAGCGAGAGATGAATAGATAGATCTGGACTTTGTAGTAATGACAGCACAGTTCCAGTCTGTGGTGGCAAAGTAGAAGCTGACACAAAAAAACAGCTCTCAGTAGAACTGGTCCATCTGTGATTCAAACTACAATAAGGCCATGACATCTGGATCATGACTGAAAAAAAAAAACACGATTCCAGAAACAAATGACTGAACTGGAATTCCCTAGAGATAGATTGGGGCACTCAGTCATCTCAAAGGAGTTTGGACTTGAGCCATTGCTTCTCAACAATCAAACTGAGTCTGCTGACCAGGATGCTTCCTGGTTGCTTCCCCTTCAGGAATTTTTGGACACATTCTTCTGTAAGAAGACTTCGGGAGAGACCCTGAAGCAGCAGGAGGGATTACCGGTATGTACCCTCCCTGAGCTGGGAACAGGATTGCCAAAAAATATCTTCAGCGTATTCTGTAAGAGCTGTGGAAAGTGATGTCAGTTTTTTTGTTGTTGTTGTTTTTTTTTTTTGTTGTTGTTGTTTTTCTTGTCCTCTCAATCTACCACCTGATCTCAGATAAAACATAAAACACTTTGAAAACATACAGTAAATGTAAGTTTAGTTCAGTCTACATGAAATCATGTAATGATAATTTAGATTCAAAGTGAGCACTGTACATGTTTAAAGACAATGATGAACTTTAAAAATATATACAGTATTTTACTTATTTGTTGATTTTATGACTAGTTCAAACTTTAGGCATTGTAAATTCAAATATTATTATCATTTAGATGTATTACTTGATTTATAGTCTCCAAAGTGACCATGACTAAAATCAGCTAATAAAAAGTCTTAAACATTTTTGAGAATATTCCCAATTTTTACAGAGAATGGTTTTAGTACATTTTAAATGGTATTTTTGCCCAAATGCACAATTTAGCAATCAAACCTAGACCTTTCAAACTTTACATTTTTACAGTTTCATCTGCAAACATGTATTTCTCTCTTTGACATCAACTTAAGCGACTTTGATTGCAAAATGGTGCTTATGCAAAACCTCTTGGAGTTCATGAAATAGCTACGCAATCGGCCCACATCACTGACAATCTACTAGAATGAATGTGAGTTAGATTAATGTGACAGAAAGAGAATATTTTACTGTGAACAAGCTGTACGGGATCCAGTCAAGTGCCCTGCAGAAAAGGCACTGTAATCTCTAAACAAACAAACAAAAAAAAAAGGTATTTATATAAAAACGGTTGAGGTACACCTGCAAGACTCCATTGATGCTGGAACATAAAAAATGATAAAATACTTGATTTTTTTATGCGCTTAAAATACTTTTGATAACAACTGTAGTCTGTCAACAGGATACTCAAACACGATTGCATAAAAATGCCCCCCATTCCAGCTTTCCACCCTGAAAAAAAAGATTCCAAGATATTTTTAGACTAATGATAGAAATAAATATAAAAAAATAAAAATAAAAAAAAAACAGCTGTGTGATGTTTTCCATGCATGCTATTCAGTAAGCTGCATAGGTCATCCTTAAGTTGTCATGAAAATGAAGCTATTTAATTGTCATTTTGCAGTGAACGTGAAGTAACTGATGATAAATCATGTATAAATCCCCTTTAAACAACAGCAGAAAATATTTGAAGTGTCTGTAATTGGGTTGCCTTTTTACCCCCACCCAAACCCAGAAAATCTGTTCTGATCCTCCCTGTGAGTAACACTGAGTGATCTGTATAATACGTGACAGGGTGGAGGACAAATTAGGCTCCCCTGGAGACTATTACAGACCACTGCAGCTATTTTGCCCTGGAGAATAGTAAATAGCAGGAAATATGAGAGAGAAGATAGAGCACAAAATTATAGGAAAGAACAGAATGTGTATCTAGGCTAAATGTTGGGAGAACTTGGGTAGAAATGTAAACAATAGATTGCATACAATATCAGACAGTGGGGGTGAGGAAGTAAAGGGCAGAGTGGACTGGATGGAATGCTGAAAGGAGGAGGAGGAGAGGGAAGAAAAAAAATCTAGTCTCAGCGAAACACTGAGCCAGAGAAGTTTGGAATATGACAAACTAAACAAATAAGTAATTAAATCGCTGCCAAGGACGAGTGAAAGAAAACAGCCCTCCCTGTGCTGAGGCAGATGGAAAAGAGCAGGGAGGAGGTGGGCATTGACAAAAAGGGCAAAAGAGACAAAAAAGTAAGCTACTGTTTGTTAAATGTTGATTCAAAGTGTCCTTAGTTTATAGTTTCCAACAAACAGATAAAACGTACATGACATCAAGAAAGGAGGCATTTGTGGGCAACATCTGTCCATCCATCCATTTTCTTTACAGGTCATGGACAGCCGGTGCCTATCTCCATCAGTCATGGTGCAAGAGGCAGGGTACACGCTAGATAGGTCACAAGTTTATCACACCATCACAGAGATATAAATGAGACGAACAACCAGTGACACTCTTGTTCACACCTAGGGACTATTTAGAGCAATCAGTTTACTTAATGTGAATGTTTGGGGTCACTGGGAAGATACCGTATACTGCCTGGAGCAAACCCACGTATGCTTGGGGAGAACATGTGAACTCCCTCCAAAAATGCATGAACATGCACCCTTCTTGCTGTGAGGCATGCCAGCCTGTGCAGACAACAATTGGTCTTATATTACAGCCTTGAAAAAAATACACATTTAACACTGACCAGTCATTGTGCAAGTACAGGGTTGCAAACATTACTCACATAATAATGTACTACCATCCCTGCTTGTGTGATATGCTGTAATTATAACCATCAAGACATGTAGGTGTGTCAGTGTAGTGTGGGCTTGTCTGCCTGTCAGTTTCATTATACCTGAAGAGACAATATGAGAACTGTATTTATAGAAACAAAACCTTGAAAGCCTTAGAAACTGTGTAACTTTGAGCAGCTCTGTCAAAGTGGCTTCGAGCAATCTCAGAAAGACAGTTTCCTTCTCATCTGAACTAATTATTATAAATCCATTAAAAAAAACTCCTAACCTTCCTATAAACCTTCCTATATCCTTAGTGTATATCTTAGATCCTCATATACTGTTTCTTTTTATACTTTTTTTTTACTATTTTTGCCTTTTTTTAACTGTAACTGGGACCCTGAGTACACAGTTTTGTTCCACCTCATGTGCCACATATGATACAAATGACAATAAAGATACTTGAACTTGATATACAGGACTCTTATTTGCATGAAAGGACCATATATCAGTCAAGATGCAGTAAGAGCATCTGAAACTCACAACTTTGCTCAAAAATCTTATACAGACTATAATTTAGGTACAGTGTATATACACGTTACACAGTTCCTTATGTTGCCTTGGCTCATTCACACAAGAACCAATTAATCCAAGCAAGTTCCACATGGCAACACAATGGATTTTACCAACGTATAACCAAAGGAGGAATGGCATATAACAACAACACTGACAAGAATTATTACATCTACACTGTGTATCAAACATCTCCCTCTTACCAGCACCAGCATATCAGCAATTTGGGCAACGGTGTTGTTTTAAAGTGCTTTACAAATAAAGTTGTATTGTACTGTAAACCATGTTTTCAAAAAAATATATATTATCAAATAAACTTGTTGAGAGCCTTTTGGGCAGCTGTGGCTGCGTGGTTAGAACAGTCGTCCTGCAATGGAAGAGTTGGGGGTTTGATTCCACCAGCAGTCACATGCCGAATTGTGCCTGGGCAAGAGATGTGTGCCCCATTGGTGTACGAATATGATAAAGCACTGATTATTCTTTGTACAGACATAGTAGAGTGCTGTATAAATGGGTAAATGAGGGCACAGATTGTAGTCTAAAGCACTTTGAGTATCTTGATCAAAAGATAAGTACAGTCCATTTACCATTTACAATTTTGCTGATCTTCTAAAAATGACTACCAGTACTTTATATGCTTTCAAAACAAATCACTTGCTGTGCGTAGACAAACCAAAAATGTATCTTGATTTGTTTTGTGCTTAACCTTTGTAGATGACTGCACACAACATACTACATACATCTTTGAGCTTCAATACCAGCTTTCTCTTAACACACAGACTCTTACAGCACTGTGACTACATCCACTGCCAGGTCAGAGATATACAGTACATGTATTGCAATAGATCACCAGCTACCCACCACCACAATTTTGTCTCAGTCATGTCACACACAAAACTACTGTGAGAAAAAAGACATCTTAGGCCTAGCTTGAAAGTGCTGAGTGGAAGAAGCTTAACTCTACAGAGCAAACGCAAAGTCACTAAACAAAAACCTAATGTGCCATTTACAGTCCGACTCAAACTTACTTGTTGAAAAAAAAATGTTATAAACGCTTTAGGCCAAAACAGAAGTGGCATTGCTGTTAAAGTTTTACACTGGGGTAAGTTCACTGACATGTAAATGTAATGGGGCACACAGGGGGAGAGAGGAATATCTTCAGGCTGGAAAAAAAAAAGGTACTCAAGTGTTCACACTGAGAAAAAGATGAAAAGCTCCAGGGGTTATACAGGCAGGTATAAATGAGTTAGCCAAGAGGAGAACATTTAACAAGGAAAACTGTCAGAGTGAATTGGGAGTTTCAAAGGGGGCAAGAGAATATGTGGTTAACAGGGTGAAGTGTTTTTGATGAAAATAACACTGCAAGTGTTCTATGTCACTATGTGGCAAATTGTTATGACTTAGGAACGTGTTTGGCTTATTTAAAGAGGTATAAGGGACAAGATAGAAGCAGATTTTTGTTATCTCTGTTCTGTTTTGTGCGTGTTTGTGTGTGTGCACAGAATTAGGTGGGCGGGTAAACTACGACAGGATCATGATAAATTCTCTAAAATCATGCTCCTCTGAGATTGTTGCGGCATTTCCTGTACATGCTGTCCCACATGAATACAAACACACACAGAGGAAATGTTCCCACTCTGTACGGAAGTTATAAGGGGATCAGTAAAACCACAGTGACATCTCGTTTTTCAGTCATTTTTCTCAGTTAGTGCAACTCTCAAGTACCGAATTCACTTCAAGCCTTTTCGGTTCATCAAATCTAAAATATTTCCTAACGTTTCCTGATGCATGCTCAATAATCCAGGTAGAAAAATCTAAAAAAGTTGCGTCTGGTCATCTGGACCTTTCCTAACATTGATCTATGCATTATTCTTCTTCACCCTGACACCTGTTCTCTCATCCTTCCATTCATTCCACTCTACAAGTCATTTAATTTATACCATCTGCTGATTCTACTTTAGTGTTCCATCTGGACCAGTAAGTTGAACTTGCCTTCAATTTACTGCAGTTATTTCTTTTTCTTTCCACATCTCATCTTGTTATTCTCCCTATATTTCTTACCAAGTGCCCTCAACTATTCATTTCAAGCCCATTACCAGCCTTCCTCTTTCCTTTCCACTCATCTCCCTCTATTCATTCAGTCTCTTCTGGCAAACATTAGAGGTTTCCCACCAGGGTCGCCAGGACAACACAACCCCCTCAACACTCTACAGCTCAGTCCCACCACCAGCCAGTGAACAAACATGACAGGAAAAATATAAAAGAAGTTCCCAGTCAAGGCCTTTTATTCAGTGTTTGGTATAAGATACCAACTAACCCTGTAGATGTCATTATTAAAGCCAGGAAGTTGTCATGTAATCACAGAGAGGTAGACGCAATTTAAGAAAATCAAAAGTGCATGTTTTCTCACATCAGGGAAAGCTATGAGAATGAAAGAGGGGTGTGACTTTTTTTGAATAGTGTCTGTGTGTACTTGCATGTTTGTATTTGCAACGCAGTGTGTATTTGATGATTTCATAATTGTGCAATTACAAGTAAAATAGCCTTGAAAGCTATTTGTGTTGCTATTGGCACAGACAGACATAATGACAGAATCGTTCAGCAAGCGCTTGGTAGTTGCACAACTTTCATTAAGGTCCTTTGAAGCCAATGTTCAAGACTTTCCAGCAGCCTCAAAATCCAAATGCTAGAGAGAAGTAACGGGGCTTGAAATGAGAAAAAAAAAAAACTTTTTCACATTAGCTTACGACATTCCAAACATTTTCACATGCAGAGTTAGTTCAAACCCTATTTTCAAGCAAGAATTACATGTCATCTAAATCAGAACAGGAATTACGGCACAATTGTGATTGGACGTGCACAAATGGTGCATTCCATCTGTCCTCAGAAGTGAAGAATTTCCGAGCACTGGCCTTTTGATTTATAACTGGAAACTGATCAACTTGAGTGTAACACCATTCACAGCCCAGAGCATGAAGTGAATCAGTGAGGTGATTCAGTAGCCATCAGTCCAAGAACTGTGATAGTAAATTATATGGTATACCTCTGATATGTGATATATAAGGACATGTTTCAGTGTCAAAGGCTGTTTAAAATAAATAATAATAATAATATTAATAACATCAACAGCAAGCACACTTAAAGCCTATTCCCATTTTCAAGCATTAACCCTACCTCTGCCATTGTGTCTACACTAGGCCTATTCAACTAATTACTGTACTCAGGGGGCACAGTTACTGAAAGCCAAGAGCTCAGGGCCTGGACATCCAGCAGTCATTCTTATTAAGAATTTTTATTTATTTATTTATTTATTTATCTAGTTTTATTTAAAAATGAACCTATTGATGGGCTGAACTGAGCTCACTCGAGGGCCCGATTTGGCCCCAGGCTGCCAGTTGAATGGCCCTTGTCTATACTCTCTACACATTGTTCCTTAACTTTATGTCATGCATCAAGGAAGCTAAACCAAGTTTAATACATTTTGAGAAAATAAAGTATTTTTAATGAAAAAAATATGACATTTTGTTTTGCTTTTGTAAGCTTAATATGATTAATGGAAAATTATATCAAATGTGAAACTCCAGTGATTAGATATTGCACTGTTTTGTGTGACAGTACTAAATAAAAATGTAGTTTTGTGCTTGTATTTTTTATTTATTTTTTTTTTTTACAGAAATGGAAAATAACATGCACGTTCATTTTAATGTATGCCCAGCTCCCCCAAAAAATTTATTCTTCCCACAGCATGCACAAAATGTTAAAAGCACTTGCCCTAGAATGCAATAGTTTAGCAAACTGTGCTATGTCTTTGGTCATACTTTTTGGCATGCTACAGTCATGATATACAGTATAATGGATGCTAAATAAAATAAGCAAGACACTATATGCTACCTTTTGTGTACAAGCTTATGTAAGAAATGATCACTGTAAAAAAAATCACATCATGTTGCTGCTGATCTTTTTCATGTTGCTGTATTCATTCATGCTCATCTGCTCACAGAGACTCATGTTCATGCTGCTGTTTGAAGTAATGTTTTTTCTGCTACTAGTGCTTAGTGTATTTTTAGTTGATGTTTTTCTTAGCTCATTTCTTAGATGTTATTACTGTTTTTCTTTTACATGTTATTGCTGGATGTAACTTGGACCCAGTGTACATAATTTTGTTCCATCACATGTACCACATGTGGTGCAAATGACAATAAAGAATCTCTGACTCTGAAATTTACTTTCTAAAACTGATGTTTTCTAGCATCTTAAACAAAAGAACACAAAAAATAAAAATATAAACAGAAATGCCACTCGAGTGGATAATATTTAGTTTGTTCCTGAATATGTTTATTTTGAGCCCAACGTCCATCTGACACCAAGACAAAAAGAAAACAGAAGTGCCTCATAGTCATGCACTTTTAATAGCCAACATTTTATTCTTTCTGTGTGGCAGCTTTGTGAGTTTGTGGTCTTCCACCCAACATATTAGCAAAACATAAACAGTAGAGGCAAGCACACACAGCACACATTCAATGGTACCCTCCGTAGTCTTGTCTCATCATGCTTCAAACCTGCAATTACTCCAACACGGTCATCACACCTAAACAATATTTAAGACACTAGTAAGCAGTTGTTAGGTGATAACTAAATAAATATTTCTCAAAGTTTATCTAAACATGAGTAAATGTATAACAGCCATTATAACTTTAAAAATTATCATTTTCCAACAGACTTGCTCACACAGACAACTGGGTATATGAGGGTGGTGAACACAGTGCAGTGTAATATATTTTTATCGTTTAAACAAAAGATTTCTTACATTTATTTTTATTTTGTCTTTACACAGTTTTTGCAACAAAAGCCTTTAAACAGGAAACTCTTTGAGTTATATATGCCAAGCAAAACAAAATAACAGGTAGTCCTTACGATGGTCTCGAGTTACGACGTTTCATAGTTACGACGCACCTCCAATTGACTTTGAATAGCCTTTTTTCGAGTTACACAGCGCAGGAATCCATGTGTTTATTTTGTGTGTGGGGTGTAAATACCTTTCCCTTTAAGACCCTGTGGACTCCTCCTGCTCTCTGGCGTCCATTTTGTTGTGGGAAACTGTGCCAGCTGGAGGAGCTCAGTGACATGAGGGAAGTTGCTGCGTGAGCTGCCTGCAGCCTGTAAAAATAGCAGCTTTTATTTGTTCTAATAAACTCTGTTGGTTGGACTTACCTGTAAACACTCCTGACCGAGGTGGATTGGATTTTAAAGAAAAAAGAGAAAGCGGGAACCAGCGGCGCACCAGCAGCACACCAGTGACGGAGGGATACAGGTACTGTTGTTTTTTACTGTTTTATTTCATTATGAAATGTACTGTGCAGTATTTTATGTTTTTTTGAGAATTATGTAGGGTACTGTGTTAGCTAACTACTTGGAAATACAATACTGTTCATGCTTATGGTACAGAATGTACGCTGGTTTTGTCTTAAGTTGAAAAAACCGTGTACCATGCATGTTCCGACACGTCAAATTCGGTTTACGACGCCACGTGAGAACGGATCTCCATCGTAAGTCGAGGACTACCTGTACTTATTTCTACTCGGTATGATGGACAAGATTAAAGCGGTAAGCCGATGTACCTTGTCGCTGAGGGATTTTCATAATGATTTTTTTTTTCTGGACTGGAATTGAACATGGAATGCAAGTAAACAATGTTTTTGGTGCAAGGTATTCAAGTTTGCAGGAGGTACGTAGTTTTTCTTGTCCAAGGCAGTGCAGAGAGATGGATCCTGGTAAGTGGAGGGAGCAATTTTACCCACTATCAGGTGCAATGGTGAAGACAGGTGGTGGCCAATGGTGGCTTTGGCCACCATAGATTAATATTTGACTACTCCACCAGCCACCCCAATCATTTGAGGAGAATATACTTTCAGGCGATTCCAGATTTCTCAGCCTTTACAGCTTGCTGAGTGGCAGGGCGGTGTCTGAGTTGCAGCTGTGACTCATTCCACTGAGGAGCTCCTGAGGATTTGTTCTTCTCACTGTTGGAACATTTGGATACCAACTGGTACTGTGTGACAGCCCTCTGTGAGTATTTGTTGACTGATTAACACTAACCTGGTTTTCTGTGAGCTCCTTGTTCTGGTTCTTGGAAAGGCTTACCTTGGAGTTCCAGTTCCTGTGCCTCCATGTAAGACATAACCTGGAACTCTTGGCACAGACTCACCATCAACCAATGTTTGGCCTGCCTCTCGCCTGCCTGCCACCTATCCAAATACCTGCTGCTTCACCACCTTCTCAGCCACCATACTTCCTGTGAGGCTCCATCCTCCTCTTTAAACCACCGAACCTGTAAGGAAAAACCATCAGTGTTGCCAGATCTCACGATAGAAACAAGCAACCAACTCTATGAAAACAAGCCCAACTGGCAACCTGCCGCACCATGTAAAACAGAAGCTGTTTTTAAACAGTATACATACAGTACATTTATTATGACATTACACATAAACAACAGCAAAATTATGCTAATTTTGAATAACATACTTTTAAGCTCTGATAAAAAAAAATACATTGTGCGTATGTAATTTTTTTCTACATATTTTTAAAAACAAAACATCCTAACAGCTGCCTGTGAGTGGAGCCCCCTAGTGGTCGGCTACAGTATGAGTGTTCGGGTTGTGCGTCCAAAGACTTTTTTATTGTGTGTGCCTGTCGCCTCGCCAACTTGGGCGGGAGCGATAAACAGGAAACGGGGGTGTGGAAGGGACAAACTACAAACTACTACTACTAGTCTTTTGCTTTATTGTGCGGAGCTGGGCGATAATCAACTAGTTTCACTCGGAAAGAAAAGTCAAGCCCAAATAAGCAACTTCACAGTCAAAAACTGTAGGGTTTCTGATGAAATTGATTATCTGTATTTAACCCATCACACCTGAGATACACGCAGGTGGAGCAATGCGCAGCTATGCAAGCACATTAGGGAGTGGTTGTCTTGCTCACGAACACGACAGCATGCAGGCTTGGCGAGGAGTCGAACCGCGATTTTCTGGTCCCAAGCTGGCTGCCCGACCTCTACACCATCTCAGCCCCCTAAAACATCCAACCAACATAACTATAAGAGGTACAAACTGAAGATTTTGTTACAACCCTAACGTTCCCAAAGAAAGACAACCAAAAAAAAAAATCTTACTGGCTCAGTACCTACAAGTAAGATGTCCTCAAAAATACCATTTGTAGAATGGAAAGGCTCTTAAAAAGAGGATAAAAGGAAAATAATTGTAAGCTGTAAGCCTCACAGTAAGAAGGTTGCAGGTTTGCCTCCCACCTGAGGCCTTTCTGAGGCAGTTCAGTTATCTACAACAGGTAAGATATTAGGAGTGCTAAACCTCTCCACATAAACCCCTGATCAAAAGATCTGAACTTTAAGTGTTGCTTTCAAATAATACTTATCTTCTTACATCATCATCTTTGTTTTTTTTTTTTTTTTGTTTTTTTTTTTCGGCAGCGCCATCATCCTTTTTATTGGTCAGAAGCAGTGACACCGATATGCAGACTGGCTTTGTGCATGTCAATAGGAGAACTGTACCGTGTGTAAGAAAAGGATGATGATGATGATGAGTAAGACTCTGGAGAGGAGGGAGAGAATTACCTCTGAGCATCAGGGAGTGAAATATAGACAGAAATGAGGAGAAGAAGAGACGTTGAGCTGGGGGGGGGGGAGGGGTGATAACATGACTGGAGTTTAGTGAGAGGGAAAGGAAAGGAGGCATAAAAGTTGTGGGGGTGACAAAAACAGGATACAAGACGAAAAGAAAAAAGTACCACAGTCTGAGGTGTGAGCATGTTTCATGATTCCCAAGTTGTTTTTCATTTGTGAAGAGAAAAGAAGAGGTGGGAGAATGGATGGAAAGAGAGATGGATAGACCATAATCACATTTTCTGTGGTGTCTGCACGTTTCATGAATCCCATGTTGCGTTTTGGCTCTGGGCATCAAATTGAGAGTAAAACTAGCAGCAGAGATGAGGAATGAAAAATTTAAGATAATATTCGGGGCCGTTCCCCGTGGAATCCTATTCTGATTCACCGCATATGCAAGAGGAACGAGGGAGGGAGACGGAGGAGAAGAGAGAGGCCTGGTTGCTCGGATGGAGACTTAAAGTGAGGAAGAAGAAAATATGACAAGAACAGATTGCTAAGAACAAACTTACAAAATATTGCAGTGAGTGAGAAGTTTGAAAATAAAAATAAAGAAGAACAAAGAGGGCAAAAGAAGGAACTGAAACCAAATGCAAAACTTAGAAATTTGAAGCATTTCACTAAAACAGAACATATAAAACTTTTGCACGTTCATTCATATTAGCAGTTGCAGGTCATATACACAATTCAATTTAATTCTAATA
>JARVLU010001462.1:20981541-20992775 GCA_031762415.1 Simpsonichthys santanae
TTCTTTTTTTTTTTTTTTTTTTTTTTACTGTTTTATTTCATTATGAAACGTACTGTGCAGTATTTTATGTTTTTTTTTTTTTTTTTTTTTTTTTTGATAATTATGTAGGGTACTGTGTTAGCTGTGTGTTTGGAAATACAGTACTGTACATGTTTATGATACAGAATGCACGCTGGTTTTGTCTTACGTTGAAAAAAACGTGTTTACAACACCACGTACCATGCATGTTCCGACCTACGTCAAATTCGGTTTACGGCGACGCGTGAGAACGGAACTCCGTCGTAAGTCAAGGACTACCTGTACCGTATTTTTTGGACTTTAAGGCACACTGGATTACAAGGCACATTAAGCGAAACTAAAACATTTTGACAGATTTTTGAGTGCTGTGTAACACATAAAATCAGTTCGAGGTCAGTAAGCACAACCAGAATTAAAACAAAAGGTGTACTGGATTATAAGGCTCACTGTTGATTTTTGAGAAAATTAAAGGATTTTAAGTGTGCCTTATAGGCCAAAAAATATGGTACATTTAACAAACAAAATACCCAAAACTGGTACTATAACTGTTTTATTGTAAAGTTTTTTTTTTTGTTTTGTTTTGTTTTTTTTAAATAAAGTGATGCATAATACCAACAATTAGTCAATGTACGATACTGTTGAAGGACAAAAGACAGTTGCAGAAAGAAATAGGATTTAGTTCAAGGTGCATTCTATTTGTCTTTTCATTTATGCTATGAATATGTTTTTATTTAACAAACAGTGATTACACAATGGCCTAGTTTGCCCAGCATTTGAACTTCTTTTTTTAACAAGAGAAAATCAACATTAGATTACGTGTTTCAGTTCTGTCAAGTTCTCAGTTGAGAGATTAAAATCATTTCAGCTGGATGAAGATTGCACAACCTCTGTGTCAAAAGATGGTATGATCACAACGCTGAACCCATGTTAATAACTAAGGAACTGAGCAAAAAGCAGAACATGTGGAAGGAAGTTTCAACAATGAGTTTCTTTTTTATTATCTGTGTTCATACGTTATGACCTTGCACAGGTAGAGAACACTTGAGCATGTGTTTCAACCCAAACACTCACAACGTACATGTTTCTTCAACCCAACAAGTAACCTTAAACGTTGAGCTTCTTTTGGTATCAGTTAATCATGCATGAGCCTGTGGAAATTCTGGCAAGTAGGAGCAACACCAACACCCCAGGCCTCTGCTGAAATAAAAGGTCATCTATCATAAATGGTTTAAAAAAAATGTATCTTGCAATATTGCTCCAGACAAAAGGATGGGCCTTTAGTTTGTTTTTGCATATTTGCTACCTTGTCAATCCTTTTCAATCCAGCTCTTGTTTAAATCTATCTTTCAGTTAGAGGTTTTTATGCTTGTCAAACCACTTCAAAAGACCTATGAATCACTGCATCCATAAAAGCACCTACACTTGACAAATTAATGAACTGTGTTTAAAATCATATCCGACAAGTTGGGATAGAACCATTTTAATCCAGTCTCTGAGCACATTGTTGTTGGCTGCTTGTCACTGCGACTAAATTGCTTTTCATTTCTTTAACTGCTTCCAAGAAAAATGCCAAAATTACAAACACATTCACAGGCATGAAACAGTACTTTTTACACCAACAATGGGCTTCCTAAAGTTAACTGAAAACTTGGCCTGCACAATAGATGCATTAAGTGAAGTGCCTAAAAATACAATTGAGGGTCACAGGAAGCTGGCTAACTCCAGCAGTCATAGGGCGAGAGACAGGGTACGCCCTGGACAGGTCACCAGTCCATCACAAGACCACAGAGAGGCAAACAACAATTTATGATCCAACAAAGTTAAGTCAGGTCCTCTGGATGGTTTCTTTTTTGCTGTTGAAATGTAGTTCATCCAAAGGACTTCATCAGTCTGAGGAGCCACAACAAACTCAGTCCCATAAATGGCTTTGGTGGGCCAGCATAGGGGCATTCGAAGCTTAAAACAATAATGTTGTCATTGAAAACAAACTATAAAATGTCCCTTTTATGTTTTGAACTACTTTGGCTATGGCTGCCTCACAGGAGTCAACGGGGGAGAGGGCGGACTCCAGAAACCATTTCATCACCATAAAACTGGTTGGCCCCCTATGTGAGTAAGACACTTATGGGACTGAGCCTGTTGTGGCTCCTCGGACTGAAGTCCTTTGGATGAAGGACGCAACGTTTCAAAAAAAAAAAAAAAAAAGAAAGAAAGAAACTGTCCAGATGACCTGACTTAACTTTGTTGAATTTTTTTTACCCAGATTATTGAGGGAAGGGGAAGTCTGAGATTGTCATCACTGTATGTTCCCATACAATGGCAAAATATGTTCTCTGCATTTAACCCATCACACCTGGGATACACCCAGGTGGAGCAGTAGGCAGCTTTGCAAGTGCCTGGGGAGCAATTGTGGATTAGGTGTCTTGCTCAGAGACACCACGAAATGTGGGAATGGCTGGGAGTTGAACCGTGACTTTCTGGTCCCCAGTCGGCTGCCCTACCTCTACGCTATCTCGACCCCTCTACCCCATCCCGGCTCTGAATTGAGCATGAACTTTGATGTTTTAAACCATTTATGATCTTACTCACAACCAAGTAATCATACCCTGACATGCATGTTATTGGATTGCAGGAGAAAAACTGTGTACAGTATATGGAGAAAACTCACACATGCATTGGGAAAGCATGCAAACTCAGCAGCTAGGAGTCAAACCTGTGGCCTTCTTGCTGAGAAGCAGCAGTGCTAACCACCAATGAATGTGCATTGCTTATGTTACCTAGACACAGAATACAAAAACAAACTAGAAAGTAATATTGAAAAGACAGCTTGATTGATGGATGAATTCACTGTTTAAACAGAGTAATCATGTTTCTAAAATGAAATCAGATATTTACTTTATGTGTCAGTGCCTGACTGCAATAATCTCTACCAGAGAAAACTTTCCACAAGCTTGGCACACAGCATCAGCGTGGCCTAAAAGAAAGACGACTTTAAGGAAGTTGTGCACAACTTTGACACGGCCCAAGGATTTCTTCGTGTAATCAATCATCTGCCATTCTAACAAACTCTAGTTAAAAAGTCCTATCTGATGTGCTCTGCAAGACTGGAACGATACTCTGTTGTGTTTTCTGTTTATTTTTGTACATTCCAACTTTTTTTTTCTTTTCTTTTTTTTTTTTTTTTACATATTTGACAAACTGCTGCAGAACTTTTTTTTTTTAATACTTGTTAAGAGGAGCTGCTTTGTTTGTTCTTTAACTACGACAGAAGTGCTAAACTTTTGCTTGAAACCTTTTACATACAAACATATGGAGCAAAGAAAAAAAAAGAAAAAGGCAAATCTCAATTTCTCTTGGCTAAATATAATTCTTGTAGATAAAAACAAAATTAACTTGATTTTTTTAGCTGTTTATTTTTCTTGCAGTCTCTCAAAATACATAAAAAGCACACACCGCAGGCACACAGCTCAAGTTTTCTTCCAACTGTAGGAACAGAGTGTTCAATGGTGTAGGCAACAGAGACCTCCAAAGCTGCATGCAGAGCCAAAGGTCTGAATGAAGGATGCATTGAAACGGCTCTTTTCTTCAGTCCTGATCACAAAGGCCCAGTTTCCCATTCAGAAGAAAAGGTCAATAGATAATACGCACAAGAACCCCAAGGTCACCAAAGGGTGTGTGTGTGTGTTTGTGTGCACATTTTTTTGAGGGGTGGGGGGTGCGGGTGTGGTTGTTGTTTTGTTTTTATATTTTGTTTTGTTTGGGGGTGGGGGGTGGGGGTCATCAAAACATGCATATTTCTTACACTTTGAGTTTTCCACAGTTGCCTTTGCAAGATGCCCATTCAAAACGTAATATGTGTACATATCAGATACTGTACTTCCAAAGTGCATACTCACACACACAAATACACACTAGTTCCTGTCTAAACAGTCTGACATCAAGGTACCCCCCTCCCTTGTCTCAGTTCATTCAGTTGCAAGTCCATCTACACTGTATACTCTGAAAGTTGCCTTTCTTGTTGGCTCAGCACGAGCAAACATGAGGGAAATGCCCTGAATCAATAAACTGCTTGATCGGTGGGCTGTCAGTACTGAGCTGCTGCAACTGCAACAACTCAGAGAGGGATGGAGGGAATAAATGGAGGGAATGTACTGCAGCAAGTTTCCTGAATGGAACCAACTGGAGCCAGGGAGAAAGTGTACAAGGAAACCTCGGTGAAGAAAGAGACGCAAGGCAGATGACATTTTACAGAATGTGTCCAACACCTCCAGATGAGCATGCGTTCATATAACTTTTCCAACATGAATTAGTAATGACCTATTTGTGCCAAAAGGGAAGAAAATTCCCGATCAGAAAGGTACACTGGTGTTGTAAGCTAAGATGGATGTGTCACCATGGTGACAGACGAGCCAAGCTCTGTGACAAAAGAACAAAGAGAACCAAGTAAGGGATCAAGTTACAACATGGCAGAAAACTCAAAATAAGTCATTTCAGTTTTGTTAAATTGTCGCAGTGTTTAACTTCAAGTTAGAACCACTTCCCAGAATTATTAAAAACTCCATTGCACTTGCGTGGATTCTGCTTCAGCACTTTCATAAGTCTTTCTTTTACAAGCTTTAGCCATTTTTAGTGTCATACTGGTTTTATGACTGTGCATGATGTGCTATGTGTCAAATTAAAAAAGTCTGAAGACAGACCTTGTCAGAGATCAGCACATCAGCAGAAACATGATCCCGCAGAGCTTCCAAGGCTCTGTGGAGGGGTGGGTGGGGTGTGTGGGGGGTCATGTCAGGCAAGCAGACGGCAGGTTGTCTGCACACCTGAGACGCCTGGCCGTCAGTGCATCACCTTATCGCTAAACCTGACTGAATATGTCATGTGGGACTTGCAAGGTTGGGTGAGGTCCCTCTGCAGGCCACCTCTACATCCGCCACTGGATGAATGCAAAACAACCCACCGATTCTTGCGCAACTTGTGCGCAAACCGCTACAACTTTCAAAAACAAGTGGATGGAGAGCGCAAAAAAAAAAAAAAAAAACGTTGGGAGAAAAGTTACAGACAGTCTCACTGCTCACGTTGAGTTCTGAATAAAAATGAACAACATCCAACAGAAAATAAGTTAGTCCAGAAGGACCTAAAGTTACCAGTTGGTGGAGGATCGAGGGTTGAGGATGTCCTCTTTGGCGGTGAGCAGCGACAGGCTGTAGGTGTCAAGGTTGACCGTTTGCCTGCTCATGATGGCCAACAAAGTGTCCAGAGCAGCCCCGCAGCGTCAGTCTTCACAGGTCCTGATGGGGTGGAGGGGTGGTGGTGTTTGTTTCGGGACGGAGGGACACCAGCTGGAAGTCGTCCACTGAAGGTCAGCCAGTAAACCTGCGCAGAAAAGTCCGCAGGTTCAGGCAGCGTGCGCAACTCCCAGCGTCGGAGAGGAGACTTCGAGCGCAGCTCTCTGCTCTTTGTGCAGTTGGGGAGAAGTTTGAGTGCAAAGCCCCACCTCCTGTTGAGAGAGCAGAAAGCGTAATGACTTCAGTGGCTGGGTCATTTGGAGGAGATGTGTTCACAGTCCAAGTCAACGCAGATCATAAATTATTAATGCCTCCTCTTTTATACTCATTACCATTCGTGTCCTACACTCTAATCACAAAGTTGTTGTATTTTTTTTTTTTTTACATTATCACTGCAAAAAGAAAAAGAAATGCCTGCATGTGTTATTATTTTTAACACAAATACTAGATTGGAATAAAAGCAAACAAGTTTCTTTAGACATTGCAGCAGTTTGGTGGTCTGACAGTGTTTGTCTCTGGAATGGCCCCCACTGGCAACTTGGCAGACTCCAGAAAAGCCAAAGAAGAGCCAATTTCATGGGAACTGAGTTTGAGTCAGGCAGCACAGTGAGGCTGGAGGTCTTTTTTAGTAAGTGCCCAACAGTTGACACGCATACACAAACTGGCAACAAACATGTGCACACAACTCCTGGATACACAGCTAGTGAGCTCCAGCCACACACACACACTCACATATTAGTGGGTCACTAGTGCAAAGGTTTTATAATCTTGGATTATAGGAAAGTTCTTAAGCGCTTTAATTTGCTTAGCGGCCATTCTTAGACAATCCAGGACATGAGCCAAGGATCAAACTCGAGGACTTTCATTTCGTGGAGTGACAGACTTTGGTTCACTTGTGTGAAAATTGTTCATTTAACAAAATTTAACAATCACTATTTTGTTTGATATGGAAACAAAGGGTGAGTAATATGTTTGACTGACACACCCACACATTTTTTTTTTCATTTAACCTTTATTTATCCAGGTTAGTCTCATTGAGCCACGCAAACTCATTTTCAAGAGAGACCTGTGTCCTCTTATGAGGAAAAAAATAACTTGTAAAGTAAAACACTATGTATGTCCCATGGGGATTTGCATGTTTGCTAGTGTGTACGTGCATGTTGGCTACTGGGGGTTTTCTCCTCATTTAATGATTTTAATTTATTTATTTTTAATCTGGGATGTTGTTTGCTCAGCTTCCTGCCTTCCTGGCATAGACTAAACTAATGAAGTGTATGTGACTGGGTGCTGAGTGGCAGAGTGATGCTTAACAACATCATTTTTTTTTTAAGTTAATCTCCATGGAGAAAATAATCAATCAGTGTTAGTGTACTTCTGAATGGAGCATAACATGAAGCATGAAATTCACATTCTTCTCACAGACAAAACAAACTTCTATCACGCAATAAAGCGTTTCTGTGTTGACTTGGACACCTCCAGATGTTTTTTTCTGGGGGAGGAACAATGCTTCATTGGCAGGTTTATGAGCTTCCAGGCCTGGTGCGTGGAGCTAAAAGGTCAGAGATGTGTTTTGAGGACATGGGTCACACCTTCAGCTGTACCCTCCTGTTTTGCTGCTTCATTGACAAAATGTTATTAGAAGCTCCTTCACTGCAAACCTTTAGAGGCAGGGAACTGCTGGGCAAACATATGTTTTAAACATAGCTAAAATGGCTGTTGCTACAAAACTATATGTGTTGCCATGTCACTTATATGTGAAAGAACAAAACTAAACCATACAAGATGTTTTACCCGCTTCTTCCTTTTGGGCTCACGGGAGTCACTGGTGCTCATATCCAGCTATCACTGTGTGTGGGGTGGGGTTCACCCTGCAGGTCTCCAGTCCATCACAGGGACACAGAGACAAACAACCATTCACTCTCTCACTCACACCTAGAGACAATTTAGTTGCTAATCAGTCTAACATGCATGTTTTTGATTGGTGGGAGGAAACTGGAGTACCTGAAAACCCACCCATGCATGGAGAACATGAAAAATCCACCCAGAAAGGTCCCTGGCCTGGATTTGTGTCGGTGACCTTCTCACTGAGAGGCGGCAACTCTAACAACTGAGCCACCGTGCCGCCCACAAAACTAAACCCATGTGCAAAATTCCAATGAAGATCATTCTCTTAACCCTGAAAAGCAGTGAGGGCCATACATCAGTAAGACCTCAGTAAAAATACATTTTAAATATTCATTTATGTTTGATGACGTAAAACAGTTGAGGGGGAACTGTCTATTCATTTATTGGTCTTGCAGTTTTATTAAACAACCATGTTTTTGAACATTTCTACTCAAACCTAAGTTATTGTTTGAACAATGTTGCTGAACTACAGGTAGCAGTTCATGTGTGTGCATATTAAAAGTCATGTAGTCATTATTTATGGCTCCAAACTCCTATTCTGATTCTTTTTGACCATATTGTGGTTGTTTAAAAGCTTTGCAACATACTCAGCACATGATTTAATTGCCTGTGTCTGTGTGTGTACATCCTGTCTCATCTCATGATCAAATTAATTTTATTGAAACTCTCTGAAAGTAATCATTGGCTGAACCTGGACTCAACCTGATTCAAGATGGTCTTTGGAGCTAATCAACATTTAGGAAACACAAAAATGTCACTTCTAAAATTAAAGTGAACGCTAAAACTTGTGTGCTGGGAGTGATCCCTAACATATGTTGAGATCTGACATGAGAGCTTGGCTTAAAATGTTTACATTAAGAGTTGGAGCAAACATTTAGCAAAAAAAAAAAAAAATTGTGAACCACTTGATATATATTTTTTTCTAAAATTTCAGAAAGTAATCTTTAGATGAACATCTACATCTTATTATATTTTGACATCAACCTGATTCAAGTTAGCCTTCACAGCTAATCAACTTTAGCAAAGCAAAATGGCCATAACTCTGTCATTTTTTACAAATATTGAGCTAAAATTCAATTTGGTCATAGCTGAGAGACAGTTAAAACATACTCCAAACACTCAAAGACCACAAGAATATTTTTGTTTTAAACACTGGCAGTGCCAAATGGCAGATGACTTGTCATTGCATTGCATAAAAACATTTGAGCATCTGGTAAAGTTTTAAGAGCACACATCCTCAAACATGCACATCACAAGAACTTTTTAACTGAGCCACAGCCACTTTGTGTTAAAACAACTTGGTCTTTTTAATTTCC
Source organism: Simpsonichthys santanae (assembly GCA_031762415.1). Classification (NCBI taxonomy): domain Eukaryota; kingdom Metazoa; phylum Chordata; class Actinopteri; order Cyprinodontiformes; family Rivulidae; genus Simpsonichthys; species Simpsonichthys santanae. The sequence continues at coordinate 20,990,066 of JARVLU010001462.1, forward strand.
CATAACAAGACTGTTTTCAATCCTGTCACAATAAGTCAAATAGTTTTTGTTTATTTCATTTTTAGTGATAAAGTTCAGTTCAGTGTTGGACTGTGACGCATGCAGATAATGAAGTGGCTGTGGGAACACTTCATGTTGTTTATGAGCACATACGCCAGCTTTTAATGATTTCTCCATCGAGGGCATCTCATGAACATGATAAGATGCTAAAGCACAATTCCCTAAAAAGACAATTTGCGTCAGATTTAAAATTAAGAAGAGAAGGAAATATCAGAGATGCATAGCAGGGCTGTAAACAAGACACTTTGTTTGAAGTGAAATCTAAGAAAGAGAGCAACATTGTCAGACGTGTTTTTTTTTTTTTTTTTTTGTGTGTGTAAGGGAGACGAACAGATGGAATGAAAGTAAATCAGTGTGACTTCTCATCAGACTTCCAGGTGAGGTCACTGCTCAGCTATGCACCTTCACAACCGCCTTGAGATATTGCTCCCTAAGGCCTCAGTGTGCTCTCACACAAGTATCTCTGTGTATAAATTAGTTGTTTTCAAGCTGAAGCGAAATTCTCCTTCCAGGACACAAATGAGATTATTTTCAAGTGTCCCTTTCCCTTTGACTTCATCTGCAAAAGCTTTAAACTTTAAGAACATTTTTACCACTGCTTTTCTACATACATAATACGTAGGCAAAGTGTCCATTGATACGTGACATATTATTAGGCATGTGTCGTTGGTATGTTAAACAGCATTAAAAGCTTTGGTAACCATCTTTCATATGTAGTGCTTGTTTATTGCATTCGTTTATCCAGCAAAATATTGTATAAATAATGCTTCTGTACTTACTTAATCCTTAATACTTGAACATGCTTTTCTTTGATACTGTTCTACAAATTGTACAACATGTTTTTTTTAATACAAAACCAACTGTTGTATAAAGTTTGTTGTCCATTTATTCAAATATAAGCGTCTGAGAAATTTGGGAATGTTCAATATGCTTAAAAATCAAAAATAAATTGATGATTACGTTGTACCAACCAGTGTACTTTGGTTTCCAAGCACAGTATACAGACCGACCGAGGTAAAGTTAGTTTTACGTTGGACGTTGACATTCATGCTCTGTGGCTTCAGCGGTGTCCAACGTCCAACGTAAAACTAACTTTACCGCGGTATACCCACTACAAAATGTAGACTACAGCACTGAATGTAACATGTCATATCGTGCAGACATAGATGCCACAAAGTATTCTTTAAAGTTTCAGGTCTCATTTTCTAAACATTTAATGGAAGACATCCTGCATCGTTCCAGTTCCTAAGAAGGCACACCCCAAGGGGCTGAATGTACAGGCCCTGGAGCGACTGCTGCTGAAACTCCTTAGACCTCAGGTTTGCCACACTGAGGACCCTTTACAGTTTTTAAACTGGGATAAGTGGGTATTGATGATGCCGTTCTATACTTTATGCTCAGGGCTCCCTATCACATAGACAAAGGAAAATGTGCGGCGAGGGCCATGTTTTTTTACTTCTCCAGTGCCTTCAACACTATCCAGCCCCTTCTATTGAGAGACAAGCTTGAGGAGATGGAGGTGGACACACATCTGGTCTCCTGGATTACAAACTGTCTCACTGAGAGACCACAACACGTCAGGATCAGAGACTGCATCTCTGACACAGTGGTTACAGCGCAGGAGCACTGCAGGGAACTGTGCTCTCTCCATTTCTGTTCACTCTGTACACATCTGACTTCAGTTATAACTTGGAGACTTGCCACATGCAGAAGTACTCAGATGACACTGCCATCGTTGGATGTGTGCAGGATGGACAGGAGAGGGGATACAGGACCCTGGTTGAGGACGTTGTAGTGTGGTGCAAATCCAACCATCTACAGCTGAACATTAGTAAAACAAAGGAAATAGCAGTGGACTTCAGAAGGTCTGGGCCTACCCTTGAAGCCAGGCTCAATTGAGGGGGTTGATGTGGAGGTGGTCTGGGCGTACAACTGGATGACAAGCTGGTCAGTGAACATGGACTCCCTCTACAGGAATAGTCAGAGCAAGCTCTACTTCCTGAGGAGGCTTGGGTCCTTCAGTATGTACAGGAAACTACTGTGGATGTTCTCCCAGTCTGTGTTAGCCAGTGTCCTATTTTGTGTTGTTGTGTGTTGAGGAGGCAGCCATTAAGAGAAGAGATGCAGGACGACTTGACAGGCTGGTGAGGAAAGCTGGTTCAGTGCTGGGAACAGAGCTGAATTTAGTCCCTTACATAGGTGGCAGTGAAAGGGGCCCTCACTAAGTTACTATCCATCATGGACAATGCTGACTATCTTCTGCATGGTGCCATCATGAAGCAGAGGAGCTCCTTCAGTGGTAGAGTGCTGTCCCAGTCCTGGTTCATGGACAGATTCAGGAAGTCCTTTGTCTCTCAAGACATCAGACGGTCCAAGTCCTCCCAGTACACTAAAAATAGAGTCTTGCACATCTGCAGCACCCTGGACACTTATGTATGTGTACACGTGTACATACTGTATGCATTTGTATATGGCACATGCATGTATGCTTAGATGTCAGAGTCAGAATCAGAGAGTCTTTATTGTCACCATGTACCATGTGGTACATGTGAGGCAATGAGATTATGTACACGGAGTCCCAGTTACATCCAACAATAAAATGCAAAATAAAAACATTACTAAGATCTAAGATGTGAACTAAGAAAAACAC
>JARVLU010001462.1:21154557-21171829 GCA_031762415.1 Simpsonichthys santanae
CTTCTACTTTTACTAGAGTACATTTTTGTCTGTTTATTTGTACTTTTACTTAAGTACAGTGTTTGAGTACTTTCTCTACCACTGGTGAATTGTTCTGAAAAATCAAAACAACAAGCTGACCTTTAGCCTTGTTTTCATGATCTTACGCATACTTTGTTTTATGTGATTTAAATAAAAAAAAAAAAAAAAAAAGTTTTGTTGTATTATCGTGATGCATTCTAATCCACATTGAAGAAGTTATACATTTACAAACCCAAAAAAAAATATTTTCCAATGGATTGCTTTCTATTTTACATTCACTATAGTTTATTTAGTTAATTCATCTATTTTCAAATACTGTACCCCTTCATACTGCATTAAAAAAAGGTACTCTAAATGCTATCCACTGGGTGGCACTGTAAGACTGCCCATAAGAAGATGGGAGAGTAAGTGGGTAAGTAAGTGGATGGGAGGCTTACACTTACCTCACACTCAGACAGAGCTATAATTTACTTATAGTGTGGGAGCCGCCATTGCTGTTATCATTTAATAGATTTGTACGGGAGGAAAGCAGGTGCCTGTTGTTAATGCGTCCAATTGCCCAAGTTGCCTACAGAATTTAGGGCATCCATCAATGTCGTTGCCGGTGACACCCTGTCGCTCTCCTTCATGCAGCAGGCCGCTCGGGCTGGGCTGGTAACAGATGAGGCTTCTCTCTCCTCCAGACGCCCACAGTCACACAGAGACAACCGCCATAAGTGCCTGCACATGCACACACACACATAAGTACCCTTACACACACTCAGTACACAGCTGTACCTGACTCTTAGAGGGCAAGCTGAACTTGTTTCAGTCAGAAAAGCAAGTATTTTAAGTTTATAGAGACCTCATGTAATGGATAGTGTAATTTTTTTGAAATAAACAATTAACATTTTAAAAACTTTTCATCCTTCAAGATTTAACAGTTTGTTGTTTCAAAGTTGTTTTCCCCTGTAAAATATTCACCAAAAAAAAAAAAAAAAAAAAAAAAAAAAAAAAATTAATAAATTAAGACACAAAGATTTTTAAATGTGCTTTAAAAAGCCTTTCTTTAGCAACTTGTAATTGATTTCTGTTTTTGCCAGTATTTTACACCTATTCTGTTAGTATTAAATGTACAGCCAACTTTTTTTTAATCAAATGGAGACATTGTATTTGTTAGATGAGTAAAACATTAACAGTAGCAAATAATAAAAATACAAATTTGTCCAGTAATAACATATTATTGGAAAACTACTGTATTTGCTGTTTATTTATTTAAAATGTTGCTTTAAAGAAACCAAAAAGTCCTCCAACATTGTCAAATGGACTTAAATAAAAGTTCTGCAGACTTTTTGACTGTACTTTAAAGTTTTTATTTGAATCACCTTTTTCACTTCCTGCTCGTTCCTACATGAATATTTTCAGAGGAATGTTTTCAATTTTAGGCCCAAAAACTAAAATCTGAATCAGACATGCACTTCCATACACAAAATACAACAATTTCAAATAACCAAAGAAAATATATCTTTAGGGAATTAGAAGAAACTACAAAAAAATGTTAAATTTAACTTTTTGACAAGTCAGTTAATAGTGTAGCTCAACAATACTTGGTATGTCATGATCTACTGTGCTCTTTGAAATATGTAGGACTATAAAAGTGGAGGACCAAAACAAAAATTGCAGATTTAAAAACCTTGACTACAGAACGGTAACTTTATCTAAAAAAAAGAAGAAATCCACCACTCGCACAGAACCTGAGCTGCGTGCCTCTTTTCACTTACAGCTCTTTCACCATCAGAGTCTAAAAACTGTTTTATATCTGTTTGTTAGTATTGATGTTCTTTTGCACAGAGTTGTGTATGAGCATAATCGATAATTTAACAGATGTTAAATTTGACAAGACTAGAAAAACAAGTGTAAAAACCCCCAAAACATACTAAAATAAATAAATTAAAATAAACCAGATGATAATAAAAAAAACCAGCTGAGCAACTTTATTAGCTTTTAACAGTCTTGCTAGTAAAAACGATGGAGCAACCTAAGTTTACTCACAAAAATACAAATAAATCAATGCCATGAATTTTTGATGAGGGACTCTTAAAGAAAAAAAACTTGAAGGGTCAAAAGAAGCATTCATTCTGACTTCTAAAGATGAAATATAATCTGATTTCAATGTTATTGCAACCAAAGAGCTAAAGTGGAAACAGTTTACTCAACAAGTCATTCTTCTGCTTTTTGTCTTTATATTATACTGATGTGTGTGTGTGTGTGTGTGTGTGTGTGTGTGTGTGTGTGGTGGTGGGGTGGTGGGGGGATTTACCATAGAGACACAAAGGTAAAACTTGAGTTGTTGCACAACGTGCATGATACAAAGTTACATGATGTTACAATTTTAAACAATAAATTATATGAATTGATGCATATTAAATGCTTTTCACAAGAACTGACATAAACCTGTCATCAAAAGCATTGTTTTAATGCCCATTTTAATTTATAGAAAAGTCATAAAACTATTTTAAATTAAAGACTAAATGAGATTATTTAGAAACATGTCAGCGAGCAGAATTGTACTAACAGTACAGGCAGAGGAAGACTGCAGCAGCAGGAAACTGAACAGCTGAGGGAGATCAACAGCAGAGGTTAAAAATGATTGTTTCTGTGTTTTCTGGACCAGCAGTGTCTCAACAGGACAGGTTTAATGTGAATTGTGATAAATATACTGATAGGCAGCAGCTTCAGTCACACAGCAGAAACATGTAAAGTGGAATAGGAGGCACCTCAGTCTGGTTTGTGTAAAACTATACAAAAAAGTAAAAATGACACTTTTAATGGATGTCAGTCAATAAGATGTGCAGTGTTAAGAGCAGAGGAGGAAGGCGTACTTAAAGTACAAGTACTGTTACACCGCTTAGATTGTACTCACTTACAAAATACTTAAAAGTACAAAGTACTCCTCTCAAAAACTACTCAGAGTATTAATTACTTTTTGACCCATTGATGTTTTATTGTGTTGTCAATAGAAAGCATTCAGTTCGACGTACTGAATATAATAGCTACATTCAGAGCACATTTCTCAGACGAATAATAAAGTGTAGAAACTTACACTAAGGCCATTTCTTTTGTAAACAAATGTAGATAAAGCAGGAATTTTGTTTGTTAAAAAAAGACAAAGCTGCTTTTGAACCGGCATAGAACAGTTAAAACTTTTCCAAATACACAGCGAACAACAAGTGTCTTATTAAACTCTGACATTTCTGTCAGCGTTCACTTTCTGAACCTGTTGTTCAGCGTCAGCAGGAGCTGGTTTTCTAAGTTAACAGAGTCTATCTGGTTTCGTTTGGCTGTGAAGAGTAGACCAGCACAGAGTCGTTCCCATGCAGCAGAGGCAGAGCTGTGTTCAGCTTGAGAGAGAACTTCTTGAAGGTTGTGAAGGAGAGCGGGAGCTCCACAGTGTCTGTAGCACAAGCAAGATGACCACCACGCTCTGAACTGTGCAGCCTTCTGGACGATTTGCACATCAATTCAAACTGCAGCCGTACTCAGTAGCGACTTCTGATTTTAAAAGTAGCGAAGTAGATTACATGGTCTAAATTGTACTCAAGTATGAGTAAAATTACACACTTGAAAAAAAAAATACTCATACAAGTACCCAAAAAATCTACTTACGTGAGGAGTTGTAATTTGTTGCTTCCACCCCTGGTTAAGAGCTTAAATTATACCACATCCCATTTTAAAATGATTTTTGACACCTTTGTGCCACAAATAATTCAGTATCAGAGATAAAATGCTTCTAAATACAGTATACCCCTCATCTTTGCTCTGAGTTCTTGACCAAGCTTCACCCTTGAGCTCCGCCGGGGGCACCCCGCTGCAGGCAGGTTTGCCCTCCGCCCTGGAAACCTCTCTGAGCAGCTGTGTTTCTTTAGACCCAGGCTGAGAGGTAGAGGGTATACAGAGGTGCCTGCTAATACCTTGTTAGGGCTGTTTCAGTTGCTGGGTCTTGTTGAGGTCACTGTCAATACTGTTTTAGTTCAGGGCCCTTGATCTGCTGCATGTTGGATGAAGCCAAGAACCAGCGTGCTGACCGTTTGGTCCCTATTAACATTTTTTTTAGCTGGAAGCCTCACTCTTGTTACGACCATGAACCACGAGCAGTCAGATGTCTTTGGTGGAAGAATCCTTATTTTTGATGTCCGTTTTTCTACTGATAAGAGGTGAAATAATAGATTAAATATTCAAAAATGCTTTTTTTTTCCCCCAAGAATGCATTGTTGTTTGTAAAGTTAAAGAACTGAACAGGGTCAGAAAACCGTTTTCTGTTTCATCCCCTGCTTGTATTTCTTCCTCTCCTCTTTTTCCATCTACACTTGCCTGGTTAAGGCTTTCGTGTTGGGCGTTAAACAGCGCATGGAAGCCGTGACCCTCCCTTCCTTTCTGGCATCTCTCTTTACATAAAACAGAGCCCACAGTTCCACTCTCATATAACTTTTGCTAATTTTTTCCAGCATGCTTCCACTGTTGCTGCTGATAAGCATCAAACCAGTTCTCAGTGCTCAGTTTGATGCATAGTTTCTATTTACACTCCAACTTTAAAAAGCAACGTGCGTGAATGACTTTGTGTGCAGCGTATTATTAAAAAAAAAAGCAAAGTGTACATTATTTTATACTTGTCAGTAAAAGCAAATGTTGATGCAGCCCGTTTTTTAAAAAACATAAAAATCCTGCAAACATGAAGAGATGCAAAGATCTTTCCATTCACGTTTAATGATGACCATTAAAATTTATAACAGTAGACATAGTTTGCTTTGAATTATATAGATCTGAAATCTAATAATAAGAACAATAACAACATAGAACACATCTACAGTAAATAGAATGAACAACTGACCTGCCATCCATTTAATTCTTATTGGCATTCTGGTCAGCATCCTCTAAAATACCAAAGAAAAGAAAAAATAGTGACAGAGATGAATATAGACGGATACATACAGTTACGACGGCTGAAAAAGCTGTGATCCTCCTTTACTGCCTAAAATATAAAGGTCTTTTGAAAGTGTGTAATTCACTTGGACTGCCTGCTTTGTTGGTATGGAAGCTATTCCTTTATTTTCTTCCTTGACGTCGTTTTCTTAAGCCATCTGCACTTCACAGCAAATACGCCGTTACCTTTATGTTTTTTGTTGTCTCGTTTAATGTTTGTCATAGGACGCAATGCAGATAGCGATTCTCGGAAAGTATTGGTCTTCGTCTGCATGACAACTCCAATATGTCTTCTTCGGACCGACCGCTAAGAGGAGCTTTGAAACAGATTAGCCATTTAGCTTTGAGGTGCGCTTTTCATTTTCCTTTTTGAGTATTCAGTTGAGAAAGTGGAACAAAAAGGAGAAAAATATATAAACGTTGTTTATTTCTTTGTCTCTCCAGCGCTCCTAAAACACAGCTGGTTGTGGATGTCTGAACGTTGAATTATGTTCTGAATTTTAGTTCACTTGTAATAATTTATAGATGATGTTTATGTTGTTTCAACATTGGCTAAAATGTGCTATTCAACAAAACTGCTCAGGGGGCCACAGTTTCTGAAAGTCAGCAGCTCGGAGGCCGGACATACTGCAATTAAAGTCATTGTGAAAATAAACAAAAGTTTACAATGATATACCTTTTAAATGTGTTTACTTTATTGCATTGAATCATAAAAACAATAAACAGAAACCAAAACCAGACCCCTTGCCACCCCCACAAAAATACATATTTATTTATTTTTTATGACGTGGGCCAGTTTGAAATCACCTGCGGGCCGGAAATGGCCCATAGACCGCCTGTTGAATAGCCCTGGTTTAAACGTTTCATCCTTCATTCAAAGGACTTCATCAGTCCGAGGAGCCACAAAAAAACTCAGAGGTCCAGAGGACCTGACTTAATTTTTTAAATTTTTTTAACCTGGATTATTGAGCATGAACTTTGATGTTTTGAACCACTGCCTCAGAGGAGTCAACGGGGAAGAGGGCGGACTCCAGAAACCACCGTATCACCGTAGAACTGGTTGGCCCACTATGTGAGTAAGCCACTTATGGGACTGAGTTTGTTGTGGCTTCTTGGACTGATGAAGTCCTCTGGATAAATGATGAAAGGTTTCAACAAATAAAGACACTGTCCAGAGGACATGACTTAACTTTGTTGGATATTTTAACTGGATTATTGAGCATGCACATTGATGTTTATTAGTTTAGTTAGCCACCTTACCCTCTCCAGTTTATTTATTTAATGTTTTTGTATGTGTGTATGTGTGTGTGTGTGTGTGTGTGTTTGCCCCTGAATCCAAAAAAAAAAAAAAAAAAAGTTATGCTGAACCAAAGACAGGGGAGTCTTGCCAGTTAGCTGCTAATGAGACAGGCTTGTGAAGGCTTTCAAATCCTCAACGTGCTAACATTTAAAGCCCCTGCCCCATTTCTCTACTCCTTCAACCTCTGCCTCCCCCATCTGCCCTTGCACCCAGTCTTTTGTAAATCGGAGAGGGCACCTCGGAGGCCCTCTGTGTGATTATTCACACATGGCCGTAGTCCTGGTGCTTTGAGCAGGAGAGCAAGAAAAGACATGCTTGGTGCATGGATAATGTAAAAATGCTCAACTGACACTTGGTCAAGGCTAAGTTTTTATTATTATTAGTGTTTTTTTTTTTTTTTTTTTTAAATTGTCCTTTCCTATCTTTCAAACCACCATCACAACAGCTCATCCTTTAAAGAAAGATACAGCGATCCAGCATCTGGCGTTGTCAACATCCGCTTTTAATTTTTAGCTGGACAGCCCATCATTGGGTGGGTGGTTTGTGGTTGGGAGTTTTAATAAGGCAAACACAAGATAAGTGAAAAATAATACGGCAAGAGAAAAACCAGCTGTCCCAGTTGCCTTTGTCACGCGTTCTTTAGAGAGTCAATGTTGTTAGGAGCAAAAATAAAACATGCTTTTGTAACAGATCTTTGGACAGCCTTGAATGATTTGCCATTAGTACCTTCCGGACTCATTTTCTCCTCTGTATGTGTGTGTGTGTGTGTTGGAAATGTGCTTGGAATCTCAGCGGGGGAAATAAAATGTTAAGCTGGCCTGGAAATATTGCAGTAAACAGGGAAAAAAAAAAATCAAACACGGGGCCAGATCAGGGAATATCATGCGGTGTAACATTTGGACTGAAGGGGCCAGATCAGGGAATGTGATGCAGTAACGATTCAACTGAGAGGCTAAAATGTGTTATGGAACAGCACAACTATCCACTCTCTGAAGGGACTTCTAATTGATTCTGTGCTTTTCACAGTAACGGACATCTCACTTCAGTGTGAAAACTGTATAAGAAGCAATCACATGAAATCTATAGTAAGTATTGTGATGCAGTTCCCAAAGTGTTTTGTAGCAGATGATTGCTTTATTGCTTTCATTTCTTCCTTTGTAATTGCATTATATTTCCACGAAGTTGGCAGAGAGTAACAAAATACAACCTTAACCTTGGCTGAAGCAATTAAATAAAAGCCGAGAACGTAAAGAAGTTGGAGCACAACATAATGCAGGACTCCACTTGATGTGTTATTTGTCAGGGGCAGTGCGTCGGCGCATGTTAACTAACTGTGCCACTGGACTTGGCCCTGCATGTAATGGGGTTCCAGCACAAACATTTTCTCCGAGGGATTTCTATTATTAATTCTCTCTGAACGCATCCATAAATGAATAATGAAATAAATAATGAAAATGTTATTACTTTTGGCAGCTGGGTCATTCCTCGTTTCCTGCGTCTCTCCCTCCCCTCCGCTTGTTTCTTTACTAATTAACTTTCCAAGGAGTTGTCCTCCTTTTGGAAACAAAATGAATTTCATCAGTGCGGCAGGCGGTCATGTGCAAAAGAAAACATCCAACCCAAACTATGCAAACACGTTTGGTTCTTGTGGAGGTGCATAAACTTGTCTGTTTTGAAGTTTCCTGAATGCACCTGGCATACAGATATCCACACCGAGTGGTTTTCGGGGGTATCTAACTTTGCAAATCACACCCTTCCAAGCCTCCAACGCCACTCATGGCCCTCCTCTCAGATGCTTGCCCTATGCCCCGCGCCATTCAGTTAAAAGTTTGTGTGCTGGGACAGAGGCTCTGGGATAAGTAGCCTCCATTTATTATGGATCTTTAAGAGGGCTGTAAAGCTGAAGCCTCAGTGAAAGTGCTCCCCTCTCCCATCCCTCCCTCCGGCACTGCTAGATGACTCTTCTCCCTCTCTTTCCTCATTACAGTCACTGCAGCTCTTTCTAACTGTTCCTTCCGTCTCGGAGCAGTTTACTGTTAATTAGTTTGCTTTGTAAGGTTAGACGTGCGGACAGAGCAACTTTGGGAGCGTTTGGCTGCCATCTGTGTGCATGCGGCTCTAACTAAGTACAGATGGTATGTGTTTACAAGACAGGTTGCTTCTGGTAAAGGGGGGAAAAACCGTGCGGGTGACGGTTTTGGTTATTTTAACAAGATTTATGAGCATTCTCACAGGTGACTGTTTAAGCTATAATGATAATTGTTAGTCAGCTGTCAGGAAGGTAATTTAGGGAGGAGTGAGAAGGAGAAACAGCGTGTGTATTTCCTTACTTGTGCATTCCTCAATACGTTGAAAAATTGTCAAGCTCGTAAATGCCAGCTTTTTAAAAAAAAAGAGTTTTATGGTGAAAACATATTGAACTAATTTGGTTACTTTGTGTTATAGAAAAGCTCGGAAAACTGGTCTGGTTAAAACGCCATTAGACATTCAGTGAACCAGGTAAGTAGAGGTGGAGATTGGTGTATAATTGCACAATGAGGTTTCAAAACATTATCAAATAAGCACCAGACTGACATAGTTGTGGTTCTGGTTTCATTTTTGTCCAGCTCACACATGGCTCTTTAATGGTTGAGTTATTTTTATTTTATTTTTTTGTACTAAACATTTTGACAATATAAATACTGATCGTTTTATAGTTTCAGCAAAAATTAAAATGTGGCTTTAAACCTTTTGTGTCTTGCTTTGCTCTGTTCAGTTTGATTTGTAAATTTGCCTAAAAGTTGTCTCTTGCTGGAGAGCTTGTCTTGCAGTACGTTAAGTTTTATGCTGGGCGTTGTGAATGAGGTCTTAAAGATTATTAAAAAAAATAAATAAATAAAAGTGCTTAGCAAGATTATTATTAGCCTATAGGCTAATACAGCCATGTAGTGTTAATTTTAATTTTAGTGTCCAGAAAAATAATGTGTGACAAGCTTTAAAAATTTAATAAAAAGACAACATTCAGTTAAATTCAATTCACTTTATGTATATAGTGCCAAGTCACAACAGAAGAAATATTCACATGTATAAAAAAAAATTAGTAACATCTATCTAAGGTAGAGTAAAAGAGAAAATTAAGAGTAGAAGAGTAAAACAATAAACCAAACTTTTCTTTCTTTTTTTTTTTTTTTTTTTTTTTACCATCCTGAACTGTTCCCTTCACTTTTTGTCAGCCTGGAAAATGACAATTTGTATTTTTTTTTTTATTATAATTCTTTTTAAGAGGTATTATAATTTCCAGAAAAACAAAACAAACAAACAAAAAAAAAAAAAAATACATTGATAACTTGGAATTTGGGACTCAATGTATGTCACCAAAGTTTTACAGAGATTTTCATTGTTATTCATCACATGCTTTAAAATAATATAAATGCATGTTGTCTACTGAATAATAATAATAAAATAAAAAGAGTATCAAACCAGAAATATGGGGGGAAAGGCATTTTAGCAGTAATGTATCTTCTTCTTCTTCTACAACGTATCCGTAGTTGGGTGACGGAGGTAACAGGTCCAGGAAAGAAACATCCCTCTCCCCATCAACACTTTCCAACTCATCCTAGCCCCAATTCATTCCCAGGCCAGAGAACACAGTCCCTCCAGGATTTTCTGGGTCTCCCTGCGGGCCTCCTATAGTAATGTTTTTATTTATTTTTATTATTATTTTTTTAAGAAATCAGGTTGAATACAGCAATAACATTATAAATATATAAGTTTTGACATTCTTTAAGTGACAAAATGCAGGGCTTTGGCTGAGAAGTGTTCAGTGTCAGCATCATTATAAGTGAGAATCCATCATGTCAGTAGTTTAATTACAATTCAGATTTTATTAAATTATTGTTTTTCAAGACAAGTCACAAATAACAGACATTTTTAGTGCTCGTAATATTTCCATTCATAAACCAATGCCATTCTGTGTTTGTTTCCCTCTCCTTCCTGTCCTCTCAAACTCAGCTGGTCAAAGCTGATGTCCTGAGCCTGGTTCTGCTGGAGGGTTCTTCCTGTAAAAAGGGAGTTTTTCCTTTCCACTGTTGCCTTTGTGTTTGCTCAGGATGGGAGACTGCGATAAAATGAAGATTTAACAACTCTGCTGGCTTCCTTAGAATGAAAACTTTACTATTTGGCTTTTTTATGTATGTGAATGTTCCTGTAAAGTGCCCTGAGACATCTTTGTTGTGGATTGGCGCTTTATAAATAAACTGAATTGAACTAAAGTTAGCTGCAGATTTGAACATTTGAAATATATTTTAAAGTCTTCTTGTCCACTTTGAGACCCAGAAACTTATTCTTTGCAGAAACGTTTGGTACATTTATGTACTCGTGCATAACAAATGTATTAGTGAATCCTCAAATAATACTTTTTTTTTTTTACAACCTACAATCATTCAAAATTGTCTGAAAAAGCAGACACAAAAGACTGTGGAGAAAAAAATTATAGCTTTGTTCACATCTTTCTGCCGCTATTTCTCTTTCTTTTCTTTTTTTTTTTCCCACTCTCCCCAAGGTTCTATTAGGAAATAGATCCCAGGTGTTCGATAAGCCTGTAGTGGACATGACAGCAGTGCAATCAAGTGTATAAATTTAATTGCAGGCTCATTTTGTGTCGTTTATTAGCCGTTTAGGGGCACATCGCTCCACTTGAACCCTGTTATTGCCAGACAGAACAGCTGTTTGATTTCTTTGTCTCATTGAATATAGTTTAAGAAATAAATAAATAAACTACATACTTAAACGCCAGATGTTGCGTATGTTTTTTCATGTATAGATATGTCTGGGCTACATAAAAAGGTGGCATACAATAAAAAGTGTTAAGTTTTTTTTTTTTATGTAAAACCTATTATTTCCTTTTAACAACACAAAATAAAATGCTTAAACATATATAACAAAAAATGTAGGCACATAAAAAATACAAACAAAAGGAAGAATAAGATTATATTTTTGTGTATTTGGCTCCTGTAAAGTATTTGATCACTCTGGCCCATATTTTTGGTCATGGACACACATCAAGAGGCTGCAGATGTACTCGCTTTGGGTGAAACCTACTTGTGGTGCGACACGCCATTAATAAAAAAAAAAGCCTTGAAAAAGCTCTGCTAATTGTTACCATGCACTCGGCCTCACTGTTCCTATAAATCATGCAGCTAATTGCAACAAATTGTGGCCTGACATTAAGCTATGATTCCGAACTGGCAAATATTCATCAACATTGAAACTGGCCTCATAAAACACAGAGCCGAACATTTCCCAGGCCTAATGTATATCTACCATCTAAGTCCCCTTTCCCATTATTTCTGGATCTTTCTTGTCCTCAGCATTTAAGTGCTGCATTGTGAGTGAACGAGAAGCCATTTTGTTTATTTATTAGGTCCCCCTGGATAAAACCCAAGCAGTGGCAGTCATGACCAAATACAGTATAGACCGTATTTTCCGTGGCACACTGGAGGCACCATGCATTGCATCCACCCCACATTGTTCATAAATCACCTTGGAGCATTTGTGCAAAAAAAAAAAAAAAAAAAAAAAAAAAAATTAAATTAAAGACCTATTTTTAGAGCTGAAGTGCGTCAGATTTTGCAAAACATTAAAAAAAAAAAAAAAAATCTAAATTTCCCACTTGATGTTGCTACGTTTTCATTTTCCAAATGCTCATTAGTGCTACTGCTACTTAGAAAGTGCTTGATTCGTCGCCAAGCAGTCATATGATGGAGCATTTAACCTCCTGTGCAATGTTTATTTCATGCAGACAAAAGGCTAGTTAAATCTCTTTCTCTACGGCCTGACAGTCACCATAACTGTCACTGCCGATGATGTATTTCACAGCCCAATGCATTACTGCTGCTAATGTTTCACTGTGCTGCCAATTCAGCCTGGTACAGCGTTCAAAACAGCAACAGTAGGTGTCAAAACTCTACGTAATAGGCTGTCCCCCAGGTGTGCATCAGCAGCTAAAGGTGTCGGGGCTAAAGGTCGGGATCTGATTTGTTATGTGGGACTTCATAGGGGAATTTTAAAGTGAACTGATCAATTCCACACCAACAACATGCACATAAATCAATTTCTGCATCTGGAGGGAAGCGCCATGCTGGATGAGAACATGTGTGGACACATGCGTGCACAAATGGACTCGCTCGGGCTATAGCATAATTAATCATAAATCTCTTTTGGCACCATGTGAGCATGTTTTTATCGCCTCGTCTTCCCTTATTAAATTTTCTCTCTCGTTTATCCCTCTGCTTTAAATCGCCGGGATCTGCCTAGCTTGCTTGATAGACCACAGGAATTGGTACTACCATGGGGATAGTGGTGATTGACTGAAGGAGGGAGAGCAGCAACATCCTTCCTTTTGACAATGTTAAGCATTGACGAGCTTATTACTGTGTTCTCTGATTTAGCTGGATGTGTTCAAGGATCTTCTCTGTGGTGAAAAAGGTCAGCTGCTCTTAGTTGTGCTCAGCTAGAATACTAATACTGTCCTTATTCAAATGATCTGCTCCGGTGCTTATTAAATTGATGGTCCAGGCGCTCTAATTTAATAGTGTTGCAGTCCAGGAGAGGGACACAGCTGCAGTCACTGGTGAATTAGGTGCTTCTAAAGCAAAGTTCAAGCAGGAGCCCCCTTTTGCTTTTGGGATGCATTTTTCCCAGCAAATTAGCAGTCAGTGCCACTGCACAATTAATTAGTGCAAACCAGGAAAAGCTTGTCCTTTAATAAGGTGCTTTTTTTCTCACTTGCACCTCTCCCACACACAGAAATATTGCTCCCCATCTTACCATATCTTACTCTCTCCCTTAATAGCTCCCTCCCCCTTTTTCTCTCTTTTTTTTTTCCTTTCCTGTCTTCCACTTCACCTTACGAAAACAGAGGGAAATGATCCATGAAGTCGTTTGTTAATAATACGGTTTAATGTGTGTCTGGTTAAACAAAAGTGTTTGGATTTGTCTGTAGCTTAACATTTTTGAGCATTCTCACTGCAGTGGATAGTGAGAGCAAACATGGAGCATGTTGTTTATTTTGTTCAGTCAGTAACTTTGGAAAGGTAGAGTTTTAAAAGCAGTAAGCGCGCCCTGAAAGCCACGCATGCATTTGGAAGTGCAGTCATGCACCGTGCTGTGTGTTGTAAGGCCCATAAAAAAGCACATTTTCTAAGATTAACTAGACTTCAGTCCAAAAGGTAATAAATTGTATATAACATAGGAATCAAGTTGAAAAGCCAAAGAAACAACAATAAAATAGAAATACATAAACGTTATGCTGAACCTTTTGCAACGTAGCATTTAATCATTACGGCTTTATCAACCCTTCAATTCACCTTCAGAGAATAAAAAAAAAAAAAAAATCCTATTATTTTAACAGTTAACTAAACCTTTCCCCACAAACTCTTTAATGTACAAACCATAGACTATTATTAAAATGTAAATAGCACAGAATATTCATTTTTAAATTAAAAATGGTACATTTATACTGTCAAAATTGACTAACTTTTACCTCATGGTGTAATAAAGTGAAACTTGATGTGCAAAATGTGTTGCTTTATGGTCTGTTAGTGTGAAGGGAGACACACACACACACACAGTATTGAACATGATTATTATTTTTAAAATATAACATTACATATTTATGCTAGACCGCTATATAAAAATAGATGATAAATCCATCGACGTTCTGATGCGTACCTAATATTTGGCAATGTTCACCTGCTAAACAGTGGGAGAATTAAACCATTTATTTAAAAAGTTTTTACACATATTTCCACAGTCAGATCTCCTCAGCAGTCGTCATTTTACAGCCTGAAGCCTGAATGCTGGACATGAAGTACAGTGTGCCATAAATAAGGATGGTGGAGCTCTATCAGTGCTGACACACACCCCTCCCCCCCCCCCCCACACACACACAAGCACTGAGCCTGGCCCAGTGCCTGCTTGTTTCCCCTCCTCAAGTAATAGACTATGTGAAGCCAGTCAGCATTGTTGTTTGGAGATTGATGTGACCTTGATGCCATTTAGCACAGTGATTTGTTTATTGGCACTTATTTTGATGCACGGCGAAGTGAGCTTTAAAAGCCATACCCCCACCCCACCAAACCCACACACACACATAAAAACATGCACACACAGTGAGGGAGATAAAATAGGGAGAAAAAACCTGCTGAAAATATGGAAGGGTGAGAAAAAGTGAGGGAGACAGAAAGGAAGAGTTATACTCCTGAGGCAGATTACATAATACATCATTCACAAACCATTGTTGCCAATATGTCTTTTATACTCCTTAAATTGCTCTTGCCATCACAGGGCCCCCTCTGCGCTTTGACAAATGCATCACAATACACACAAACATCTTGTATTCTCTCTCTGTGCAGTTTGTGTACTGTTAGTGGAGTCTATCGCGTGCAGCCTCCTGGGACGCTTCCTGTGTGCGGAGAAGAGCCGGTGTCGAGGAGTACTGTACAGTATTGATGGAGCTATGTTTCTGTTAGGCAGTGAAAACAAAGTCTCCCTGAAGCACAGTAGAGTGAGGGGAGTGCGTGTGTGTGTGGGGGGTGGTGGTGGGGTGGGGATCAATAGATGGGGAGCGCTTCATTTCCTCAGGCTTCGACTGAAGAAACACTCAGTGATGTGTCAGGGCTGCTGCAGTTGCTGCTTTGACACAGATGAGATACAAACCACCATACTGTACTGTTTAAGTACACACATCAGCCCCCCCCCCCCCCCCCCCCCCACACACACACACACACATACACACGCATGCAATGGATGTGCATACAGTGTGATGAGAGGAAAAAAAGCAAAAAAAGAAGAAGAAGAAGAAAGGTCAGTGTTGAGTCACATTCTGCAGCATTAGAATAACAAGAAGCAGGTGAGAACGTGGCTTTAACTGACACACGAGATATAACAAGACATAAACTTGAGTGAAGGGGAAGGGATTGGCCCGGCTGCACAGGATGTAACGAGACATGTGACCATGTGCTGGGAGAAAAGAAAAAAAGGCACCAAAAAAAAAAAAAAAAAAAAAAGTTTGGCTGGTGCATGGGATAACACAGGGCCAGAGCCTGGGGCAGCCAGGGAGAGCAGAGAACCCAGCTGTCACCTCAGTCAGCCCCCTTCTCTGGGGGCAACTGTCAATCAGCAGCTTCTCATATCGCTCCGTCATTGAAGCTAATTGCTATTGTCAACCCCCGAGACCCAGAGGATGCTAATGCTAGCGCAATTGCCCTTTTGGTACTGGGAATACGGCTTCTAAACACGAGATGAAAATAAAACAACGGCGGCAGATCCAGAGCGGGGAATCAAAGGTGGATCTGGTAGAGCATCATTACGGGCATCAGACGAATTAAAGGCGGGATCACCCCCCTCCACACACATCATCTCGAACAGCATACACCCAGGCCCCGAAGAGTAAAGGCTGCTCTACAAGAGGGGTGCGCAGCTAATCATTCAACAACACATAAATATGCATGCAGTCACACGCACTCCCCTCTATAGTCTTACACACTCACACAAAAGGTTAGCATGCGCATGCACACAGCAACAATGAAAACAAGATGGATGCTCTCTGAAAGGTGGTTGGCTGCGTTATTAATTGCTGTCTGTCCACTGCGGCTGATAATGATGGGCTGTGTTCTGGAGAATTTGCAGGGAATAGATTTTATTTGGACAGATTATTTATTGTGCTTTTCATTGGAGGGGTGGTGTGTTTAGGAAAGTGAGGGTTTAAATAATGGCCGGCGTGAGATAAGTCCTCCTGTTAATTCCTCTTGTGCTTCCTCCTTCTGTGGCACCTCCTAACAGCCCCCCCACTCCCTTTATAAATGTTTTAGCCCTGCAGGAATTAAGGCTTCAGCTCGGAGTTTCCTCTTCAAACATTAGTTTTTGTTTCGGTATTTAGAGCAAAATTGGAAGAAAAGAAGTAGCGAGCTCCGCTCTTCTCATTCGCTTCTCCGCTCTCTCCTCATTTGTGTGAGTGCAGAGGGACAGCATTGTAATACAACTCAGCCCACCCTCACCTCCAGTCCCATCGCACTTTCACAACGTATAAATCAGGACGCTGGTGTCATGGCGGCTGGAGGCGTGGCAGCTGTGTGGTGACACGGCAGATCCTGGTGTGGGTGTGAAATCACTTGACCCGCAGCATTAACCTTTCTGGAGTGAATGGCCGCCGCTCTCCTCTGCAGGCCTGGAACAAAAGAGGTCTGGTATTGATTAAAATCTGCTGCACACACTTTGTATTAAACACCGGCTTAGACGGACGCTTGTGTTCTCACAAACTCCCTTTTTGCTCGACGCCGCTACTCCTTTACCTCACAATGCACGCCAGTGGAATAAGTCTTAAAATGTAAAAAAACTAAGTCTGGTCCGAATGTCCAGAGGAACAGACTTAGCTTTTTTAGATTTTTCTACCTGGATTGTTGAGCATGCATCAGGGTAAGTCTTAAAATGAGTTTTTCTCCCACCGGTTGTCGCGCTAACACACTCGAATGGATGTATGTCGGGGAACAAAACACACACAAATCCATAGACGCAGTGGGTACAACCGCGAGGCTGATCATAGCCTTAGCGCGGGAGGTCAAAGGTCACAATAAATGATAGAGAAGGAGAGAGCAGGGAAGGTCGAGGTCTCCGGGGTGATCAGTGTTTTGTCATCTGGAGCGGTGTTTACTTTTTCTCAGCACAGGTTCTCCTCCCTTCATCTCTTCCTCGTCCTCCCGATCGATACTCTGCATCCACAAAGGTCTGTGAGGAGGCACACAGGCATGTGAGTCAGTCAACACTTACTGAGCTAAAGGCAATGGAGTTTGAAATCTCCCAGGCTGCAGCTCGTGCTCCATCACCTTTCCTCCCACTTTACAGACTCGGCGCAGCATCACCTTATATATTGTAGGTGCAAGGCAGATTTCTAGGTAGACTTTTTGATTTACGTGAAGCTGCACATAGTCTTTTGCTCATATATATACATATATA
>JARVLU010001462.1:21182113-21192294 GCA_031762415.1 Simpsonichthys santanae
ACATCAAAAGAGACCATTGTTTCATCAGTCTCCATGATGACATCCCTCACCTTATCCACAAAGTCCATGGTGTTCTGAGCTGCCAACTAAAGGGATGAGTACAGACGCCAGATATTTGGAAACATTGTAAGTGAATGAGTTAATCATGCGAACGATTGGTCTTAAAGGTACACCTTGTTTGTGAATATTAGGTAAACCATAAAGACTAGGCGTGGCTTCCCCTGGGTACAGTCTGTGGTGGTACAGAATACGGTCAATAGCCTTGTCCTGCTGCAAAATTTTCAGGCAATCTATCAACTTCATCTTGTAACCACTTCCTGGATCTCTTTTCAGCGGTTCATAAATGGTTAAGTCACTAAGGAGGGACATAACTTTCTCATGATAGTCTTTCTGGTTCAAAATCACTGTGCACCTTTCTTTGTCTGCTGGGAGGATGATGATGTTTTTGTCCTTGCTAAGAGTGGTGAGCGCATCCCTCTCCTCTCTACTGATGTTGGAATGTGGTGGCTTTGTAAGTGAACAAAATTTGCTGCAGACAACTTATTTTTGTACATAAAAGTATGGGTACACAGGGACCCAATACTTTCTTTTTATACCCAAGTTGTTTTTTTAGTCTTTTTTAAACAGTCTGGTGATTTTGTGTTATTTTGTTAGATTTCTCTGCAGGTAGCAACTTCAACAATCCCTCAGTATAAAATAGAATTGAGGTAGAGACATATGACTCCAAAGGATGGGCCAATCAATAGCCTTGATTTACAATTTTATAAACACTTTGTCCTCATGTCATTAGCCTCTGTCCCAAGTCTCTTTATCTTTTCAACCTAGTGGGCATGGGGAAAATATACATTCTTTGTAATGGTAGTGTTATCACAGAGGGTCATCTTTCTTGCCTTTTCTGCATACTATAATGATAAGGACGTGGGGTATTTTAAAGAACCCGTTCAAAAAGAGGGGAGATAATATAGAGATAATGTGATTGAATAGAAAAGCTTTTATATGATGCACATTAACAGTTTTGTCCTCTTTCATGTCTTAGGAATGATTACCTTTTAGTATCTCTCCTGCTCATTATTGCAGCTTATGAATAGCAGCGTAGAAACTGGGATTGAACCTTCCTGGCTTCTCACTGTTTTGCAGATAATTACTGAACATTTTTCCCAGTAACCTTTTTTGGGGGGGTGGGGGGTGGCGGTGGGGTGGCCATCTTGTCTTGGGATTAAACCACACTATGAACCGCAACAGAAAGATCTAATTCCATACTGTGCTAACTATTCGCCTAATCCATCTCATGCCCATCAAGGCTTTAAGTTGAAGTTCAACAGAGACGCCTTTCTTTTTCCATTTAACCTTTATTTATACAGGTTAGTCTCATTGAGCCTCAGGGGACTCATTTAGGTCATTTTCACACCAGATAGTCCAGTATACTTGGCTCAATTGGGGACAAAAATAGGAACATCTGTTTACATTTTCAGTGTGGTTTGCATTCACACTGCACTGAATCAGTTGAGCCAACCTGACCCCCATGAGGTTGCACCAAAAACCACTGAAGGAAACAACACAAAAACTCTGAAGAAGACATTTCTTCTTCTCCTGGAAATAAAATACACTAGTGGATTGTCGTCAAATTTTAGCAGTTTTAGGATTTCTGTTTTGTCGTTTTTCATCAATGAACTCAGCATGAGTAGAAAATGAGGCAGAAGACCATGGAGAATGTTGTTTTTCACACAAGGCAGCTGAAACAGCTCTGTATGAGGTTTGAGAAATGCACTTTTGTTTTGGTTGTATTTATACAGAATGCCCTGCACTACTGTAGTCCACTTCCCACTTTTGGAGCGGTCTCCGGTCCACTTGGATTCACAATGCTTTCGAACAGCATTCAAGTTCACTTCAACCGAACCAAGACCTAGTTATTTAGGCAGACCAGAGTTCAATTTTTTGGTCCACATCAGAGTTTGATTACACATTTAAACCTCCCCAAACAAATCAGACATTCTAGGCAAACGGACTAGTTCGATTAAAGCAGACTAAACAGGGCTGGTATGATTGCACCCTTATAATAGAGACCTGATTTTAACAAAGAGTGATGACAACAGTCGACATCAAAGACAACAGTAGACAATCATCAAAGAAAGCATATAAATTGAGAAGAATAAATGAAAGAAAATGGTATAAAAATGAAACAAAAACAGCTAGATTGTAAAGTGATGTAAAATACTAACAACAGGAACATGTTTGCATTGGTTTTGCCATGAACTTAGCAGATGTTTGAAGCCATTGAGAGAGGTCAAAGGTGAGCTTCAGATATTTTTGCAAGATATTCCAGGAAACAGGAGTGGAGTAGGAGAAGGACTTTTGCCAAGTTCAGTCAGCACTGAGAGAACACTGCATGTAATAATGTCCTGAGAGCACATGCTGTAGCTGCACTCATGCAGTGACATGTAGGAGATGTATGAAGGCAACAGACCAAGACGTGATATATAGATGAAAATGTACCTGTGAGAGAGTCTGCGGGAAGTTAATGATGTCCAGTTAACCAGTGAATACAGGGTGCAGTGGTGGGTACAGTAGTTACAGCCTGTTATAAATCTTAGTTCACTATGATAGACAGCGTCCAACATCTGCAGGGTGCTTATAAGAGCGTTCATGTAAATAATATCACTGTAGTCAATGGAGGGAAGGAAAGTCACAGTTACAAGGTGTTTCCTAGTGTTCAGAGTTAGACAGGATCTATTTCTGAAAAAAAAGAAAACCAATTTAACTTTCAGTTTCCTTACCAAGTTTTCCACGCAGAACTTCAAAGAGAAAGGCGGATCGACCAAGATATCCAAATATTTGTAGGAATCGACAACCTTAATAGGAACACCATATATGACCTGCCAGGAGCACCATTTATGACTGCCGTTTAGGAAAATGGTTAGGCTTCAACCTCTGTAACCTTTTAGAGGTGCATGCAATATTTGTTTTGTGGTGTAATTTCATCTCTTTCATTCTCCGCCTATTTTCCCCTCACTCCTTCTCTACCTCCTTTTTTAATAGCGCCTGGTATTGTCTTGGTCCTTGCTGACAACAAAGGGGATAAATGCAATGCCTACTGTAAGTCCCTGTGGTTAGGCCTTGGACATGACACGTGTCAGCCTATGATAAATTGGCTGCGTGTCTGTTCAATTTCAAATGCAAAGCTCTAGAGAGGGAGGAAGAGAGAAAGAAAGAAAAAAAGAACATGATGGAGAATTGGGTGAAAGAGAGCGCGAGGGAGCAAGATGCCGACATATTTCTGGCACGGGGAGAGACGGATGCCTCAGATGCTGGATGTTAGTGACTGAGTGTGTGTGTGTGTGTGTGTGTGTGGCAAAGATAAGGCACTGCACAAGTTTGAGAGTGGGATGTCCACATCTTAGGTTTGGGGAGGTGAAATTTTGGCAGCAGGACAGGTGCTAGAAAGTGGAGGAGGAGAGGATGGGGTGGGGAAGACAGTGAGAGACAGATAATAAAAGATGAGAGAGCTCTTTTCACACTGCTGATGAATCACTTTTCTTCTCCTGATGCATCCACAAGCAGCAAAAACAAATTAGTGTCACCTCACTCTGCCCACATCACCTGCGTACGTGCGAGACTAATTGCCTGTTTTAAACGTGTCGTTCTTTCTTTCTTTTTTTGGTCCTTTGTATGTTTTATTTGGGCACATTAGGAAAACTGCATGGGGACACGGTGTTGTGAAAGCGCAACAAAGAAGAAAAATGGGTAAAGAATAAGAAGTATGCGGCACTTCCAGGAGATGCCGGGCTAATAATCTGCCTGTGCTAATCAGTGCAGCTGGGCTGGAAGAGTTGGCGCTCTGACACCCGGCAGCCATGCAGTGTTGGGGAAGAGACGAGGATGTAAGCCAAATCCAGCTTGTATCTCCCAAGCAGGGACTCAATGGAGTTGGAGGGAGTGGGGGTTCCTGGGTGAAGAGAGAGCAGAAAGCAGCTTCTATACCTTTGGATGCCTGCTTGATGCCTCCACGGGAAAAGAGGCAAGGATGGCGCTTTTCCTTTACAATTGGCCTGTGAGGTGACAAAGCTGATATTATGCTAATGTCATTCTAATCACAGAAAGAGATATTTCCCTGAAATCCTTGGCAGAGGTCTGTCCTTGCAAATATCTCAGGGTCTCTCAGAGTGTGCCCTGCTTTTATGTCGAACCCCCTCCCCAAGCCTGTCACACTTTAAAGACTGAATTTATCCTGTCGCAGCTGTGGGCCTCAAAAGGTTTGATGCATTATAGTTATTACGGCTTCTTGGCAACTTGGCACTGTTTTTATTTGATGTATTTTTCTGAAAAAAATTTAAAAAATAAATCCGTCTGGTGTCAGCTCTCTCTCCAAAAATGCCTGATTTGATTTGATTTTCTTGCATGAGACTCCTCAGTTGTACATGTTGTACTGACCTTTAAATGCCGTTTGCAGGTGTGTTGAGTTCATGCTGCTAATGCATAAAATTTGATAAGAGATTTATCGGTCCCGGTATCTTACAGGCCTCAGAGAAGACAAACTGGTGGCTCTGCTGCCAACCTGACCCTGTTAGAAAGTCCAAAGAAATCTGGATGCTAAAAAGGTAAAAAAAAAAAAAAATGGCAAAGGAGACAATAGGGTAATGAGCAGAAAGGTTCAAGACCGTGACTCTGCTGAGCCAGGAACTGTTTTTCCTTTCATGGTGATCTATCCAGGCCTGAACTCTCTGACACCTCATCTGCTGTGCTGACGAGACATCGCTGTGGCTTAATTGAAGTGGGTTTGTCTCATCCCTTTACTCCCATGATCCTCTTCTCTATGGGTCAGTGAGAGGTGGGGAGAACCCCCTAGAGTGTGTTGCATTGGCCAGATTGCTATTTGCCTCCGACCACCACACTGAGAGGATGTTAAATTGAAGTTATTTTATGCTTGGGTTACCTCTCTCCTCCATTCTTCTGTATTCTATCTCCTGCTCCCTTCTCTTTATCGTTTTCCTCTCTGCTCAACCGCTCCTCCATCCTAACATTTCTTAAAACCTCTCATGCAGCAAGAGGGTAGGAAGGCATCCATTACAGTGTGAAACCACTGTGATTTTATGTAGGTTCTGTTTTTAAATAGTTTGTTTTTCCTTGAAGGGGTCTAATTCTATTTAAAACAATTTTTTTTGGTCTAAATGCACTTTTTTACTGAACAGCATAACTTGTTTATTTTGGTGTCAAATTCTACAATTATGTATGGTTATAGGAATTATTTTCCCCAGATATAAGTGGTACTTTTAGAGCATGCTCCATTTACATTTTAAAGAAAATTACATTAAGCGCCACACACTAAGCCATTAGTTGTTACTTGTGTGGAAACTGAAAAGTTTATACATCCTGCACAAGTGCACGGCTCTATAGATTTGTGTGCCTATATGTCTGCTCTGAAGTCAAGCCTGTTTGTAGCTCTAAGTGTTGTGCGCATTAAGGGAATGAGGGTAATGATGTGAGAGGCTGTTGCGTTTTGTGCCAGGGCGACCCTCCGGCTCACACCCCATTCCCAGTCCAATGTGTTTCTGATTCTCTCCATCCCTCATCACCAGTCAGCTTCTTCTGACAGCAACTGCAGACACATAAAGTTAGCTCACAAGCATGTGCGCACACAACCACACACACACACACACACACACAGATGCTGTTACGTTGATTATACTTGCAGTACTTTGTAAAAGCAAAACAGTTGTGTGCGCCACACATCACACACGGGCTCATATTTGCAGTTACATCAAGTTATGCATGCACACACTTCAATTTTACAATGGAATGATCACTCCGCATTACCCATCGCTTCTTTTTTTTCATTTACACATGCTAACATAAGGGCAGTATTCCACCTTTTTCCAGGGGTGAAGTGAAAAGGTCATTGCATAAGTAGAAGTCAACCTTGATCCACCATTTTCAGATGCAAACGTGGGAAGACTCACATTCGCCTATATAGATGTATTTCCCAAAACCTGTCAGAAACATGCCTCTGCATATTGATTCCCATGTTGTCACCGTGATTAAAAAGATGTCTGACATTCCCCGTGTTTCTTCTTTCCACCACTGTGGCGGCCTGGCTGGGGACGCAAAGGCAAACATATGACAGAGCTCAAATCCACAGCACTGCTTACCTTTATGGTTCACTGCAGTAATTGGCCTAGGGTGAACGTACCCACTCGACACTGGCAGTAATGTATTTGAGAAGATATTGAAAAAGCTGATGAGGGAGACACAAGATGTGTTGTAGAATACAAAAGTTAATAATGGTGGGGATTTTGATGAATGGATCTTTAAATGTGTCCTGATATCGGTCTAAATTGCATTTTTTTTTCTTCACCTTATTTCATGTGTGTGTTTTTAATTTCTTCCTCATCTCATTGACTATGCAGGATGCTTCTGTCTCAGAAAAGAAAACTTAACTTTCTGTAGGAGAAAGTTCATGCACAAGAAACAAAGTTGAGTGACATCAGCAAAGTTCAGGCTCTAGTGAACCTCGTTGCTGCACAGGTCCCCTGAAAATGTGTACACAAGTTGTGAGCTTTAGGCTTCTCCGATGTGCTTTTGAGTACATTTTATTACAGCATCTATCACCCCCACGCTGAGACATCTGAAAAGAGAGCATGATCTATACAAAAACATTAATCATCATTCATTGTATGTTAATAAATTCAAAATTTCTCCATTTACTATGCGGACGTCCATGTGTGCTGGAAATGCAACCTTTCCAGAGCTCATAAATCACACACACTGAGTCATCTGACAAAGTACCCCAAACAGAGGCTGAGACGTTACAATCCCTAGGGCACAAATACATGCCATCTAATGTGGCGGATTCAGAACAGGGACCGCGGCTTTCTGAAACCCCTTGCCGACACTCTGCTGCCAACGCCTACCAAACAAGAAGTATTTGTTGTAATCCAGGAAAAAAATAATGGAATCAGAAGGGATTCAGGTTTGTCTGTCTCTTTGGCATGGGTTTGAGGTTCATCAGAGTCCTCTGTGTTGCTATTGCTGGTTTCCTCTTTTATTTTCTCCACAGCCTCTAGGGGTTGAAGCCATGTGCAACCAACGACACTAAACACCCAGAGGGTTGGTTACTGCGAGTTCAGCGGGGATCTGCTGTCTCTGCCTCAAACAAATTTCACTATTTGAACTTTAGAAGAGAAAGTCTGTGAATTAGGGCATTTTGTTTAACAGTTGTGAAAATATGGAGCACAAACAAAAGATAAAAATAAAATATAAAATCATAATACTATATTCCTGAAAAGCTGTTGTCAATATAAAATAATTAACTGTATTATTATCTCAAAAGATTTAGCTACTTAATTTATAGAAGCCAACAATTCCAAACTCAAAGTTGGACAAATCACGTGGAATGGCCCATAAAAAGAGATTTACTACTCAAAATCAGATGTTTTCTTTATATTTCCAACCTCAAAATCAAAAAATAGGTGCCTTGTACATAAAAAAATCATGATCATTGCTGTAATATGACGTAGTGCTGCTGTTTGGCATGTTACTGTTTTTGCGCTATTAAGTATTTAGCATGTTCTTAGTTTAGCGTATTTCTTAATTCATATTTTTGATCTTATTACTGTTTCTCTTTTACAATTTATACTTGTGTTGGATGTAACTGGGACCCTGTGTACACAATTTATTTCCACCACATGTACCACATGTTATGCAAATACAATAAAGAATTGTGACCTTAACATTTTTTTTCCACATTTGTTGGTTTGTATCTTAGTAAATCTGTCACAGTTCTAACTCTATATATTCAAATGCACTGAATGCAAAGAAATATGCAAATATATTAGAGGTGCAACACTTCACGTACATATTTGCATAGAACCACCACTGTACAAACATCAGGATGAATGTAGGTCATCACTTGATGAACAAATTAATTATAGGTAATCACCTTTTTTTTATCTAGAAATGGGCACATGGTTTTATTTATCATATATATTTTCCTTTTTTTGTACACATATTCAAAAAAAGGACTTTTCACTTTTTGAGTTCATCAAACTTTCAATCTGTTGAAAATTATTACAGTTCTAAGTTGATGAATCAGACAATAACAATACAGCATATGACTCGTTTAAAAAAAATCTTCAATAATTTTATTTTATTCTATATTTACCATCTGAGATAGGATAGAGTCTAAGGTAGCAGCACAAGTAACATTTAACCTTTTCTCCAGTATTGTACAAAGCTAAACCTTGTCCAGAAAACCAAATTACATACCAACTTTAGACATAGGCAAACTGTTATACACAACTCTACAAAATTATACACTGTTATTACTTGCAACTTGTCTCGCTGGTAATACTTAGCACAGTTACTGAATAAAACAATTAGCAAATCCCACTGGTTTTCCACACAGGTAGGTGTGGTGTGTTTCCCATTTTTGGGTAAATAGAACTCAGCTAAACTGTTTATGGAGCATTTGTGCTACAAAGCAGAATTGGTATTTCTGCAGTTCTGGAGATGTGGGAATTATGGAAAGAATCTTAGTGAATAAAATACAATTGTCAACAAATTGCTCAAATCTGGTGCTTTACAGAGATTACAGAGGAAGCAAGTAAATCTGGAGGTACAATAGAATCTCTTCTTGTACAAGCTCTGATGAAGAGAAACTGATTTTTTCTGCCACCGACTTCTCAAGTCTAATAATAATGGATGCTATTCAGGTGTAAGAGTGCTATTTGTGCATCTACATGGCAGATTAAATTATTTTTAGCCTGCAGGGAAAGAATCTCTGTTGTGTTATCCCTTTATGTATACTAATCATGTCTCTTTACCTTTTAGCAAAGTGATCACATGATCTCTTTCCTGTAAATACAGGCTTTATGCTTCAGATTAAAAGATTAAAGGCTTTGTTCTGAAGAAGAAGAAGCTGCAAACAGGCCTCCATTGAACACCACAATGTTGTCAAAGCAGATTTGAGCCTGTGCTATATTATAAAGGAAACCTTCTGTAGTACTATTAGGAAGATAATGTCATTATATGTTAATGACTGGAGAGTTTTTGCTGTGCAAGATGAGTACACTGTGATATGCAAAGTGCTTCTGCCAAGACAGAAGAATTGTGTACAGAACTTTCCTAGAAAAAAAGTGCTGCATAAAACAGACTGCATTATTTATCCCCTTTTCCTTTCCCTTTTTGTTCCTCTCGTTTTCCTCCTTTTACCCCCCGTTTTGCTCCCTGGATCTTTTTCCCATCTCTTCTCTCCTGCCTGGGCCCATCTCTTACTCCCTGGAGACACAAGGACAAGTGGTTATTTCTGACTTAGGAAGATGGTTGTGACTAATTGATTCAACATCTGATAGAATGTGTGTAACATCTCTTTTCCCAGGCTACTCGAGCCTTGCCATTTGCTCAGACAAGCAAGAACCACACGAATGTGCTGTGCATACAGTATATTTATGTACTGTGCGGCTGTGTTTGATATGAGAAATGTGTTTATGCCAGCACTGTTTGTGCTCCTCTGTAGATGTAGCATTACCCTGGTAATCTAAATTATTACTGGACTGTTTGATGTCTTCCTCAGAGAGACACAATCCTGTTTACCAGTGCATTCCCACTGGTCTGTAAAACAATGGAAAATACAGCTAACATTCAAAAAAGACTCTCACTTATGTATCTGTTAGATCACTTTGTATTGTTTGTACATGTTGTTGAGATGTTGCGCCATATAAACACAATTGATCCCAGAGGTGCTTCACTGTTGAAATGAATCTAATTCATTTATGAAAGTTTAATTTCCTTCTCTTTGGCTTTGTCTCCTCCTATTGCCTCCCTCCCTGGCTGTCCATCTTTGTTTTTGTGGTAGAGGTTTGGGTAGAGTCCAGAGAACTAATGAAGCAGTTCTGATGGGATAAGTCCCACAGGTCTTAAAGCTGTGGCAGGTTAATGTTGATGCCCACACCAAAGTGCCTAATTGATCTAATCGTTCAGCCGATTGGTCAAAGCTATCAGTCTCTGGTGGGCACACATGGGATGAACAATGGCAAGTGCTGAGAGGCTGCAGGCTGGTTTCCTCACTGTCATTATATTGTTCACCAGCAGCTAGGGTTGTGGGCACTCATGAATACAGGTTGTCCCCGGTTTACGGCGGACTTGGTTTACGGCGTTTCGCGTATACGGCCGTCGCCCCCCAGTGACGT
>JARVLU010001462.1:21211301-21221305 GCA_031762415.1 Simpsonichthys santanae
GGTTTCGTTTTACGGCCGAAAATCCGCGTATACGGCCGCGGATACGGCCGGATCCGGTATACGGCTAAATCGGTATATGGCCAAGCCGTTAGAACGGATCTCGGCCGTAAACCGAGGACTACCTGTACTCCTTATTCTCCTTTTGTTGGTATATTTACAGCTATGAAAACATTATTCTGCTATCCACTGTGAGTGGGTCTATTGATTTTATGGACTTAAAATGCAAATGCAATTTTTGTAGAAACTAATACAAGATAAAAGTTAGTAAAAAAAGAAAAAAGAAAAAGAATTATGGTTGTTCTGCATCCAGAGTATCTTCCAGCTCCATAAAATCTCACACCCAAATGTGTTGTATAAATATCTCCTACACACACAGCTAACCATGGTTAAACATCGTGGTTTGTGTTAACCCTGATTGATCTTGATCTCCAATAATAATGTGATTACAGGCTTTTCTTTGCTTCTGTGTTCACTTTAGTGGGAAATATTATTGTACGATTCTTTTCATGTTAATCGCCTTGTGGTAGGAAGTTTACCTCTGTGCACCAATAGGCCTCAGTAATGCCTCCTTTATTCTTGAAAAAAAAAACAACCAAAATAACGTATTTCAAACACACCC
This sequence comes from Simpsonichthys santanae, assembly GCA_031762415.1. Classification (NCBI taxonomy): domain Eukaryota; kingdom Metazoa; phylum Chordata; class Actinopteri; order Cyprinodontiformes; family Rivulidae; genus Simpsonichthys; species Simpsonichthys santanae. The sequence continues at coordinate 21,211,921 of JARVLU010001462.1, forward strand.
ACACACACATTGCTGAGCTCTATAACACCGTTATTCTGCACCTATCAAAGCCCGACTTGCCTGTCCTGATGCAGCGATCATTTCCCACACAATGGCAGGATGGCATTACTGTGCTTTTGAAAGCATTTGCATAGCAAAGCAATAATACGCACCTTGTAAATAAAGGAACTGATCCTGTTCATTGCAGGTTGGATTTCCTGGATAATGCTGCAGGAAGGATTCCCTGTACGCCATCACACATCAATACACAGACACTGTTTCCTCATCCTCAAGTTTTACCTTTGCAATTGAGATCAGCCTAATCTTGTCTGTAAGGCTGCAAGGTGGATACACAAAAATGTACGTAATGCGACATTCTGCAAGAATTACTTTGCAGACAACTGATTAACGTCACTTTTTTTTCTTTTTTTTTTTTTTTTTTTTCAGTATGTGGATACCCAGATAGAAAGCTGGCACTATTCATTGAGCACAAGTACCAAAATAGCAATTGCTGTTCTCAATCAGCTATGGAGAAATTGGTTTGCATTGTTGGAGGAGACTGATTAGTGACTTTTCAAGGAGGCTCTTGAAATTACTTTCAAATCAGTGATTTGGCAGACAGCTGGCTGAGCATTCAATCTGCAGTATGTGGTCAAAAATAAGAGATCATGTCATTATTATTATTTTTTTTAATCATTGCTTGCATGTTATTCCATGCATGTGTTGTCTCTGTGCTAGCACATTGTTATTCTTCACAATAAAGCTTTATCTCATCTGCTCAGAATTAAATCTATTCATAAATGTACAAATTGCCGGAGTGCTGTTGGCGAGGTATAACAAATTCTTAGACGAGGAAACTCCTTGTCAGGAGCAGCCAAGGGAGAAGGTGTCAGTTTGATACCACGAGTAACTAACGGCTGCGTGCGAGCAGAAGCGTTTGCCGCGCTTCAGTGGCGGTGCGTTTGATTTCAACACTGACCACCGGTGATGCCAACCCTGTAGTCCTCATCTGAGCTGCCTCTTGAGACACCGATGTAGACAGCCCACCCCCCTCCACCCCCCATCCCCTCTCTCCCAGACTCATTTTGACTAATGCTGTGGAAGAGGGAGAAAGTGAGAGGATGACACAATAAAGTTGTTGTGGAGTTTATCTTTTTTTTTTTTTTCTTGTCTATTGTTTCAGTGCAGAACTCAGTGTGGGTGTACAGCGACCTTATCTACTATACTCATATACCCTGGGAGGGCAACTCAAAGGACACTCGTTCTTTTCCTTCTAGGCCCAGGGCTCTGCAGCAGAATGAGAGACAGGAAACAGGGGGAGTTAGTTCCTGCTCTACAGGAAGGTCAGCTTGTGCCTGTGGAGATCCTCCATATTTTTCAAACTACCCACCTATCTGACACTTTACTCTCCCCCCCCCTTTTATTTTTTTTTTTAGATCCAAAAGTGTTGAAACTGTGACTTCAGCTGCACTCTGAAACTATGTTCATGCCACTAAATGCTATGCAAAGTTTGCACTTGAAATGTGCACGATTCTCTCATCGTAGATGAGGGGGGAATATGATGTTTGTGACCTTGTTTCAGTTTGAATCATATGCCCCACTGTTTCCTAATATGCCCCTGGTGTGTGTAAAGCTGAAAGCACATTTATTACACATCAATAATTCTGTACATTTTCTTCTGGAAAACTAATTCTCATAATAGGATTTTGTCAATGTGATTTGAATAATGATCTCAAAACATCCCATTTTAGGCTACTTAACTAAATAGAATATTACTGATTGCAACACTTATCCATGGTGAGGGTTTTGGTAACCTTCTTTTCTGTTTCTTGCCAACAGCCAATTTTCTCTCAATTAAAGCATGATATTAGCACTCAGTAGGGCATAAACAGAAATAACCGTACACTACTGAATATCACGCCTTGATTATGAGCTTAGGAGTGGGTGTACAGATGGATCCAATTTCTATACTCCTATTGGAGTGCTTGCGTTTAAATATGTGTGCCTGCGTAAGAGAAAGGCAGAGGGGATCTCTGCTTTAATGTGTCTGTCTAACACTTTGGCAGCAGGAAGAGCTGGAAGTTTTCAGCCCTGTCCCGTTGAAACATCTGGAAATGGAAGGGCATGGTAAGAAAGGAAAAGTCATAGGTACAGTAAGAAGAAAACGTGTATCATTACACTGAAAGTGAGTCAGTGATGCCAGTTGGCCAAAGTTAGCAGGAAGCTGTCCTAGTAAATGGCAGCAGCTGCTCGCAGTTCGAGAGAGCATGTCCCAGTCAGAGGAGAAAAGCGATGGCATCTACATTAATACTACCTTAATGGCCCATCTGGCGCTCCGTAGGGTCCCTGGCTGCACCACCGACTCATAGGCGTTTGACAGGCAGTCTCCAGCGCACCAGACGCGCATGGCATGCCAAATGGCTGGGAGACGCCTCCGTGGCGCACAGATCTGTCAAACTCTCTGACGCCGTAGTCACACAGGCAAGGGAAGTTAAGGCAAGTTTTCACACGTGATTGGTTTTTGACACGGCTGTGGTATAGAGGGGGGGGCAGCAGGAGAATGACTGGCTTGTCTACACTATTTCTCTCCTCCGTGCTCATACGCCTCAAGTGCAACCACACATATGTGCTCTTTTACTTAATAACACACACCGTCACACACAGTAACATGCACTCTCCCATACTAGACGCTAAGTTGCCATGACAAGATTAAACCTCAATGAGAGAGCCAGGTTAAGATGAGCCAGCGGTGGATTTACTCTCCTCTGATGGCAAATGGAGATAACAGATATCATTTTAGCTTGAAGTTGCATTTGCTCCCTGTAAACAAATACTGGAACTAATTGCTTCATTGGAAGAAATTGTAGAGGGTCTTATCAAAACACCACAGGGGGTTCTGGCTTTAAGTGGTATAATTGGTTGACAAAGCAAGCTGCAGTCCATGATGTGACACAGTGATGCGCTTTGATTGCGACTTTAGGACTATAGATTGCCCTTTAACATTCTATAAGACAATGCACATAGCATTAATAGTTAAAGTGCAATGATATAAACGCTTTCAAGATTTTAGTTTCAACCAAACTCATGCATCTTTTTCATTTGGCCTTTCCATCAGTTACCGTTGAGTTCAAGGATACTGGCATCGTCCAGTGTTGTCTGGGAGCAGCTCACATACCGCAGGACACATCCCAGTCCCAGAAGTCTTTATCACTCTGCTGCTGGAAACTCCTTTCTGAAGGAGTAAACTACAGAGAACGGCACAGCTAGAGTCATTTGGAACATTTGCTGCCATTTTTTAGCTCCCACTTTTTTAAAGACATTTAGAGAGATAGCAGTTTAAAAAAAAATGGAACGGAAGGTTCTTTAGAAAATATATTTCAAATGGCTTATCCAGTAGGTATCCCCAGAGGACACCTCGGGGATAAACCTTGGCAAGAAAGGAAGATCGAGAGCGAGAAAAGTGAAATTGAAAAGAAGAAACACTCATAACTAAAACAGAGGCAGTTTAAAAAGGAAGAGCACCTGCCAACACCTCTTCAAGAGAGTCACATTGCTTTTAATCAGCACTCTTAAAACATTTAGTTTTAGATTAAATATTAATAATAAATCTGCTGATGTTCGCTCAAGTTGATTATCGGCACCGGTTTGGATAATTTCCAAACTAGTTTAATTGCTTCTTTATTTTTGCACATTTTATTTTCATGCTGTCCTTGTGTTATGCCCAATCTGTAAAATGACAAACTGTGATGATTTATTTTTTTGTTTATAATTGTGAAATTGTGTGTTTCATTTATTTTAGGGAGACTTCAGATGGACAGAATAATTGTGCACTAAGGTGACGTGTGTGCAAAGGAAGAACGAAATAAAACGGGATGGGGCAAAAGATAAGAGCTGAAAGAAAAGAGCAGATGAAAAAAAAAAAGGGTAACGTCGAATCAGCAAAATTGGTTTGGGGGCTTGAGAGAAAAGAGCAAGAGGAACTCTTCAACTTTCACTCTCATTCCCAGATGTGTTCTAGGCAAGACATAGTCTTTAAAGAGCTTGTGGCAAAATAGGCAAAATGAGCCCCCACCGCCACCACCCCTGCCTTTCCTCTATTTCATGCACTTCTCTTCCTTTTTCTCCTTCTTTCACACACTCTTCACATCTCTCTCTCTTTTTCTTTCTCCCTGGGCATCTCCGTTCCTCAGCGGCAAGCCCAGCTGCGGGGTTTCTGTGGTACTGTGAGTGAACCTCCACTGACTCCTTCAGCAGGCAGCTTTACAACACACACACAGACACACACACACACACACACATACTGCATACCCCACACCTCTTTTGCTCTCTTTGATCCACTAAAGATATTTTCAGATATCTGCTACTCGTCTAACACATTTGCACATGTGACAAGGTCAACATGAAGAGTTGACATGTTTTGAATGCAAATCTGCCACATGGTTGATCTCTAAATTGGGAGAAAAAAAACAAAGTGTTTACATGTTTAGCTTTAGAATACAGTTGCTTGAACTGCAATCAACATTACAGCCACTAGAGGGCGCCTATAAAAGGTTGTGGCCCCTAAACCTTAATACTGCATAGGCATAATCTTTTAAATGTTGTCACTAGATACAGCTGTTTCATGGTTCTGTTATATGGATCATGCCATTCAATAGAAAAAGACAGCAAGTTAAATAAACATTAAAGTAGCTGTCTTTCACAATAATTTGTATTTTTGTATGTTTCTGCATGTAGTGTCCTGATGGTTGTGTATCTATGTGTATGTGTGCAGAGGTGATAATTCTGCTGTCGTTTCGAAGCTTGAGCGGGGTGTATAATGGCAGTAACAGAGAGCATGCCCAGGCGTGCTTTCAATCAGCTTCCCAAATGTAATGAGTCTGGGCAAGAGGGCTGGTCATCCCAACTTGATCAAAAGCAGGAGGAAATCTGCAAATGATATTATATCCTGGGGAGTTTCATCAGTTAGACATGAAAAAAAAAAATGATGGTGAGCTGAAAATTAAAAGGTGTCTTTTGCCACCATTATTTTCTCAATATAGATGGAAAAAAGAAGCATGAAACGGAACCACAGAGAACAGCGAATAATAAAAATAAATAAATAAATAAATAAATCTGTTTATGGAATTCAGTTCAGTTCAACCATTTTGTTTGATCTCACTGTATCTTATGCAACTCTTATTTTGTTTTACATAGCATTATTTAACATAATCATGTATCATATTCCTTCTTAACTTTGATTTATGTATTTTATATTATTTATGTATTTAAAAATCAGTTTATGTCTGTTGGTATTTGCACTGTATTTGTTTTTACACAATTTTAACTGATACGTTTCTGGCTGCAAAGTGTCCTTGGGTGTCCTGAAAGGCACTTTTAAAATAAAATTATTATCATTATTATCCTCTTTGCTCATGCGTTGCATCCGCTTAGAAAAGACTAATGCATATTGCTAGTTAATCCTATTCTTTTTTTTCTTCTGTTTTTTGTCTGTTTCTCACTAATAGAAGATGGGTGACATGACACCTTCTGAACTAGAGTAATGGCACTAATTTTACACGATCTTCTCCCTCACGTTACTAAAGCAAGCTTAGCCGATGGGATTTGCCATACTCTGTGCTTCTACACTCTTCCTGGCCTTTTCCAGTGACAGGGCTGCCAATGATACAGATCCACTGTGACATTTTACATTGTGCTCCCTAATTGCTGCAACTGATAGCAAAATGGCTCAGCATAGAGCTGCATGTTTCCACTTTTCACCAGCCTTTGGCCTTTTTTGTTCTGTACGGTGGTTAGTACACAGTCTAGTACTGTACTAATTGTATTGCTCACATGCTGTCAGATGGTTCCCCATTAAGGATTGTCTCTGTGCTATAACTCTATTATTTTAAAAGCCATTCATTGATTTTAAAACATTTTTATGTTTTCTTTACCAATGGAAAAAAAAAAAAAAAATCTGGATCATCCATTTATCTTTGAGTTCAAGTGCGTTTCCTCCACCTTGGGACTCCCAAACTGAAAGCCTGCATAAACTTATGTGACAGATGCAGCTCTAATTATACAGTTGTTTTAGGACTGTCAGGTTGCAGCAAAAAAGGAGCCAGTCATTTGGGAAAGTGAAGAAGGAGGGTAGCGAGGGGGGGACAGTTTGATGGACGGACATTGTAACACCAGCATCTGGCGATAGCTGCAGCTGCCGTACAGTTTCTCCACTGCCAGCTTGCCAGCTAAATAAATATTGCCACGATCTGTCTTGTACTAGCAAGTGTAAATTACTTTAACACGTCAATAACTAGTTTACAATGATGTTTTTCCTGCCATTTCAGAACATATATTGATTTTACATTGCTGTTAAACGACGCAAGCATTGTTTCCTTCAGCTATACTTTTTTTTCTTCTTCTTTTTTTCACATGGAGTCACAATAAACTAGACAAGCCCTGTGAGCAAAAAAAAAAAACAAAAAAAAAAAAAACAAAACTATCAATCAAACAGTTAGGCAATGTGTGCACCATATTTTGAAGCTCACTAAATAAAAATATAGAAAAATTCTGGTAAAATGTATGTAATGAACCTCAAAAAAAGGCAATTTGTCAAATTTTACTAATCATTGTTAAAGGAAATTAAATGTCTGCAGTGAACGTTTCTGAAGCTCTTCCAAACAAAGACAGATTATTAAGTAAAGAAAATAAATGTATTAAGAACATGCAGTGGATCTATTTACATCTGGGTCTTCATGCTTGTTGCTTATTTATTTATGTTAGTTATTTGTGTGTGTGGATATGCTGATGAAGTGTGTGCAGCCATAAAGCAAGTCTGCATGCGTGTATTTCTGCAGTATCTGTTTTCCTTCATGTGGGTTCCTCCACTTCAGAACAGATGTTGGGGAAACCTGCAAAATCACAGCTGAAGCATCTTTGTAATCACTGAGATTATATTTCAGGTCTTATCATGTGACCCTCTTGTTTTCCCACAACGCTGATTGCACTTCAGTGCAGTGACAACTGGCTTTACAAAACTACAATGCGCGATTAACCTCCACATCATATACATGTCCTTAAACAAAATTAATTTAAATCTCAAAAATGCACCTAATTGGACTAGGAAACATCTGACTACAAAGATGCTTCAGTGTGTCTGAATGTACAATATTAAACTGATTTTTTTTAGTCAACAACAACAAAAACCCCTCAAAAACAAACATTTACAAAAGCTTACTGGATTAGTCTGTGATCTGCTTTTATTTTAGATTTCTTTGCATATTTCTATTATTTTCAAAAGAAACAGAGTTTGTGAGGCCACATGGTCTAGTAAAAATAGAGGAACATTTCCAGTCTTCTGAACCATCTTCACCTAATTAGTTATTCTCAGTAATAATAAACTGAACTGATTACTCATAGTCATGCTTCAACACCATTTAATTGTGTTGCCAGAATGCTTCAACTCAGGGGTCATCAAAGCTCTTTCTAATTCACACAAAGACACGTACACAGATTAATACTACTACTACTAATAATGATAATAATAATAATAATAATAATAATAATACATCTTTTTTTGACTCCCTTCAAAATCATTCCAAAGCAACCTCCCACCCCCCAAAAAAAACATGTTCAGACTTGAATTTACCAGAATTTCCTCTCTCACATCAGAGACACACTGTGCTCCATCTCACTCCCGAATCTACATTTTCATCAACATCTCAATTAAAATCTCCTTTGGAGGCACAGCACCCCGCAGAGCCAAAGAAACTCACAGTGCATAACAAACATTCACTACAAACATTTTAATCTGAAACTACATCCCTAATCTATCTCTTAACTCTGTCTCAGTCTCATTCAACGCCAGCAGATAAAACTCAGGGGTGGATGAATAGCTGCCAGACGTCATATTGTGTGTGTGGCACTGCATTTAAAAAGCAGTGCCGATTATGTGATGTATGAGGTTTAGGCAATATTTGAGGGTGCATTCATAAACTTCAGTAATACGGTAGTTTAAAAAAAAAATCTCTAAAACTGGGAGTTAGGAGTATTTTTCACTTATAAGTACAATCATGTCTGTAACGCAAGCACTCATTTCACAACTGTGCAATATGCTGGTAAAAAGTGAACAAAGTCAACAATTATCAGCTAATTTAGATTTGGCCAATAATACAAGAAAGCTAGAGGCAAGGGTGTGATGAAGCTACTTTAGATTTTGGCCAAGACATGCTACTCGATCTGTAGATGCTGGGATGGGGGTGCAAGGATACCCAAACCCTCCTGCCAAACACTGAATAGTATACAGTATTATTTAGAAGCATCTGATTGAATCTTCGGGTTTCATCAGTGTCGTTGAAGGCCTACAAGTCACTAGATGCCTATAGGTGGTTTATTTGGAACTATTTCAGATTTGTCATAAGAACTGGCATTGCTAAGTGATAACCGATATTAGACTGTCCAGTATTAGATTAGATAATAGATTCAAATAAATTAATTGGCTAATAGACCAACTCAACCTTGTCAGAATAGTAGGCTAATGTTTTTGTTATCAAGGTTTTTTTTTTTTTTTTCTTGCAAAAAATAGGTTACACAATTGAAACAGTTGTATTTTCTTTATTTCAGTATTGGTTCAGATGCACACGTATCAAAGATAGCGTGAACGGTACATGCATATAGGAGACAGATCACAGGATTACATCTGCCCAAAAAAGAAGAATCAAATTTACCTGATTCAATTCATCCATCCATTCATTATCTTTTACCCGATTCTTCCATTTTGGGTCACGGGGGTCGCCGGTGCCCATGTCCAGCAATCATTGTGCGAGGGGCGGGGTACACTCTGGATGGGTCGCAAGTCCATCACAGGGACACATATAGAGACAAATGAGACAAACAACCATTCACTCTCTCACTCACACCTAGGAACAGAGTTGCCAATCTGCCCAACATTTATGATTCAATTCAATTCAATTTGATTTAATTATATAGCACCAAATGACAACAAAGTTATCTCAGGGCCCTGAACAGGAACATTCACATACATAGAAAAGCCCATTAGTAAAGTTATCTTTCTAAAGAAGCCAGCAGACTTGTTAAATCTTCACTTCGTTGCAGTCTCCCATCCTGAGCAAGCACAATGACAACAGTGGGAAGGAAAAACTCTCTTTTAAGAGGAAGAAACCTCCAGCAGAACCAGGCTCAGGACAAGTGGCCATCTGCTTCGACCAGCTGGCTTTGAGAGGACATGAAGGAGAAACAAACAAAAACAGAATGCCAGGTCCAGATGTAGGGCCGGTGTACCTGAAAGACAAAAACACATCTTAAAGATAGAAACAATAATTACAAATAGAAAACAGGTTGAGCAGAGTAAGTAAAGACAATAGTATTGTAAAGATATGTGATCCGTTTGTCCTCCAGCAGTCTAAGTCTA
>JARVLU010001462.1:21239160-21253901 GCA_031762415.1 Simpsonichthys santanae
ACTTAGAGAGGTCAAGGTTGAGAGCTTCAGATCTTTTTGCAAGATATTCCAGGAAGCAGGAGTGGAGTAGGAGAAGGTCCTTTTGCCTAGTTCTGTCCTCACAAAGGAGACACTACATGTAATAATGTCCTGAGAGTGCACACTGTGGCTGCATTCATGCAGTGACATGTAGGACATGTAAGAAGGCAACAGACCAAGAAGTGATTTAAAGATGAAAATATACCAGTGAGAGAGCCTGTGTGTATTAAGCAACAATATTTCTATTTTAATAATCAAACTCAAATTACAGTAAACAATTGTTGGTCAGGTCATAAAATAAACCCCATTTAGGTTTAAAAGCAAAAAAAAATAAAATAAAAACCAGGCAACCTCCTGATTTTTATTATTATTTTATTTTTTTTACTTTTGCCCACTTTATTTTCTGTGTTTTGGGACCTGGACTGGTGGGGACCCAGTAAACACAGCTGCAGGACCTCAGCACAGAGGCAGAGTTACAAACAGGAGGAACGGATCACAAGCGAGCGTGCATGGATCTGTTCGTGACGCCACCACTGTGACTGTAACCCAACTTCTAGTTTTAAGCCCCCACCATCACCTGCATTTTCCCTCTCCGCCTTTGGTGACCCCCGCGTGCACTTTGCATTGGGTTCTTCTGTAACTTTTTGTTTTCTCTGGAAATGTAAATGAGTCCTCGAGGCTCAATGGGAGTAACCTGTCTAAATAAAGGTTGAATGAATGAAACAAATATAAAAGTAGCAAACATACAAAAGATGGTTTTCAAATATTTTGTTTGATCTGTTCTACAATTTTTCCTGTTTCAATTATGTGTTGTTTGAATTTAAAGCATTATTTTATTTATTTATTTATTTATTTTTTTAACCCTCTCTGGGACTCGGGAGTAAATTGTAGTTGTGGTAAACTTTTTATACAGTACTATTATATGGTGCTGTACTGTAGGTTTTACATTAAACTTGTATATTAAGAGTACTAAAGTGAATACAGTACATTTAAAAGTTGCTCACATTTTAGAGAACTGAACCAATTGTTCATTATTTAGTTGATTTCCTATTGAATGTTCTTCTCAAGCATATCAGTAAAACTTGTGTTCACTAAAATCTCAAACAGACATTTATTTTGAATATTCACTATAGTAAGCAGTTTCATTTTATAGTTGTATTCGTTAAATTTAGAAACTTGTCAGAAGATCTTGCTCCAGCACAATCTTGTATTTTGTCTCAATGTCATCTTTATTTAAAGTAAATAATGTAAACGTATGGATCAAAAATTAGTTGAACACCTTCTGACTTACTGTATTCTACCTTGCATTGGGTCTCTAACTTTTACAATATAGTTCACACATTGATGAATTATATGTCCATCTTGACCAAAAATCATAACTAAATATCTGCTCCATCAATGGGTGCAGAATTTAATTTTGATTTCTCAACTACAGCTGCAAGTATAATCTTAAAGTTCATTTTGTGCGACATTTTTAGACCCCTAAATCATTTTTTTTTATATTTTTATTGTTTGCCTTTTAATAGTCTGTCATATACAGCCACAAGTCTGTTAGTTTTAGCTAAATTTAAGACAGGCCACTGGTGTCGGCTCCCTTGGCATTTTAATGCAGATTAATTACTTTTTCTGGCCCAAGCAATCCGTTTTTGTTTGTTTGTGGATGTTTTTAACTTAATCTTGACCCCAGGGTGAAAAAAGACAGGGAAACAGGAAGGGGGAAAAAAAAATCCCCCAAAGTAGACTTATACCCTCAATTTAATAGCCGAGTGAGGTGTTTCTTCAGCATCATCAGATCAATGGAGAGTAAATAGCCCACACTTCTTGTTTCACAGTGCAGTATTGATCTTTTCCTCAGTCTCGGCTTTCCTTTCCCCAGCTTCTCGTGTCTTTCAACCCCTGGGACTGTGCTGATTGCCATAGATTGGACAAGCTAACAAGCGCATGATGAGGAACCAGGCTTTCTTTTCTTCTCATAGGCTGTTTCATTTTTTTTTTTTCTTTGTGGCACTGGCATGAACACATACAGACAGATAGACATCCACACAGGGAGTTTAAAACATCAGCTCTACACAGCTCAGCACCATGAAGGAGTTTGCTGTTTCTTTCTTGTTTCCTTTGTTGTTAGCATTGCTCTTTCTTCATCTACACTGAGAGGACCGACTCTGGCTGTGCCTGTTTGTGTGTTTTTTTTTTTTTTTTTTTTTTTCCCAGACTGGTGGAGTACAGTATACCAACTTAATCGAGCAACTCAGAGCTTCAGAGTTTTCTTGTTCTCCCTGGGAACTATTTTTTTGGAACTCTTGATTTACCACTATGTTTCAAAATGTTCTATCATAATCCTTGTGGCCTGTGGAGAAGGATAAACTATTCCTGTGCTTGAGGACAGCAATGCAAGTGCATATGGGTAAGTTCAGAGTAGGTGCAGCACACAGTTTAGTGAAGTCCAGACACGAGAGTGATATGAGGAGAGGCGTGGAGGATAACCCCTCCCCACACATCTTGTTCACCCTGCTCTTTCTGCATAAATGAATGTCAGTGAGAAGAAAGACTGGCAGATTGGGTTTGGGTTTGGAGAACACATTTGATGATTAATCACTGGATAATCAATTTTTGCATTTCAGGCATTTGCAGAGGGTTGCATTTGCTTACACAAGTGTGCACTTGCTGATAATTAGATAATTACAAGTTTTGTGTATGTTTTTAGTTTATGCTCAACATGTTAAGCTGTGATGAATCTTATCTGGTGCCAGTGCTGCTAAGTATCTTAAGTGCAATTTAATGATTATTTTTTTTATTAAGTTCTATATTTTGATATAGTGATCAGGTGTGCTTTCAGTGCTCTTTAACAGCATGCTGAGCATTTATATCTGCTTTCTTGTAGATTGGGCAACTTTAGGCTTGAATACTGCAAACACAGCCCAGTTTGATATTTCAGACGCACACTGAAAATACAATTTCAACAAGAGACACGTTTGGTACTTGACTGAAGAAACGTGGACGAGTACCTGAGGTGGACTGAACGGCGTACATGTACATTAATACCTTGTCACATAACACAGAAATTGTACATCAATAATCCGAAAAAAAAAAAAAAAACGATTGAAAAGGGTGAAAAATGTGTTAGGGTCAAAAACAAATTAAGAGAAAAAGTGATAGTATTTTATATTTTACGAGACATACAAATGTCTTGCTTAGTTTTAAAAATGTACTATATCCAGTTAGTGTTTAACTAACATGTCAGAAAAATGCTACAATCAGTGTGATGCTGGATTTAATGATCAGTTATGTATATTAAAATCTAAACCCATTTTTTTCAGGCTGGTGTCTTTGATTTAAAAGTGCCGGAAACATATCTGAGTAATCTAAGAAAGGAAATATATCTGCATATTAAGCAAGGTATTTTATTTTAGGACCATCCAACGTAATTTGACTTTAATATTTTCTGACAGTGATGTCGTTACGCTGTGATTTTGACATTAGTTTCTGTGTATTTGTTCAAATTCCAGATTTTTTTCTCTTTAATATGAAAAGCCTACTATAAGTATGTTGTTCCTGTTGTTAATTTGAAGTTCTTCACCCTGACCCACTCTTACTCCAAACTAATCTGATGCCATGCAGAAGTCACAAATCTCTTTTAATCTCTTTTTGGCTCCCCTTGTTTGCATGCAATATTTTAGGCGACTCTGAGAGAGCTGACAGTTCTAACAAGGCCTATTAGGTAACCCTCAGGGTGCCCTCAGCACAGATTTGAGCACCATTAATTTTCTATTATGGAGTGCTAAAGATGTGCCCCTGCACAGTCATTCACCTGGCTTATTGAGTCTCACACACACCAATTGTGGACTTTTCCAGGGCAGTGTTGCTGAAGGTTTAGTGTGACCCCTCTGGGGAGCTAATTTATTATTTGCAGATATTGATCTGGCTGAGTCGGCCAGCCAAGCCGTGGCCGATGTTGACTCTGGCCTGTGGCGACTTTAACCCTTTCCAGATTTAGGGAGTCACACACTTGATGGATAGTCAGTGGGTGTTAGAATGCTGCTTCCAATAGTTGTTATAATTCCTTTGGGCTAGTGTTTGTTCTAAAATAAAATAAAATAAAATCATAGAAGTAATTGGTAATGATACATGAATGCATTTATTTTTAAGTTTATGGAAGATTTTTTTTTTTAAATTATTACTATTTTCAGCAGATAAAAAGGCAAACACACCCAATCACCCACACATAGAGACACACATGTAGACACTGTCTGGTTTGTCCAAGGGAAATAAAAATCACAGTTAAAAGAAAGGAAAACAAATTTAGAAGGTCAGACTAAACATTTATCAAAGTGTGGATGTCTGGTGGGTAAATAACAGAGGGACAGTAAAGGGCATGACTCTGGAACACCAGATTACCACAGCAGATCATCACACATAGTCTCAGTGCGGAGAATAGATATTTCTCTGAGGGTTACCTTCAGAGAATTGACTAATATTCTGTCTGCTGTACTGCTGTTTTATTTTGAACATAAAATTGAATTATTCAAGCACCCACCTATTCAGCAGAAGTACAAGAAAAAAATAACAACACAGACACAAGTATACTTTTTTTATGACTATATTTATATTTTGGATGAATGAACATACTGCAGATCACATCTTTATCATTCTGTAACACTAAGGAATTAAATGTAGATTTTTTTTTATGTTGTACTGCTTACATTTAGATGATTTCCCAGATAAATTAAGTTAGATGATTAAGTTAGATATTATATAATTGGTGGCTATAAGTTGGATGATTAGTACTATGCATTTATAGTCAATGGAACAATTATTTTTAAACTGAAATTCTGTTCAGGCCAAAATGACGAACACACACAATAAGATAAACTACTGTTTGACCTCTAGGGTTGAGTGAGAGCCTTAAATGCCAATTATTGTGAGACTAAGATGGCTATGAGGTTGTGTCAAACAAAAGTGGATCCTTGGTGGAAACAACTTATTAGTTTTCAGCATTACCGGTAATTGCGGAAGAGAAGGTGTTTTGTCTGTGTATGTTTGTGCACAAGGCTACTGGGCCAAGTAGTTTAAGGACAGATAACCAAGACAAGGTACCATATTTTCTGCCATACACATCGCACCGCCCTATAAGTCGCATCAGCCCAAATAATTCTAAAAAAGTGGAAAAATCCATAAATATGTTGCTTTGTCATATATGTTGCATCTATTATGCGTCACTGCTGACAACCCTGAAATGTGGGCCGAACTCGGAAATGTGGGGCATCGTTATGCCAAAAATTGATAGGCTGCCAAATGGTGACCGTGGGAGCATGCACGGGGAGGACTTTAACAAGAATTTTACAAGATTAACACTTAAAAACAATTATTTGTTTGCTCAAAATTATAGTAAAGGTGTGTCTCAGTCTAACATTTACTTAATAAATGCACTTTAATGGTCAAACTAGCTGCATTTCGCCAGAGTGGTGCAGCAAAATGAAGCTGGTTTTGACGGTTGCTCCAAGCAGCGGGCAGAACGAAGGTGGAAGACTGTGGCAAGCCGATTGTGTCATTAAGAGCTGATGAAGATTCTCTGTCATCCAGGACATGGTAAATTCAAAAAAAGTTCGACAAAAACAATAAAGTATAAACTAAAGTATAATAAATAAAGTTCAGGTGTTTTTGTCTTGACCTTTTTTGAAATTGTCATTACAGCCACATTTACCTATTACATGCTACAACGGCATGCCTTACTACTCTGCTTCCATCTAGTGGCTGAAAATTATACTGTTTTTTTTTTTTTTCTTCTTATAGTCAGAATGAATGAAAACGGTCATATCTCAGCCAAAAATTGGTTTATAAATATGGGAAAAAATCCATAAATATGTTGCTTCAGCCTATAAGTCACAGGGTTTGCAAATTCTGAAAATAAAAACCCTTACTTATAGCCCCCCCTCCCCCCCCCCCAAAAAAAAAAAAAAAAAACCAACAACAACAAAACAACAACAACAACAAAACAACAAAAACTGTAATAAAAAGTACATTATAGATCTCACGGTTATGTGGGTGTTCTTTGATGAGCAGCCCAAGTAGTGGAGGAATGATGATAGTTATCCAGAGAGGAATTAAATGAGATAATAGACCACCAGTTTCTTGTTGTGATAGCATTATGGCCTGAAATATGAAACAAAGGTCAGGACATTTTGCAAAGATAAAAGTGCTACTAGATCTTCCAAATTTCTCAATTCTTCCCCTGCAAAGATGATTTCATGGTTGAAAAGCTGGTCTCTTGTTGTATTTGGCATATGGTATATGGTAGCCCATATTCATCTTCCATATGCAATGTGGGTCATTGAAACATAAGCAGTGGGAAAGAGAGGACATTGAGGAGGAAATTTGATAGAATGGATTTTCCACTGTTTTGCTGCTGAGTGTCTGCTAATACAGTTAGGAATAAATGGGCAGTGTGCCCATGAAACACTGACAGAGAAGAAAGGTGAGGGCAAAACTTTCTCCAGAGATGTTTTAAGACACTAGTGGAACACAACCGTCTGATTACCACTGGAGACCACAGCCAGTGAAGGGGATCATCACAGCTGTTTATAGTCTCGGACTGCACAGAGACAGAAAAAAAAAAAAAAGCTGGAGTGAAGGTGCTGAAATACATGACATGTGGAGTCGTATCATCATTGCTCTTCTTTGTAATATCTCAGGCATATCATTGACTGATTCAGTGAGCAGATATGTCTTGTAAGAAAAAGAAAACATGGCTTTGGATCAGATTTGATCTGCTCTCATTTGTGGCAGAAGCCCAACATCTGGGCAAATCAAGACTGGAGAGACCCATTGATTTAACACAATGAATACATTTTACATGCTGCTTTGTTTAGCAAAAATGGTGCATGTTCTTATATTTGAAGATTGTTTTATTGGATTTAAATCTATTAAGGAGATTTGGAACTTGCGCCATAACAAATTGCGCTTTGTGTAAAGGAGTAAATGTGCTTCTAAAGCAATGCACTTGTCAATAAGCATCAAGCTGCTTTCAGTGGCATGCCCGCTGTCTCATCAGTGATCAGGCCAATCTGTTTTAGCAGAAAATGGCCATATATGATGCAGCGTTGATGGAAATGTCTCATTTTAAGTTCCTGGTGCCGCAAGAAGGCAAAGCAAATTAACAAATGTTCTTGAATTTGACAGAAGAAGCGTGGAAATTCTGACAACTAGCTGGATTCGGTGAGCTGAGAGCCAGCACTTTGCATTAAGTTGCACGAAGCACTAATTGGATGCTACCTGGCTCCACATCACTAGCAGCTCAGAACAGGATGAGGATCTGGCTCCGACTCGCAGCAAGCTCTCTGGTGTTGTTGGCTGATTACCTACAGCAAGAGGAAAAACGAAACGATGATGAGAAAAAAATTTGCTTCTCTTCTCAAGTACAAGCCCTTGGCCCTGTTGGCACAGTGCTAGCTTTTTTGATTATTCCTGATGTCCCTGAAATTGATTTTCAGCCATGATTGCATTGCTTCTCCGAGGATAATCAAATATTTTGAATAACTGCTGCAGTATGACTGTACAATGGGGAATAACGAGAATAGTGTCAACTTCTCCTGGCCATCATCTATGGAAATATTTTAGTGGTGACTTCACAACGTACCTTTCAAATGGTTCACAGCTGTTAGCATGACACCATTTCATTTGTCATGTCTAATGCAATGTGATGATAAAATATATAATTGACTTGCTGCTTTGTGGTTTTTAAATTAAAGAAGAATGTTCAGGTACTTTATATATAGTTTCAGCAGTTTGGGGGGATTTAAGGAGGAAAAATGAAGTGCAAATCTTCACAACCAAAACACTCCATCTGGAGATGAATCATGCATAGAATGAACATCTTAATGTTTCGAATTCTTGTAGCACACTTTTTTCCCAAGCTTAGGTTGCTGTCATTTAGTTGAAAACATATTGAGGAAGGTGTTTTGTTCTGCTACACCCAGCAGCTTCTACGAGGGAGACATCACCGTCCAGGAGCCAACCTTTAGTGCCACAGTGAAAGATGGTTTCTCGTTTAACGCAGGTTTGTAGACGATGTTTGCGAGGGAGAAGGAGACTGATTACAGGACGAGGGGTGATGAATAAGCTGCACAGGACAGTTATGACACCTATTGTTTCACACTTGCCTTGTGGAGGTGCACCTCCCAAAATGTATCACTGTGTAAAATATTGACCTAAAACATATCATTACTCTTTCTTGTGTGTACTTGCTTTGCACTGTAGGAGCAGCCTCCTTACCTTTTATTTTCTTTCAAGAAATGGTTACAGTTTCTTCAACAGAAGTAAATCTATTGTATTGCTATAATTTGTCATAATGGACTCAATAGTCTATCATGTGCCGAGAGTACCGATTCATGGGCACTAGAAGCAGGTTGATGTCATCTCTTTATAAAATAATGTCTATATTTCTGTCTTTTTTTTTCTTTTTCTTTCTTTTCTGCTTGCAATGTGCAAGAAGCTAGTTGTATTGTTTTTTTTTTTTGTTTGTTTTTTTTTTTCCGACAAAGGAGCGAGACAAATGGGACTCCTTCCGGCCGTGTGCTTAGAGCCCGGGAGCTGTGGTTGGATGTCACCTTGAAGAATTAACTACTCAACCCCAACAACTCGTTTCCAAAAACCACAGTTGTTACTGACTTTGTAGAGTTGATTTATTTATTTATTTTATTTGTAGTCACAGCAGGATCAAAATAATTCAGTAAATACTGCATATTCTAAAATGAAAAAATCACCAAACTGTGTACGGTCAAACGCTTTGGAAGATCTAAATGCCATCTGAATACAGAAATACTCTTATTTGTTTACCCCACCATGTTTAGAGCTTTTGCTTGTGTTTTAGAAGCAGATTTATTTTCTGTGTGGGGGGGAGTGAGTGATATGGCAAGCATGCATTTTTGAATACTGTTCCAACTACAGTACTTATAAATACCAAGTGCAATGCTTTGTTGTTGGCCTGAATCTTTGCACACTTTTATCTGGTGCAGATATATATAAACCATATTGACAGTTATGTTTGTCACAAAGGTGTACTCAAGCTAAACAAGCTCATTTGATTTTGTTTACCAGCCAGTTGATTTGTGCCTGTCTATTAAAATAATTTTAACCTTTACAATAAGACCATTAGTGGAATTCCATAAACCTTTTGCAGAGCTCCAAGGGGTTAGATTTAGGCTTTTATTAAACAAAGTAGTATCACAACAGAAAAAAAAAAAGAAATGACTACTATCAGCACGCTGTTAATGTAATGCAATAATTGTAAACAATCAGATTAACCCACCATAGTAACTATCAGCATCTTGGACACAGTCATGGATGGGAAAATGATGCATTAAATAACAAAAATAAAATATTTTATACAAAATGCTTAAAGTGCTATAGGCATTTCTGTACAAGGAGTAAAGTGTATTCCAATTAGTCAAATAGGAAAGCTTGATGTTATCTAAAATTAGCTTTCATGTGAGATTTTCTCCTCTTGTTTTATTTTTTCGTCTTCTTCTTCTTTTTTTTTTTTTTTTGTTACTAGCCAGAGGCATGACTTTGTTCCCCTTTCGATTTAATTTGCTCTCAACCTGTTTTATTTATTTCTGCGGTTGCAGAAATTGCCTTTTGACCTTGATGATTACAAAATGTAAGTGAATTGAAAAGGCATTGATACCCAGAATTCAGCTTGTGGTAGGGCAAGGTTATTCATCTTCCTACCTTGGTGCACTTTGAGTTTTTGCAGTGGTCAGATTTTAATTCCAGCTCCAATTTTTTCATTATCTTGAAAGGGCAGAGGAGAGTCTTCTGCCAGTGCCCTTATAAACCTTGATTTTCAATTCACTACACCAACACATAGATATGACCGCCCTCCCCCCAATAACACCGCAGAGGCACCATCTTCCAAAGACATCCTCTCCCCTTCTTTTCATCTGCAAACATTCATACCAAATGCATCCACAACACACATGGAATGTGAATACTCTGTGCTTTTGAAAAACTGGCATTTTAAATCTTGTGCTTCTGTGAGTCAGTGTCAAGGTGATGCAGAATGCAACTTTGATTTCTTTAATAAAAACAAATAGATAACCTGGTAAATGTATAAAGGAACAAAAAGCACTCCTCCACCGTTTCTTGCATGCTACAGTGTCCAAGTCACTTCCCTTAACAAACACACATGTGCACACACACATTTACAAAGCGTAGTAATATTCCTTGGGACACCTGTAAAATATGGATTCAATGATGTCTACAGTGGATGAATGGCTGAATGAGCTAGCAGTGTGGCTGTATAGTGCCATGTTCACCTTGGGGTCACTCATTTGATCCAAGGGCTGCTGTGGAGCCATATCCATCAGACAACGGAGAGGAAAAGTGGGAACTTGGCAAAAGAAGACTAAATTCTCTCCTTACTTGTAGCTTTCCACATATTACTAAATAAATCAAGTCACTGCTATTTCAGCACATGCTTAAAAATAAAAGTTAGTAAAGTCAACTGTTTCTGTGTGATGATTAAAAACTTTGCATTTTGGGGGGAAAGTTGTGTAAGCTCCATAATCCCGGTAGATAACAACAAAAATGGTTAAATCATGTCATTTGTTTGTTTGTATTTTGGGTTTTTTAATGTGGAACATCTTCCATTTTTTGTTGGACACTTGCAACTGATTCTGGTTGCTACATAAGAGAATATCAGAAACTTGGCAGTCATGTCCATGTTTTTGTTTTTGTTGTGTTTTTTTTGATTTCAACACAAGGATATGTGTAAAAAAAAAAAAAGATCACAACTTTAGTTGTATTGGATAAGTCCGTGTTTAAAGTACTGTGTGTGATTTGCTCTCAGTCAGTTGCATGATCAAAGTTTGCACACGTGAATATATTGTTCAATTTCTAAAATGTTTTTCAAACTGAATTTTGAATGGGTATAGACGATATTTGAAAAAGAAACAAAAATGAATTTGAAAACTTTTGTATTTACAAGGGGCCGAGATAGGGTAGAGGTAGGGCAGCCGACCTGGGACCAGAAAGTCCCAGGCTCCTACATGCCGTGGTGTCTGAGCAAGACACCTAATCTCTAATTGCTCCCCGGGCATTTACATAGCTGCCCACCGCTCCACCTGGGTGCAATGGGTTAAATGCAGAGAACTAATTTGGGAACATACAATGATGACAACACAGAGCACTTTATGATTATTGTTATTTCTCATATTACTTAACAACATTTGTTTACTGTTAAGTTAAAGGCTGCACGGCTCTTTTGTAACAATAAATCTGAAACCTTCACACTTGTGCATGCACTAAACCTGATGATATGTGAAATCTCTGCCAGATGAAAGAGAGGTAAGGGGGCTGCAGGGTGAGAAAAGCTCATTTGGGTTCTTCTGTGTTTCAGTTTTTTTTTTTTTTTTCTGCTGGCCTTTCAAGCTCAGAGAGGCCTGGTGGGGGCTGAAGTGTGTGAGTCTGGTGTACAGGGCGCACAGGGCACTGTGTAGGCCGAAGCTCAGCATCTGCCAGCCTATACCGTCCGTGGTTTGTTCCCATTCCAGCACATTCTTACGTAATTATCTGTGATAAACTCCTCTGCAGTCAAGCCACAAATCCACATGTCAGAGACCTGGCTTACTGAACAACTCTGAGAAAGCAACATGCATGCAAGACCTTGAAAATGCACAAAGACACACACTCACACACAATTGTTGAGATGAACAAATGTGCCTTCTCACCCACCTACTCACACATGGATTCAAACAAACAAAACTTTTGGCTGCAGTTGCAAGTGGGTTTTGTATTCCGGAGCCAAAGGATAGAGGATATAATCCCGGTTTCCAGACTGACTCTCAGCAGTGTTCAGCAGACTTCAGTGGTTCTTGTCCTGCCCAGCATTTCCACCTCTCAGTTCTAAGTTTCACTAAGGCCCTTAAAGTCTCCATGACAAAGAACATGCTGATACAGTTTGCTTTTTTGCCCTGCCTTTACTTTCTGACACAACTCAACTTACTCAAAGCTCATCAGAGACAAGTGAGGTCCAGTTTGTTAACTATTTTATAATTCCCCCTTTTTCTTGTGTTCGTTTTGCTTACCTTGGACGTATTTTTCCATGTATGTTCATTCTTTAGATGATCATATTTTGTACCATATTTTGAAACAAATTGGGCCACAAAAATGCACAACAAGACCCTGGTTTTGAGTTCAAAGAAATGATAACCATATTATTCTCCTGCCATATTTTTATACAAGGGTTCTTCAATCTTTGTTTTGCTGTGTATTATCTTGTCTGATGCCAGCAGAACAGGGGCAGGGGATGACAACTGAGCGGTGTACTGAAAAAGATCGAAGGCTGTGCCAGCAGGATAAGAGAAAGTGAAAAACAGAAGAGGGTGGGGGGTTTCATTAGCATAACTAGCAGAATGCCCAGAACCTTTCTAGAGTGGCATGTTTACGGCACCATGCTTGGCAAGAGCGCGCTCATCTTTAGGGTTTATAAAGGAAACAAGGGGAGGCACAAGCAGGATTTGGATCATCACAGAAATGCACATTTATTTATGTGTTAAAGTAAGCTCCTGACTGCTTTTATTTAAGTTTGCCTGTTTTGTGTGCATGTGTGAGGTCTGAAAGGTGGTGTGCGTGGTTCCAGTGGCTGTATGGCAGCATCTAGCCCAACTACTTTTACATGTTTGTATTTGAGCTTAAGTGCCCTTTAAAAGCAATGAAATAGAAAGTGCATTCATAAGCCAATCCTCAGGAATGATCCCATTTCAGAAGAGCAAAGAATGGGGTGCTTTGTTGTGCTCCGGCTCCTTTCATCTCTCTGAGGTCATTTTCACAGAGCAAACAGGGAGACTCATTATCAACCTGCACCTGAGAGGTCAAAACCTGAACTCTGTACCCCTCCACCCCTCCGTTTCTCTCTCTCGCTGAGCCCACAGCAACTCCCCCCACCGAGCCGTGCCGCTGCTCGCTGCTACCCCTGGTCTACACTCGGGTTTATTAGCGCAGAACATCTTTTCCAGTGACTGAGCTTGCCCTTATTGTCTACAGTGGTCAGGGTCAAGTCAAGGGCGCTCAGCCTAGATTGGAATCATTTGTCACATGGTCCTGGACTGGAGCTGGTTTCAGCAGAGGCCATGGTGAGGTACACAGCGATTCCAACACCACCTCTGACACGAGGGACAGGGGAGGGCAGCCACCGGACTACACAGATGGCCCCAGCATATTACACAGCCATTGCTTGCCAACAAAAATACCCCCTTTTTTAACCAGGAAAAAAAAAAAAAGGTTTGGAATAGATGGGATTGAGAACTTATACATGAAACGTGCCCTCTGAGTTTTAAATAAGTAGGCCTCTAACTACAGAAGTATTGCTATATTGTACTTTACAACAGTCCGAATTAGCGTCATGATAAACTCTGATTATACACTTTTTTCAACACTTTTTTAAAGCAAGCACAATTTTTTTATTTCTATAAAGTATATGCAATATTAAAAAAGTATTAGTTCATTTTGATAGTAGATGATTTTTTTTCTATTCTTTTTTTTTTTTTTTTTTCATACCACCACACCCACTTCATTGTCAGCAAAAGCTTGCATGAACAATGGATCGTGCTGAGGTAGCATGTGGAAAATTACTTTAATACACCATATAGAATGGCTTATTGCTTTGGTCAATAGGAGTGCAGTGAAGATGGTGTCTCCTGCCGCTTGGGAAGGTTAGACCTGTCAAAGGGCCACAGTGACTGATACCCAGACCCTGCTTATGAGCTCTGTAATGGCTGTTCACACGTGTGTATGTGTGCTCGTGGCAGAGGTCTGACTGACAAGCAAAGTTATAAAGGTTACATATGGCACTCACCTTGCTATTAAGCTTTAGATTAGCCCATATTTTTTTCTTACCTTTACATTTAAGGCTGTTTCAAACAGGGCAAATTGTCGGGGTGGCACTAAAAGTGCTTCGCCTTCATATATAAATAAACAGCAAAAATTACAAAAACCCTAAAGCAAATAATTTCTCGGCAATCTACTAAAAAAAAAAAAAAAAAAAGTGGAAATGCAGGAAAAAAATAAGTGGAAATGAGAGATTGAGCATCAGGCAATTTCAGCTTGTTTTTCCTCAGAGAGGGCAAGTGTGGAGGTGAAGGTCACAAAGACTAAGCACACAGCTCATAAACAGCACAGCTGGAGGAATCATTGAAATATAGCCCTTTGTTTTCTTGGGGCTGTAATTGGCCCTGGAGCCGTCCACCTCTTCTTGCTCTCTCTGTTGCTCCCTGTCTCGCTTTTTTGTCTGCACGTGTTTTGCGCCCGCATAGTGCAGTTTGGAGACCCATTTTGCAAAGGCTAATGATTTTGGGGTGAAAGGGCACACCTGCGGTCACAGAGCCAATGCACATTACAATAAATACAGAAAAAAAAACAAACAGACATACTGGGAAATAACAGTCATAGTGGCACACCCCCACCATCAATTTCTTGTTGTTACTCCGAAACGCTGATTAATTCAGGAATGTTGTTGCATTTCATTGTATATTTGCTTTGTTTTTTCAGTTATATCAAGGCAATTATGAATTTTAAAATGAAAATGGAGATGACAGGGTCAGCAACATTTCAATTAAATATTAACTTACATCAGAGGCAGAGGTCAAGTGCATTTTAATTAAATTGATTTATCTACACATACAAAATGTTCTGTAAGGCAATTGCATGTGTGGTATTCTAAATTATAT
>JARVLU010001462.1:21383881-21401226 GCA_031762415.1 Simpsonichthys santanae
TATATATATTATTTTTTTTTTTATTAAAATGCCCATCCATGTGTGTTTTATAAGTACAGCTCTTCATCTGAAAGCATGTGCCTCCTGCCTGTGTGTGGTTCTGAATGATTGTGGGGAGGGAACAGGTGGGAGGTATGCCATGTCCTGGTTAACAAGAGTGTTATTGTGTTGTTCTGTCCTGCATGACTGACCGTCAGCTGTGCGGGGTCGTCCTTCTTCCCCCTTAACCCCACAACACTAAGATTGCAGCCACGCATGCCCGCACATACATAACACACACACACGCCTCAGACACAGAGTCCAGGCAGCGCACACAGATTCTGCTATGCAGCAGTTGGTGGCCTGTAATTGAATTGGGACCTGATCAGTGATATTTCCGATTTGGTGGCCTGATGCACCCCAGTGAAGAGGCATCTGCTCTCTTTTTATCTGCCACGGTGCAGTTCAAGGCGGCAGCCAGTGTGACACATGGTTTGAGAGGTTCACACACAAACAAAACCTCACCGCACATGTACTTAGCTCCACTTTGTCACTCATACTCTGTGCCTAGGGGCACTCTTGCATTTCTGTAACACTAGCCAACAACAATACTCTCTCAACTGCTTGACTGTTTACTTTCTCAAAGAGTTTAAGTCTTCCACTTAAAGGATTACCTTACCGTTAGACAAACTCCTTTTGCTTGACGTGCTTTCGCCGAAGCGCCACATAACACAGTCGCACGCAAATTTAGACAGGCCTGCGCACATCCACAGACATGACTGACTGCACATGTGTACATGTTCAAAGAATTCCTGACACACAGACAGAGATGGAGTCCACTTTTCACAGAATACATCTGTCTTTTTTGAACGAGGCAATAAAGACCTCTCATAAATTCCTCGTTCTTTTGTTCATTTGTGCTTTAATTGAACAAAAAAGGTTCTTTTTTTAATAATTTTTTATTTTATTTTACTTTTTAACAAGCCTAAGTTCTTTTACAGCTGTTTCTTGTTCTTTCGTTTTGCGTAAAACGTGAGAATGTGCACTTTTTTTTTTTTTTTTTTGAAGGACTTCTGGTGACTCTTGCAAGTTCAGGGATTGCTCTTCTCAGCCACACTCTGCACGCTGAAGTGGGACTCAAGTGGGCTGACAATCTCCACCTTCTCTTACAAAGCACTCCCTCCTGGGCTGGGTGGGCTGGTACAAGCACCAAGGTGGGGATATGATGTCCTAAGTGATAGGCGTGTCATACACTCACTGTCGCCCTCACTTGTGCCGTACTTTGTGACGCACAGCATCACTCTGTTCTGTACAATAGGAGTAAGTAGAAGCATGCGAGGGTCTGACGAGGCCAGAGACGTGTCAGAAACACCTCCGTGTGAAGTTAACGCCGCATCACTGACATATTCTCAAAGGCAATCGTGTGCTCTTTTTTAATTTGAAGGATTTCTTTCATTTATGAGCTACGTGCACTTCTGTGTTGGCTTTTCTTTTTCTCAGGGAGCTGTTACTGTTATCTCCACCACAAAGTAAGTCTCTTGTCTCACGGCTGAACAAAAGCCACATAAAGGTCTGGGGGATTCAGACTCTGATGCCATCCAACATGCTCTTAATTATGACTCTCAGGGTAGGAAATGCCAGGCTTATGGGGGTATCTGTCCCTGTGGGTGTTGCACAGTGATGTCTGTTTTGCTATAATCTACCTCCCTGGATAAACATTCATCTGGGATTGATCCACTTTGCACGTCTATTTGTAGCCTCGTTGAGAGCTAAAAGGATGCAGATGGATGATACATTCATATTTTCTATGAAAACAACAAAGTTTTAATTGGGTATTAAAAACTCTGATTAAACGTAAATATTTTACTGGTATTTTTTTGTTGTGTTTTGTTTGTTTTTTTATATTTTGGGGACAAGTTGATATATGTCGTTTCTATGAAGAATATACAACTGAATTCCATCATATGAAGTCACAAAGTCACTTACACACACCTTGAAGGCCCCTTGAATTAGAATAATGTCATGCCTGCCCCTTGGAGAATGCAGTAGACAGCTGACTACTGGAGCTTATAAGAATGCTCACTTGTCAAGTGGGAAGAATTTACATGAAGGTGCCGCTTCCAGTTTATGTGCTGTGTGTGACCCCAGCATGCCAACTCATGCTCATGGTATGTGCATGTGTGCAAAATGGGGTTATATATACACACGTGTAGGGGGTGGCGAGGGATGTTACATGTGCACATATGACTTTTTGAACACGTTCAAGTGTGTGTGAGGGTGTTTATGACTGTTCCTGCCTGCCTTTGTGTGTTTGTTTTTGTGTTCTATTTGTGCATCTGTTGCATATCCAAACACTTTGATGATACCTTTTCAAGAGACCGTGTGTCTGTGTCAAAAAGAAGACAAAAAGAAAGTCAGAGCTTGATCCCACAAGGATTCAGCAATATGTTTGATGTTTATTTTGTTTTATTTTGACCGGCAAAAAGAAGTGAACGCTCCTCCTGCTCAGAGTTAGGCTGCAACCGCAACAGGAAATATGGAGACAAAACTAGTTTTTCACTTGATGGCGTTTGGCAAGAAAAGGAAAAATTGTTTCTCTATCATTGTTCAAAGTAACTGTTTGGTCTGCATAAAGCATCATTGCATGTTATTCCAAACTGCGTCAAAAGGGCCACAAACTGTGGATGAAAATCCATCTCTTTCTATTCTATTTCTCCTAACAAATACCTTTTAGGCTTTTAATCTCCTCCGTACAAACATTCTTCTCGTTGTTGTGTTTACTGAAAGTCTGTAGCCCTGTTTCTGTTGCATTGTCCCTCATGTATTTCTTAATATTATGTTTTTTTTTTTTTTTAGATTAATTTTCTAATCCATTTAAAAATGTCTAAAGGTCTTAATAAACAATATGTTCTGTTCCAGTGTCACTCATTTTCCACTAGGTGTGTGAAATAGCACTTAAACTACAAGACCTCTGGCACTGAAGCATGGCATGTCACAGGCCAGCCCTATAAGATAAACACAGACACACACACGCACATGACATATCAACTGTATGTGTGCATGGAGTGACTCTGAGGGACAATAAAAATCATCAACATTTTGCTACAAATACAAAACCTTTATTAGTCTAAATAGTTTGGCAACAAATAATATGATAAAAACATAAGTTTAAATAACTACTCATTTACAAATAGTAAAAGAAAACTACAATGTACTTTAATTCTTATTTTGATTGATAACTAAAATTTAGCACATCAAAGCCAGTTATATATTCATACAATATCACAGTTGTACAATACTGTATATAATTATCACAATGCACATAGATGTATTTGATTTATTTGTATGTTTTATTTATTTATGCATTTTTATAATTTATTTTAGAAAATGTTAAAAGTTAAATATTAAAAAAAATTGTTTGGCAACTTTTGTTTTGTCCCCATTGGCAAACAAAGATGGAGAACTGAAATTACCTTCCATCAATTGGTCTGTGCTGTAAGCATGATGACTTGAGAAATGGGCGAGTGACTGTATTCTCTGTTGGTGTGTGTCTGCATCTAGGTGTAAGAAAGCTCATCATCTAAGACTGGGTTCTCGTGTCAAATTTCAAGATGGCTCCTGCCACAAATGTACGTATATATTTAAACCTTGTGAGCTGGATAACTTGAAAAATTAGTGACATTCTGACTTTCATTTTAGTCTGTGGTTACATCTTGGCATAAGAAAGGTTCCTTTCAAAAACTGGGTCACCACATCACAATCCAAGATGGCTGACACCATAAATGTCTGTCCTTGTTGGGAGTATGATAGTCTGAAACATATGAAGTATGGACTTCCATTTGGTGTGTGGCTGCATCCAGGTGTACAAAAGGCTCCTTTCAAAAGCTCCTTTCAAAAAAAGGGGTGGACAAGTCCAAATCCAAGATGGCCACCATCATATACTGTACCATAATTTCCAGACTATAAGTCACTACTTTTTTCACAGGTTTGAACCCCTGCGGCTTATGCAATGCTGTGGCTAATTTATGGATTTTATATTATTTTTGACAGGCTAATGAACTTCATGCTTCCAACATTTAGCTTTTCATCACATCCGGATGCTCACATAGCTACTCAATACATGTTTCTGTTGGAGGGTGGGCCCTCGGGACTCAACATACCGATATAAATAAAGGTTAAAAACATCTGACCAATTAAATTATCGAACAGGTCACAGTTGATCAATGAAACTTTGAATTATCGTACATCATACACTCACACTAAATTCTTCAGATCAGTTATGTTGCACTTCATACACAGACCCTCATCATGAGAAACACACGGACAAATGCATCCGTTGCCACTTTCAAGTTAAAGATGATCAAACTGGCTGTCAAAGAAGGAAATAGTACTGTTGCACGTAAGCTTGACGTTTCCTGGTAGGCTACTGTATTTTATTTTGAGGTGTTATAGGCACTGTTCAGAAAAAAAAAAAACATTTAAT
Source organism: Simpsonichthys santanae (assembly GCA_031762415.1). NCBI lineage: Eukaryota > Metazoa > Chordata > Actinopteri > Cyprinodontiformes > Rivulidae > Simpsonichthys > Simpsonichthys santanae. The sequence continues at coordinate 21,388,344 of JARVLU010001462.1, forward strand.
GTATGTATTTGTGTATGTTACCGCTACGTATTTAATTAAAAGTAAAAAAAAAAAAAAAAAAATCTTTCTGTGTAACATCTTTATGTGTAAATACATCATGTTACAATGTGGACACCAGGGCTTATACACATATATACATTTATATATGTAAAATTTTTACTTATTTATTTTTTAATTGGGCACAGCATATATTCGGGTGTGCTCAATAGTCTAGAAATTACAGTGTAAACCGACCATCCCTATCATTTGAGGAAACTCAACTTTCTAGTTTTCATATTATATTTCATATACGTAAAGTAGCCAAATCTATGTTGGTCAAAGCCACAAGTGGCCACTCCTTGGCTTTGTCATTGTGCCCCCCACTCACAATGAGCCATCACTCTGCACTGCTTTGGACAAATGTACAAAGTAAATAATTAAATACAGTACTCTATTCTTATTCACAATGTAACTCCTACTTACTTGAACATCTTGCACCAAAACGTTAAGGTTTACTTGGATTCCCAGTTCAGTTTCAGTCCAGAAAAACACACCTTGAAAACTACATACATTTACTATTGTAAAATCCCTCAGTGATGGGGACACCAGTATACCATTTGTTATGCTTCCATGTGAGACTTTTTTAGGAGGGTAATTTTCAAAAGGTAAAAGTTACACCTCTAATAATAAGCTACGGGTAATGTCACACACTATCATACCATGCCTATTTTGGCTTGTGCTTGAACTTTTCTAAACACTGCAAAGCCTATAGTTAATTAATTTAAATCAACATCATATTTATTTCCATTATTTCAGGTACTGGAAACCAATTAGATAGTTTATTTTCCGTACCTAAAGATTTTCCTCATATTCGCTTACATTAAAAAGCTACAGTGATAAATGCTTAAGATCAATTTAATTCCCCTTCACCTTTTATGAGCGGTGAGTCAAGGCTGCCCACCTCAGTTTCACCCAGTGACTCCACTTCAATCTCACCCCTTCTTCACCCATCTTCCTCAGCCGTGCCTTGCTTACAAAACACTGGACCATTTCCACTCTCTTCTCCACTCAACAAATATGTTTTTTGGAGCCCTTCCCAGAAATGTTTGGCATGCACCCATGTCCACTCCCAATCTGGAGTCTTGCTTGACAAAGATCCAGAGGACAGCAACGGGGCAATGAAGACAGTCAGGGGGTACAAATATTGAGCAGTCACGGTGCAACTGGCCATAAAAGAAAATAAGAGATCAGACAGAAGACAAGGAAACAATCACTCTTCTTCCTTTAATACTTTGTTTAACATGCAGTTATTGTTTGTACATGTTCAGTGTGTGGTGTACTCATAGTGAACCCCCTGCCCAGTATCCACTATTCAAAGTGTCCACTTTTGGTTTCTTTGATGGAAATTGTGAGTCAGGCAAACTGCCACTGTGAAGTTATGAACAAGTGATGAGAGACTGAACAGGAGTGAGATGAGGGAAAGATGGGAAGGGGGTGAGAGAGGGATGAGAGGTAAATAGGTGTTTGGGGGTGGGGTCAAAATGCAGGGTGACATGGTGAGTATGCGGGTGAAGAAAGAACATTATGAGTCAGCATGTGACATTATATCTAGTTTAGACTTGTCTTTGGTAGAATTTTTGTTGTTGTTATGCTCTGAAAATGTTTGATTATTGTGTAATTATAAGGATAAATTTTATTTGATTGCATAGTAGAGCAGTAGTTAGAGGTGTCCACTCACAGAAAAACTAAATTTGGAATGCCTCCCCATGGGGTCTTTCTGTGTAGAGTTTATGTGTTCTCACTATGCATGCAAGGGGTTTCTCCAGGTACTCCAGTTTTCTCCCACGCAACAAAAACATACATATTAGATTAACTGACAAGTTTTAATTGTCACTGTCCGTGAGAGTGTGAATTTGATTTGTTTTATTTTTCTCTATGTATTATTATCATATAATTTTGACCAGTCCATGGTGCACTATGCCTCTCATACAATGACCCCTAGAAATAGGCACTAGTTCCCTGCAACCCAGCTGCTAACCCTCACATCTCCCACAGCCATAATGGGTGACTATTCAGTGTTCTGGAGAATGACAGGGGGTTAGAATACTGTGGGACTTCCAAAGCCAAACTGACAAACAGGTGATGGCTAACTAACCAAAGATTGTGGTGGTTGAGATGATACAGAAGAAGCCAGTGGTGAAAGATGTAGCAATTCCAAATAATTGTAATGTCAGGAAGAAGGAGCACAAGAAGCTTGACAATTACCAAGGGCTGAAAGAGGAAATAATGAAGTTGTGGAAAGTCAAATCATCAGGAGTCCCAGCGGTCATTGGAGCATTCAATAATGTGATCCCCCAAACTGGAAGAGTAGCTTCAAGAGATCCCAGGAACAGCCCAGATACTTCCGTCCAGATGAGCACAGTGCTAAAAACAGCTTAGATACTTCTGGTAGAAGAACCAAGATCGAAATGAAATGGAATTACCTATAAGAAGAAGAAAAAAAACTGAAAATAATACTAACTGTCTGCCTGCCTACAAATAAATATGTAGTATGACATTTTTCTGTTTGTCTAGAAAACCCCCACATTCATCTTTTATTTTATTTTTCAATATTACAGTTTGTACCACCACCATTTTTTTCCAGCTTATTTTCATTTTGTCCACTTCTGAAATGAGCAACCACCTGATAATTCAATACATTTCAGTTTATTTATACTGTATAGTGCCAACAAAAAAATCTGTACTTCTCTCTTGTGATTGTCTATTGTTGATTGTCCAAGGAAAATCCTTAGCTGTATTGTTGCTGTTGTCATCATCCTTAGTTTGTAGCCAGGTCTCTCTTGTAAATGAGTCCTCGAGGCTCAATGAGATTAACCTGCCTAAATAAAGGTTGAATGAAAAAAAGACACAACAGAAGTTGTCTCAGGCCACTGAACAGAAACATTCATATGTAAAAATAATACAAAGTAATTTAAGACTTTATCTGAGGAGCAGACTGTTTAGAATTTAACTCCATCACAGAACTCTCATCTTGTGCAAGCATGAAGGTGATGGTGGGAAAGAATAGCTCCCTCATGAGGAAGAAACCTTTAGCAGAACAAGGCTCAGGACAAGCAGTCATCTCATCTGCCTCGACCAGCTGGGTTTGGTAGGAACAGATACACAATGGCAGGTCAAGAATCACATTTTAATATAGAAATAATTTAAAATTAAATCTATTCAATTTTAACAATTCATTTAAGGAAATTAGGACAATTTGTCCTCAGTAGACTCAACTTAAGACAGCATAACAAGCCAACTCTAACTATAGGATTTATCAAAAAGGAAAGTCTTAAGTCAAGTCTTAAAACTGGACAATGTGTCAGCCTTAAAGACAGTATCTGGAAGTTGGTTCCACAAGAGAGGAGCTTGATAACTGAAAGACCTTCCTGCCATTCTGCTTTTGGAAACTCTAGGGACCGTAAGTAAGCCTGCAGTCTGAGAGCAAAGTGCTCTGTTCGGAAAATATGGAACAATAAGATTGTGAATATATGATGGAGCTAGGTTGTTGAGGGCTTTGTAGGTTAGACGTACGATTTTGAATTAAATTCTGGACTTGACAGGGAGCCAGTGGAGAGAAGCTAAAACTGGAGAGATATGATCTCTCCTACTAACTCCAGTTAAGACTTTAACTGAAGACTTTTTAAAGAATAGTTTGGATCCCCAGATAATAAACCATTGCAATAGTCCAGTTCTACATGTGACAAATGAACAAGTTTTTTTGTTAACTTTATCTATTAATAGTGTCTAAATGAACTGTTTGAGTACAGTGTTGAGGGACATGTGATCGAGCGACCAATCTCATATTTAGATTCCAACCATCCATTGGGGGACTGGTTGCTCATTGGATTCTGTTTGCAGTCTTTGAACTATCACCGGCCAACAGTCTGCTATAGTAAAACGCCAAAATAATGATGGCTTTGTAACACTCATGTACCATGTGCACTACATGTTACTACCTTTATACAGTGTGTTTGCATATACATGGAGTCTTGTTTCTTTCTGTGTGTGTGCAACCCAAATGTCTTTGTGTCTGCTTGGATCTATCTGTGTTAGCCCTGATGAATAATAATCATCCTTCCTCTGATTTGATTGTTACCACAATAAGTTTATCTGAGTGCCCCTGAAGAATTACCAGACCTTTCTTTTCATCTCTGCTTTAGATGTCTTTTCACGATTTCTTTCAAATTTTCAGTGAAGTTATTTGCTTTTAGTTGGCCATTGATAAAAGCTACATTAAAGTAGAGTGACTTTGATGTAGACGAAGAGAAACCTTTTGGCAATGAGCCTTGATGAGACAGCCAGCCCGCCATCTAGCCAGGTTTTCATTAGATGAATGCCATGTGGGACTCAAGCCAGATAAGATGGGCGCCAATGTACTGGAGCCAACCAATATAGTTATACCAAGGTGCTCTTTATTTTACTTTCTCTACATCACTGTTTGTCTTTGTGGAAGTCGGTGTCTGTCCCTCCATCTCCATCTCTCCCTGTATTACTTATGAGGGCAAGGGTAGACTGAACAGCTTCTGTGCCCTTTGCAAATCAACACAACTGCAGCAGTGATTTCCATAAAGATGTCTGGGCCTAGCTTTGCTCAATAATAGGTCGAGCGATATAGGTAGCTTAGAGATAAATGTCAAAGACCTAAAAGACGGAGAGAAAGATGGAGATAGATGAGTTAAAAAGACAAAACGTTCAAAGACATCAAATGAAAAATAATCCAAGTAATATGAGAGTTCAGCTTCCCTGCTGCTCAGAATCCCATGGAGTAAGTTTTAGCATTTATTTCAATACAGAGTTTACCAAATTTTGAAGTGTTAACATCACGTATCTAAGAGACGATTGCATGTTTCTTCATGAGCAAAGGTCAATTGACAGGCATCAAAGAGCTTGTTTCTTCAAGGCCAGTATTTTACTACTAGTTACCATTTTACCCCCTGATGGGTTAGGATGCCATGGATTCCCACAGATAATAATAACTACAGAAAAACATTCTGCAACATGATGTCCCTTATGTGTCTGGTGACAACACACTGTTTAAGCTGACATCTTGAGCCAATGCTTTCAGAGTGCATTTTATTTATATACAGTACAGTACATGTTTTAGTTTGTTTTTGTTATTTTTCTCAGAGGACATATGCTAAATGAACTTCATTTTAGTGTGATATGTGAAGATTGTCACTTAGTACCACTGAGCTTAAGTAAATGTGTTCCTGGTAAAATCTGCAAAAGGCTTTAATTAAAAAGACTAGATTTGTGTTAGCATTAGTTAATGACATTGACTGACAGTGTTGGCATAATTCAGATTCTATTTGACTGCCTATTATGCCTCAGTCAAATATTTTTGTGTTGCCTTTACGAGTGTTGGATTCCTGCATTCCTTTAAGGGGGCCCCTTTTCCAACACAGTTTTTAGCTTGTTAAAGACATACGACTCAGACAGAGGTATTCTGTTTTTCTTTTGGTTTACGAAGCACCTGTATGCAGTTTCAAATTTAACAATCCCATTTAGGCTATATTATGTTTGAGTAATGCCAATTGCACAACATTTACTGCACAGGTCTAAATGAAAATCTACAGGTGAATGGGAAGTTTGATTTGTGTGTTGTGTTACTGGGCCCATTTGCGTATATCACAGCATGGCAAATCCTCTTACTGATTGTTTTAACTTCAGAGAGAGTGTGTTTAAGTGTGTACGACAAAGAGCTGATATCTATCGGAGCGTTAAACAGATTAGTTTGAACTGTGGCCAGGTTCATTTGCATACATTTCTTATCTCATTAGATTGGTATCAGCCTTTGTCACTGTGCAAGGCCTCGACCGATATGTCTTCCTTCCTCTGCGTGTGTGTGTGTGTACACAAACAAGCCCATACACACATCGCCCATGATGCCCCTGGCAAACACTAATGCTAATGTGTCGCAGCAGCCAAAAAGTGTAGGCTACTCATCTGCTTTAGTCACCTGCACCTCTACACAGATGTCACAGCAGCACATCACACCCTCCCCTTGGGTTCTTCACGATCCTGGTTTAATCAAGGTCAGTAGCTATCATTTGTAAATTGACATTTTTGTTCACCTTGTGTTTAGCTGAAAATTAAAAACATGTTTTGATGCTATGGACCTGAGCATAAGCCCAAGTAAGATACCAACATCTGTTTGTTAGGATAAAACTATTGCTTTATGAATATTGCAGCTTCTTAGACCATGCTGAATAACCATGCATCTTACTTTCCTACAGTAAATACTATTTTATTTACCTGCCATAATAAGTATAACAGTAGAAGCAATTTCTTTATAAAATTCTGCCATTGCTGTCATAGTTGTAGACAAACCGATATAGTGTTCACATTAACCTGTCAACTGCAGACGAACTGAGCAAAAGTAGAACCCATTTAACTTAATTTCAAAAACGTTGAAAAGCATATCACAAAATAACTTCCTTTAGTTGAACAATATTCAGTCAGATCATCTGGACGGTTCCTTTTCTTTTTTATTTATTTATTTATTTTTTTTTTGGCGGAGATGTTTCGTCCTTCATCCAAAGAACTTCATCAATCCGAGGAGCCACAAGCAGCAAACTCCATAGTGGAAAAAAAAACTTGTTTGCTGGTGATAAGATGGTTTCTGGGGCCCACCCTCTCCCCCGTCAACTCCTCTGAGGCAGCCATGCCAAAGTGGTACAAATCATCAAAGTTCATGATCAGTAATCCATGTAGAAATCCAACAATACTCAGTCAGGTCATCTGGATGGTTTCTTTTTTTTTTTTTTCTGAGACATTATGTCCTTCATCCAAAGGACTTCATCAATCCAAGGAGCCACAAACAAACCATCTTCCCAGTAAATTGTTTTTGTTGTTGTTGTTTCCCCCACTATGTGAATGTGCGGCTTGTGGGACTCAGTTTCTTCGTTGCTCCTCGGACCGATGAAGTCCTTTGAATGAAGGACAAAACGTCTCTGCAAAAAAATAAAAAGATTTTAAAAAAAGAAAGAAACCATCCAGATAACCTGACTGAATATCAATGGATTTTTACTTGGATTATTACGCATGGACTTTGATCTCTTTAGTTTATTTTCTTTCAATCTACACTTAAATTAACCCTTGACTAGTCTTAAGTTAAAATAAGATCCTAAAATTTTGACAAAGGTGATAGCCACAATTTACCTTTCAGCTTTTGTTTTCCTTTCATTGTACCTTGCAATCAAAAGAGTACATGCACATGCCTGCAGGTTAACTGTTAGTTAAAGTTAGTGGGGAAAAGAGAGCTACTGAGACAGCCTCTCACATCTCGGTTCTCTTCAAGAGGCTAATGCTTTATTTATAACATTGCACCCCCCAGGTGCACACCTCAGGTCCCTGTGCAGCCCCTTCTCTTCCCCACAGGTAAACTTTACGTCTCTGCTTCGCACCGTGCTACCTAGCGCACCTTCACATGCCTTTGCTTTCAACATCCCACTCCCGCGGCTGCATTTGAGGAGAAAGTCGGAGGAGAGAAATACAAAGACTCCACATGACGCACATACAATCTGCAGACTGAAGCGGTTTCACAGCCGTGGTCTCCGATGTCTCGATGCAGTTCTCTCATGTGTTTTGGAGGGAAAGAACTGAGTCCCCGTATCCTCCAGCCCTGCTCGCTCCCACCGAGCTGAAGAAACACCACAGAGGAGTAAGAGCGAGCAAGAGATTGAGAAAAAGAAATGTGGAAGAACACTATAAGAGTGGAGAAGTAGAATCGGAGGGGAGGTGAATGGAGAAGACAAAGAAGTAGTAGGGGGTGTGCAGGAAAAAAAAAAGAGAGATCGAATGAAGCACGGTAAGAAAGAAAGAAATAGTGTCTTGCTGTTAAAAAAAAAACTCAGAGATGCTGAATCCCCTCTTCTCACTCCAACCTGCATTTCTGGGTCACTAGAGACATTTAAACTGCACTTATAATTAACAGCTATTTTTAAACAGGGAGGGAGAAGTGGAGCGGTGGTGAGGTACAAAAGCATTAAAATTGCCCCAGATTCGCTATTGAATAGGACACATCAAGGCAATATGCTGGCAGATCAAAGTGAGCGAGGAGAAAGGAGACAGGGCCGATCAGTGGGGATAAATTGTTCCCTTTATAATGGCATAAGAATAGACCTCTTTGCAGCTGAAACAATTTAATAACTGCATTCATTACCTCTGTCCAGCCTGTCTGTCTGTCTGCTGCACAATGTGTAACCGCTTTTGCCACGCACTACCTCTCTTTGTCTCGCCTTCTTTTTTCCCCTTTGTGCTCCAAACTTTTCACCTTGTTCCTTTCATTTCTCCGCACATCGCAGTCCTGGTTTTTCCTCTCACCCCTTTTCTCCACCACCAAGTCTAGCGTCCTCCACCTTTCCCGTTGCCCCCCCCTGTCCCTGCTGCCTTTGCCGTTTCTTCTTGCTGTAGCTACAGCAGCAGAATTTCCTCCGAGCTGACGTGCTGCAGGCCCCACAATGAAGATGTGCAACGTCTGACACTCTTGGAATGAGAGCTCTAATAGAAGGGAAGCGGTTATCACAGAGCTCCCACAGGACCAGCCTCTGTGTGCCTGACGCTAATTATGGCACATGCAAATGAATGTGCAGCATTAAAATCAGGAGAAGCCTGTCTGCGTAACTGTGTGCAGTCGAGTTGTGTGTCATTTTGTGCAGTCTGGGAGAGTTTGTGTGTTTATTCAAGGACCATGTGCTCAGGAAAATAGCTTCGCTCACTGTAACTTTAAAAACCTGTTCGCATACATCAAGGCATACGTTTAAATTTCTAATTCACAGTATGAATTGACCACTGGGCCTTCGCACGTGCAACGGTTGAGTCACTTCAGCCAATTCCATTTATAGCTTTCAACTGTTGTTCTTGTAGACTGAAGGAGCGCAGCACAAATCAAAGATTCAGGTGAAGAAAGTAGAAGCAACACAACCCCTTTGTTTCGCGCTCTCTCTCGTGCACAAACGTGAGGCTGAGCACAGAAGATTTCACAGGAGGATTCCTATAAATATATCTCCCTCACATTCATGAGCAACCTCTCAAAGAGGGCCTCTTTATTAAAACCATTTTGTCTTCCCTTTGTGCCCTTTCTATGCTAGTACGTTTGTGTGTGGGGTATGTGTGCGCGTGTGCGTACGTATGTACGCAAATACATGATTGTGTGTTTTTGCGGTTTAGTGTGGTTACCTGTATGTATAAATTAGTAAATATTTATGGGTATGATTATCCTTAAGTAAACTGTGTTTATTGGTATTTTGTAGTGTTGAAATATATAGATTTTTTGTTTGTTTTTCTACACGTTTTCCTCTGGCACCTTTTATGTGACAATGCTGTCTTATTATTTGGTTCACAGTATGCTTGAATTTTGTGTGTATGTGTGTGTGTGTATGTGTATTCAACGTGTTGACCATCTTATCTCGCCATTAGCCTCTCGCGCCCCAACCAGTATTCCCTCTCTCTCTCCTTCTGCTTCCTCTAATGGGTAATTTAGCCATGCTTGCCTGACATCTAGCCTATTCCTTGTTTAGTTGCCATGGCTACACAGGCCTATGGATTGCTCCCTTGCGCCCCTGGCCTTGCTGTAGATGCTATAGATGTCTCAACTATTAGACGGCAAAGCTGCTAAACACAAAGCGCGCATGCCATCAAACAAACATGAAAGGCTACACAGATTAAAAAAAAAAAAAAAACCTTTAATTTGTTTTACATTATTACAAGGATGGAACAAAGATTTTGACACTGACAGCTGGCATTAAAAGTTATAGTAGATGTGATGGCAATGCCATTATGATCATAATTATCAATTTGATAAATGCAGATTCCAAGCTTTTGTTTGTTTGTTTGTTTATTTTTTTTGCAATGCAAAAAAAGTAGAAATACTTCCATGTCAGCTACTTTGAACTGGTGTAATTGCAGTCCTTCCTCAAGATGATTTTAAATGTTATACACTTGATTGTTCTTGTTTAATGTTGCACGCTGTCTTTTCATTTTTTAAAGTTTTATCGCATCAGATTTTTCCTGTCCAATAAAAATTTAGGCTTATTAGAGAGAAAAATAAAAACTAATAAGACTCTTTAAGTAGCTTCTTCTTTTAAATGAATGTTGCACCAAATGCTGCTTCTGTCCACTTTCTAACTGCAGCTGAGTGTGTAAGGACTTCATTTGTTTTTATTCTCCTTGCAAAAATATGTAACTTCCTGCATTTGTAAAGTTGATGTGCAGGAAGTCGTTGTTCATAATTCCAAATCTGCTTTACGTTAGCTTTCTATAAAAATTAAACAACAGAAGCCCATTAAATAATGACTATGACAAACAGATGGGTGAAAAAAACGGATTTGATCTATCCTGTTTTCTGTTTTAGAAGCTGGAGGTGGATAGTTGTAGCTGGGGCCTTCAGGGTCAAAACAAACAAACACTTGGTTTCCATGCTTTTGCAAAGGATCTTGTATCTTTGAAGTTTTTTACCACTGAGAGCAAAACAGAAAGACTAGCGGGTAAAGAGAGAAAGAGAGTTAGGACTGGGAGAGCAGCAAGGGAAGAAGAACAAGTTACAGAAGTGTGAAGCCCTTGAGTTGAAACTGTGCCTGCCTGGGCCTACAGAGAGCAGATGACAGTAGCTTTGGTTTCTTTTGCAGAGCTCACAGTACTTTTGCCTTACATAACCCCTCCCATTGTGCTTTTTTCAATTATATAGGGAGAATTCCTAAGTATGCACTTTAAAAGTTAATGCTTTCATGTGCTCTGAAAGTAGGGGGAGAAGAAGGGTGCATCAGAGATCATGCATAAAAGAGATTCCTTTGACAAGTTTTCAAAATATCGACAATTATAATATTCTATAAGGCATATCAGCCAAGTTTAAGAACTTGCGGGCATGTGTTTTGGGATAGAGAAAGCCAAGAGACCAGGCACTTAGACAAAAAAAAAGTGATATAAGAGCACATGTAAGCCATGCAAACACGTTCTTATTTTTTACCCTTCCCCCTTCCAGATTCCCCCTGAGGTGCCTCTTACTCCCCTGCTCCCCTCCTTCTGCTTCTCTGTGAGGTTAAAGCGCACCTTCCCACTAAAGGGCTCGAGGGTCACGCATCTGCATGTGAAATGTGAACCCGCTGACATTCCACGGCAGCCCTAAGCCGTGCAGTCCTTTTGTTCACTTGGGTGCCAGTGTCAGGCCTAACAACCACTGCCGAAGATCTTTAAGAGACGAGTGAAAGACAGGGCGAGAGACCGGTCTGCTGTGGACGCACCTCTGCCAACATAGGCCCAAGACGACATGAGAAATCGTGATAAATTTTATGAAAATACGTTAGTTCTGCAAGACATCTTTATTTCTATCACCAGATGGGTGGTACGCCAAATGGCATGGCTTCTGGTGTGTTAAAGTTGTGTGGGAAGGGGTGAAAGGGTCCATATATTAAATGAGGTCAAGGAAACCGTGACAAAAAAAGCAGGTTACCTTGACAACAGTGCAAACGTTAGTGACAGAAAAGGCCAAGTTGGCACCAGAATTGATTGTAATCACATTTTGATACCAAAGAGTGTTTAACTTACATAATCAGATGTTGTTTCCAGACTGGGAGGCCTGTGGTTGTGGAAACCTTTGAACCTGACCAAACCTGATGAGTTAAACCTAACTCGAGGCTTTTAGGGAAACCAGTGCACATACGAACTCTTTTAAATCAGGCAGCACACAGAGGTGCAGGGCCGGGGTCCTTTCAGCCTGTCAGTTGAGTTCTGAGGCACAAAAGGCAGCTATTCACAAGGCAGTGATGGACTTCACACTAGCCTTTATGTCCACTCTGGCAGGCGCAGAGAAAGAAGAGAAAAGTAAAAAGAAATTTAAAAAAAGAAAACAGATCGCTTGGATATGTTGGATCAACTTTTGATTTAATTTCAAAATGTCAATAAAGCTGATCACATGCTTTTATTGACATGTGGTATTGATAAGAAGTTTTTTTTTTTTCAAAGTTATTTATGGCATTACTTGTAAAAGCAAAGCACAACAAAAACTGTCAAGACAAACAGTCCAACTCTCCGGGGTCAAAAGGTTTCCAAGTGTCAGCAGGTTTTGAACGCGGTCATTAAAACTTTAAACGTGAAACAATATGTTCTTTCTTTCCAAGTAAACTGACATTTCTGTGTCAAGTCTCAAAATGTTTAAAAAAAAATAAGATCATTTCAGAGCATAAACAAAATTTCAGTTTCTAACATTGTTAAAATTATTTGTAAAATCATTTAAAACCACATCAAGCTCTGTTTTATGTCTTGAGTAGGGATATAATGTGCCCATTTAACTAGAGCAGCAATTTCTAACCCAAGCCCCGGACCAGTCCGGGCAAAAGTTATGTGCTTGATGGATAGGCTGGGTCAGTCTCGGGTTTTTGATGCCGTTTCATGAATCATACAGCAGAAAGTAAACTAAATATAGTTTCTATATAGGAGTCTCTTGTAAATGAGTCTTCGAGGCTCAATGAGAACTAACCTGTATAAATGAAGGTCTAATAAAAATAAGAATGCACACTATAAAATTGTGTTAATCTACTTGTTGAGAAGGAGGCAGGTCTGACCGGCTGTTTGAAAGAGGTAAGAAAAATGTCCAGTTAAGCTCAGATGGATCAGCTGATCACCGGCCGTATGTGTCTCCACGCACCCTACTGTCATCTACGGTGAAGGAAGTTGCGGCATCTGAAGCTACAAAAGCCGAAATGAGCAACGAGTTCAATTAAAATAGCCTTGTTCTATATTTTTCCAAATAATTTTGCTCTAAAATATTTTTGTTCATTTGTATAATAGCACATCTTTAGAGTTGATTTTATAGACTATTCTTTTTGTATGTTAATATCTATTTGGTGGCTTGTTATTAAACACG
>JARVLU010001462.1:21470571-21484832 GCA_031762415.1 Simpsonichthys santanae
TCTCTTCCACCTGTTCCCTGTTCTCACCACAGATCACAATGTCATCTGCAAACATCATAGTCCAAGGGGATTCCTGCTTGACCTCATTTGTTAGTCGGTTCATCACTAGAGCAAAGAAGAAGGGGCTCAGATCACATCCTTGATGCAATCCCACCTCCACCTTGAAGCTACCTATCACTTCTACAGTACATCTGACCACTGTCCTGCTGTCATACATGCCCTGTACCAGTGTAACATACTGCTCTGTCACTCCAGATTTCCTCAAGCAATACCACTTCTCCTCCCTTGGCACCCTGTCATATGCTTTTTCTAAATCTACACCAACACAATGAAGTTCTTTCTGACCCTCTCTGTGCTTCTACATTAGCATCCTGAAAGCAAAAATGGCCTCTGATGTGCTCTTTCTCGGCATGAAATACTGCTTCGCACAATTTGTCACCTCTCGTCTAAGTTTAGCTTCTACAATTCTCTCTCAGCTTTTCAGTGTGTGGCTCATCAACTTAATTCTCCTGTAGTTGCTACAACTCTGTACATCACCCTTGTTCTTAAAAATGGACACCAGCACATTTCTTTTCCATTCTTCAGGCATTTTCTCATCCTCAAATATGCAATTAACTACCTGAGTCAAAATCCTCACTGCCATCTCTCCAAGTCATTTTTAAACCTCCACTGGTATGTCATCAGGTCCTACTACCTTCCCTTTCTTCATTCTTTTTGGTGCACTTCTAAACTTGGAAAACAAATTGGTAACTCTAAATTGTCCATAGGTGTGAGCAAGAGTGTGAATGGTTGTTTGTCTCGTTTGTCTCGTTGGTCTCGATGTGGCCCTGTGATGGACTTGCAACCTGTCTAGGGTGTACCCCGCCTCTCATACAGTGACTGCTTGATGTGGGCAACAGTGACCCTCATGACCTGAGAAGGAAAAAGCAGGTAAAGATTATGGATGGATGGATGGATGGATGGATGGTTACAGTCAAACAGACCTTTCACAATTCTGTTTTTGTGTTTTCATTTCAACTGTTTCAAGCAACTGTTTTCATTGGGTCTACAAATTTTTACAAAATTCTTAAAGTTATTTTAACTTATGGTATTTGAACTATTTTCAACAATGGAGGCTGTTAAATTTTGGGATCCTAAAACAAACTATATCATCATTTGACAAAAAGTAGAGAAAATCCTAAATTTTGCTGCAACCTGAGAACTCCAGTTTTCTCCTGTTTAGTGGTTTGTTTGCTTCCAGAAAGCTCCACTTTCACTGCATCGCCTTATCAGCATTGCCTGATACCTACTAGGAGTAAACTTATGACTGAACCCATTGCTCAATAGTTTTGAAGTTGGTGTAGACACAGCTGTGCATCCACACAGATGAAAGCTGGAAGAGACAAACCCTGGTGTTTCTGCAGTTATGTGACTCTTCCCAATCCTCTAAGACAGTGTTTGAGGTGAATGAATTTCTCATCTGCATTCACAGGCATCAGTCAATGTTGATTCTTCTCTAATTATTACATTATACTGTATCTGGTTCAATAGGCTGACAAACAGTCACACCAATAGAACTATTGACAGAAGATTGCATAGATATTTCCTAACTTATCATACTGGGTTGTTGTTCAAGTGCCCATTTATAAGAGTGTTGAGACATGATAATTTCTGCATGCTGCAGAAGGCAAAAGTGCAATGTTTTTGCCTGTATCTGTAGTGTTAGCAAAATATCTTATGAACCTGTGGGGAAATTTTAATTAAACTTTCAGAATGCAAACACTGGATGACCATTTAACATTTGGAGTCAACCCCATTCAATATGGCCGCCACAGCTAAGCAATTAGTATAAACACAGTACATGCTACAACTTAGCCAGTTTTATAGATGTTGAGTTAAAATTGAGTGTGGTGATAGCTGAAACTGAGCTTTAAGCTCTTACTGATTGCATGAGGTCTGTTAGAAAAAATTCTCATTAACTATTAGAGCCTGTCTTTTAGCAAAATATTGTATGAAGTGTTGAACAACCCCAACACAAATGTAGAGTCACTATCATCCCCATGTATTTTCCTATGTCCTGGACTGTGCAACACTGTACATGCATAGATGTCCCTGATCAAGGTCTTTACCTCCTATACATCAGGGTCAAGCTTTATGGCTGTGTCCTCACACAGCTCAGCTTGTTATGCAGAGAGTATAGAGGAAGCACTGAGTGAGCAACAATAAAGGCTGTGGCTCTGTAGGCCCTTTCAGTAAAAGTGGACTGAAGTGGTCGGACTTTGATGGCATCATGGGGTTCTGGAAGATCTTGGCAGCCATGAGTGCATGTTGGCTGCAACCAGCGACTCTATTGGGAGCATATGGTGAAGGCCAAGCTTCTCCAAGCCCTCAAAGTCCAGAGAGGACGCTCCATGTATCGAGTCTTCCCACTGGAGGGGGCGGTCTTTCCAGGAAACTGTGGCATTGTCTGGCATCTCCGGGAAAATAAGGAGCTTTTGTTTTTCCATCGTAGTGGCCTGGGGGCAATTTCTTCCCTTTGTAACATGAGCTGGTGATCTCTGATACTTCAGGCAAGGGGATGTTGAGCCTGGAGGCAGCCTGTTTGCACATGGTCTGCATGTCCATGCACACATCGTGAGAAGTTCTCACTTTTGCCACTTCATCTCAGGTGACCGCCAAAGTGCCAGGCTTTGTAGCCAGTTCACTTGGGATGAAGATTTCCTCATCGACATTGTCCTTGGACACAAGGAGTTTTGAGGTGACCTTTTTGTTCTCCTCATGGTCCAGCTCCAGGACGTTCTCAGCAGGTGTGTTTATTTGGTTAAATCCAGCTGGAAGCCCCAGCTGGCTGTCGCGCCTTGTTCAGCATCCTCACTTTTCTCTCACTCATCATTGTTGCCAGGTGGCAGTCTGCTCATTGACAAGTACGGATTGCTGCAGGAAAGGCTAGCTTGGCATGTTAAACATCTTCAGATGCTCTTGGTGGTGAAACGGGAACAGTCCAGACATGAGACAATAACTTCAATTACTAGGTGGGCATGTTCCACCTCAATGCAAGTAGAGCACACCTAGTGTGGATCTTTGATCAAGATTTTGTTCCTGCAGCTGCAGAGGGTAGACTCCAAGTTGCTACCTATTCTGGTGTGAGGGGGAGTGAAATCCATTTTGGTCACTGGTTTGCTAATCAAAAATGGCCCTAGCCTATAGGTGTGTAAGCAAGAATAAAGCTGTACTATCTGGTGTGCAAATACAGAAAATTACTCACAAAGACATTAGACTCCAGACTATGGTGAAGACTGAAGCCACAGCAGCTAGCACCTGTCAACAGAGAGTTATTTAAAAAAAATAGCTCTGGTCTATGGACAGCAAGCTAGTCTGCTAAAGTGAAATGCCTCAAAGCAAGAAGAGATTTTTGAATGATGTTGTGTTGTAGCGCTGGCTACTTAAAGGGTAGGTCACCCAGGCATCACAATCACCAGCCAACCAGTATTGGCGTAATGAGATAAGTACTTCTGAGACATATGCAGGGGAGGCATATCCCATAGTGGGACACTGAAACAAATGCTATGAATGAGAACTGTGAATAAAAATGTATCTTTGAGTTGTTCATGAAAGATTTTCCCCACAAAGAATTCATATAATCCATCCATCCATCCATCCATTTTCTTTACCTGCTTCTTCCATATTGGGTCACGGGGGTTGCTGGTGCCCATGTCCAGCAATCACTGTGCGAGGGGCGGGGTACACCCTGGATGGGTCGCAAGTCCATCACAGGGCCACATAGAGACAAACAACCATTCACTCTCTCACTCACAGCTAGGGACAATTAAGAGTTACCCATCAGCCTAACATGCATGTTTTTGGTCTGTGGGAGGAAACCGGAGTACCCAGAGAAAACCCACGCATGCACGGAGGAAACATGCAAACTCCATCCAGATACGCCCCTGGACTGGGATTTGAACCAGGGACCTGCTCGCTGACAGGCAGCAGCTCTACCAGTTGCACAACCGTGCTTCCTGCTGAATATGCCCAACTACCTAAAATGAAACCAGATTAACAATAATTTATTTTAATGTGTTTGTTTTTCTTTTATTATTTAGTGGTTCAACAGTCATATACTTAATTTTAATCCTTTATTTAAATACTGGTCAACATTTCTTTTTTAAATATTAGGTCTGATTGACATGCACAGCCTGTTTAGCATAACAGAGTTGCCTGTTCTTATTTTTTTTAGCCTTTAGGAGCTTTTATGTGATAAAATTTAGAGCTAAAAAAAACCTCCTCTTGTAATGGTAAGTATAACAGCTGCTAGCTTTACCTATTTGATAGTGATCTCATCTTCTCCCTGACAAGGTCAATACCAATAATGAGGAATAGCTATGTGCAGTTGCTAGACAGATAATGTTTCAGTGATGATAGCTGAATGGCAAGTTGAGCTTTGTTAATAAAAGCATAATGATACCTGAAGACTACGAAAGGCAATTGCCAAGAGTCATAATACCAGCTGCAGTTAGGATTTGCTGTGCTCCTGCGGGCTTACTGGATTAATTGCACACCAGGGAAAGCACCTAAAACCAGTTCACAGCCACACAAACTCAGCATCTTGTTGTTATGGTATTTATAACTTTTTTACTATGTCACAAGTTGAGGATTATGTAGTATTCCACAAAGCCTCCGATTATTATCATAAATATGTTTGGAACTGTTTTCGTCTTCATCTTTGTACTTGATCTCATAATACTGTGGCCATCAAATGATGCATGGATGGTTTATGCACTATTTTTCTCAGCAGTTGTCACATGTTGAGGTCAGAGGGAAAAGCTGGGCTGATTAAATCCTGCATCGACTCAATGAGAAGAGGCCATATGGGCAAATTAGATCCATGTCTGTGAAGCACTAATCTGGGGATGCCCTCTGAGTGACTAAAGATGGACACCACCCATAGCAGTTAAGAGGCTTGAAGATTCCAAAGCAGCAGATGGCCATCTCTACTGTACCTTGCATATTAGCGCCCTCATCTGCTCCAGAATACAGAGAGAGGAGACAGACGTGGTTGTAAATGAAGTTTCAAGACCCTTTCAGGACGAACAAATAAATGACCATGAACTGTACCTGAGGGTAATGCAACAAACCTTTAAGTCACAGTTTAGTTAAACCGAAATAAAAATGTGAACAAAATGAAAAAATAATAAAGTTAACAGCAAGGACGCAGATATTTTAAAAGGACTACTGTTAAAAAAGAAAAAAGAAATGGAAAATCATGAAACAATAATTGCCTTTCAGAAATGAGAAATAGCTTAATGGTGTGGGAGTTTTGATGATAAAAAAAAAAATCAAAATTGAAGAGAAAAGGAGAGGGAAGGGGTATTTATTAGAGACTATAGTTGCAGTGACTGGCTGAGGCGAGAGACAGAGGGACAAACGGCCAACTCTGTGGACATAATAAGAGTCAACACAGAATGGCCCTCATGGGCAAATCTGGCACTAAGATGATAATGAGATTATAAAACCCCAACATACTGCAGCAAATCGTATAAATGTTTCACTGAACCTTGTTGAACTTTCATTTATGAATCACAAAACATTTCCCTTATTTATTTATTTCCCTAGAATGAAGGATAAAGCACAAGTCGCAAAATAAATAAATAAATAAATAAAATAAGTACAATACAATGCCTTATGGATAGAGTCTACATGGTGAAGGATAAACTGAAGACCAGTTCATGGACTTTAGTGTAGACATCTCTAGTGAGCATAATCACATCCTTTTCTGTAAAAAAAATGCATTTAAGATATACATTTAAATCTCACTTCATATTTCTTAGCACAGCACATCCTACACAATATTATTGTATTTGTTGAACCTATCAGGTGTATTAACAGCCGTTTAGGTATAGCTGGGGACTGAATATATTTTTAATTTTAAATAGTGATTATGGACTATCCCAAACAGTAGCTTTTTCACTGAGATGGTTTGGACATGTCCAGAGGAGGGACAGTGGATATATTGGTAGAAGGATGTTAGAAATGCAGCTGTCAGGAAAAAGACAACGAGCAAGGCCAAAGAGGAGATATATGGATGCAGTTAGAGAGGACATGAAGGTAGCTGGATGGAGGACAGAGGATGCAGAGGACAGAGTGAGGTGGAGGAGGATGACTTGCTGTGGTGAACTCTGAAGATGGAAACGCCGACAGAAGAAGTGTTGTACCAATACACACAAAGGAAATAAACAAGCGTAAAACAAAACATGTAATTGCAATAATTTTCTGGGAGAAATGCTTCAATTTCAGAAAAAAAAAAAGTGTTGCCAACACTTTTGGCCATGACAAGAGGTGGTTTGAGAAATTATTAAGTCTATGATTATTTAATAAAGTAGTACAAAAACTGTAAAATATCTTTGCCAGTATTCAGGGCACTAAACCATCACTGATAAACTGTTAAACATGATTTTACCAGTGACAATTAACAAGCAATGATGGGAAAATGTTTAACTAAATGATTCTAACACATGCAAACACAATCTTCACATGACGACTGTTTTTCTGAGATGTTCTTTTTAAAATTTGGTTGCTACGCAGGCTTATGTAGTTGTTTTGATTATATTTTAATGTGGGAGTATATAATAATAAAACCTTAATACAAGTCAAAATATTACTGTCTCACACAATCAGTGTCACATTTTTATTCTATCAGGTACAACACACTCTGAATTCTTAACATCAGCAGTTTCCTCATTTTGATGATTTTATCTCTCACAAATGACAAATGTGACCCAGACAGTGACCTGACCCAACTTCACTGAATAAAGTTCAGAGGTTAATGTCCAGTTTACCAAAGTTTACCTGCCTATTTCCTGTAACATTAACGGGACATGTGTCAGTTGAGCAAAGAAAACACACGCGTGCACCAGGGCAGCAGACTTCCACTACACCAAGCTGAAAAAACAGTGGGTTGAAGGGCAAAGAGTTCATATGAGTGGATCTCAGTATGCTCTTAAAAAATAGCCTATGCTGAATGTTGTGTGTTGTGTATGTGTGTTCAGAGGGGGTTATGAGGTGGGAGAGGTGCTGACAGCTAGAGTGTTTCATGGTCAACAGTGCATGGATCAGGGCGGTGAGCATAACAGCCAAAACTACATCAGGATAAAGCACATCCCGTACATTAGCGAGGCAGTGCATGTATCAGCATGACTCTGCGTAAAAGAACACACTGGAAATAATGTTTTCTCATTTTAAAGTTGTTATCACATTATTAACACTTCATTCAAGACAGCAAAGTAAAAAGTTTAATTGTTTTAGGAAAGGAAAAAAATAATAATAAGGCAGACTGGCTAGTAAATTTAGTTTAGTTTAGTTTGAAATTGAGGCAGTCTAGGAAGTTACACACTGCAGCAAATCAACACATATGTTGTGAAAATGAGGAACCGAAGAAAATCCCTTTCTGTACTTTATTATGGTTGATTGCAGCTTTAAGCTGAGATGCTTGTATAGGAACATGGTTAGTAATTAAAGTACAGGTAAGACATTAACTTACTTTTGTTAGCCATTAATCAGTGTTTACATTCAGGGAGCTCTCCCTTTGTAATTAATAATCAGCTTAGACAATGAATGATCACCTACGAGGAAGTTTTGTGTGCATGTGTGTGTGCTTATGCATGTGCCTGTTGTTAGCAAAGGGTTTTTCCCAGCTTTGAAATAGCAGACTCACTGATCAAACAACCAATAATCCAGACCAAAAAGGCTATGAACTAAGTGACAAAAAAAGTTTTTGAAGAACACAACTTTATTTTCTTCACCTCAGACTTTGTAACATCCCAAAATGAGAGAGAAAAAAAAAAGATAACTGGACTTTTTTTTTCTTTTTTTCTAAAAGTAATGCAAATATATTGATTTTGTGTATGAATAATTAGAAAATCAGAAGTGAACATTTACTAAACAACATCAACAAAAAATACTTATTTTCTAAAAATTGGAGGGAGTAATTAACAAAAACAAGCAAATGAAAAATGGGCATTAAGCTATGATGAAGTCATTCTCTGTACTATTTTAACAATTTTTATTCTCATTTGTGCTTAAAATTGTAATGGAGGTCAATTTTCTAAAGACCTGAAATAACCAGTAAACATTGATTATACTAGTACAAATACATACCGGCGATCTTCCGATCACAAGCCTGTCTGAGGGCATCCGAAACACTACTATTAAAAAAAAAAATAAAAATAAACAACATCTCCAAAACCTTTATGGAACTGCAAAAGTTTGTAAAATCTTGGAAACATCTCAATATTTTTAATAATATTTTAATATTTTATATTGTTATTAAGAACGTTAAAAGTCGTAAAATTTAAAAACGACTCCAGAAAATACCGCTAAGTAAAATAAAAAAATAATAATAATAAAAATAAATCTTCTTCTTTGTTGTAAGATTTAAAAAAAAAGTTTATCCAGGACTTGACCTTGTCAATCTTTACTTCTTTGATTTTATTCTTTATCTATTTATGTTATTCTTTTACTGACTCAAACATTCCTCATCCATGCAAGGAAAACTTTTCTTCCAAAATATTGCTTTCACTTTATGTGCATATTTAGCATGTTCCACTTACTGATAAAGTTCTGCTAATAGCCCTGTAGGTCTGTGCCAAACACTAAACCACTGACTTTTAAGGAGAAACAATTTCATTTTGTTAACAGCTGTGAGAAGTCAGGACAATATGCATTTCAATAATAAAAAGTACGAATAACTAGCCACACAGGCATGCATCCATGTTTTCTCACCACTTAAGAAACTAGGATGTAAATAGACACTCAAATTTTGCATTACAGTATATTCTTTCTTCTTTACCAGCATGCTCCATGAGGGATTTAGAACAGCAGTCAAGCTCTGTTATCACATCTTCTTACACCTTTCTGCCAAAAGCCTACCATCATGGTGAACACAACCAGCATTTAATATTTGTGCACATACTCGAATAGCAGGAGAAATGGAAGATGTGGACATATTAAGAAAGTCAAAAGCTGAGAAGAGGGAAAATAGATAGATGCAGAAACAGCAATGAAGAAAAAGTGGGAATTACCCTTTATCCCCTTTTCCTATGATGCTGCATAGCCGATACAGAGCCAATACTTTGCTAGCCTTGAGACATTCCGTGTGTGTCTGTCTGAACATTTGCCATTCTCCACACCAGCCCCAGACTTGCCCCAGGCCTAGCTCTGCCTGACTACACACCAGAGCAGTGGTTCACATTGTGATGTGTGTCTATGACTATGTGTGCACGTTGTGCATGAAAGCAAAATTCACTGGTTTATTTTCTGTTGCTGAGAGGCTCTATCTTCACCCCCAATTACCAACACCTACACATACACACAGAGCAGAACCATCGTAACCAAGACAACAGCAGTCATGGTGGTATTTGTCGTGAGTGAAGTGCTGGGCTGTGATGCCCTGACAGTCTTCCCTCAACCTTGTCACCTCTGTTGCTCTGCTGTAACTCTCACCACAATGGCTGCAGCTTGTGAACCTGCCAGGCTGCCAAGGACACAAAGATGACTGAGTCAACCTTTGACATCAGAAGCTGCCACCAAAAGACCACAGACAAGCTCAGTTGGCAGCTCTGTTAGCAGGCTAGAGACCCAAATCTTTTTCTTTTAGCTCTATTAAAATAGCAGAAGTCAACACAGTCCAAGTCAATAGTTCATACATACCAAAAAGATGTGGGGTCAAACTGCTCTGCGTTTGGGCTAAGTTAGGCATGAAAAAAGTTACTAAAAGGTGACCTCGATGTTCTGGCCATACCACATCTGTCTTTTGATTGACAACAGTCACTGAGAAGAGACATAGGTCAAAGTACAAAACTGGGGGGAATGACATTTGAACATGAAATAAAGCACAAGTTTGGTATTGAAGGGTAGATGACATTTCAACAAACTGATTCACTGGTAGATGTTCAGGCCACCCACCCACACTGCTCCATGTGGAACAAGCCATTTTAGTAAGTGAGATGAGATAGTAATGTTAGAGAGGTGTTCACAGGCACATGGAGCATGTGAAAGATGACCTATACATTCACTATAATGTCACTCAGGAGCTTTAAAAAGAAAAAAAAAAAAATCACAAACCTGGACCTCAGGAGTGATGACAGAAATAAGAGATGAGACAAGGATTTAAGTGTTCCAGCTGTTCAACCGCTATATGTACAGATGTATCAAGGGATGCTTCAAGACATATGTAGAGCACAATGAGTTACTTTAAATACCTTTTAAAATTGTAAGTGTATTTATTGGTGGCCTCTCTCATTATTCGTTTTCTTGCATGATCACTAGGTTTGAGGATGGCCTGCTCTTGGCAGATTTCCACATGTCCCATTCCTTCCATTGCTTGATGCTGGAATTAACTTAACTCCTGGGGATGTTTAGGGTCTTGGAAATCCTTTTGTATCAATGCCCTGACCTATACTTTCCAATAATCTTTACTCTGAGCTGAATTATTACAATCACTATAAAGGGAGTGAATATTTATGCAACCAGTTATTTTACATTAAATATTTTTTTAATTGTTGTCTGGGAGAGATTCTGAGTAGACCCACTGCTCCTCCACATCGAGAGGAGTCAGTTGAAGTAGTTTGGGCATCTGGTAAGAATGCCCACTAGATGCCTCCCTAGGAAGGTTTTCAAGACCTGTCTAACTGGGAGGAGAACCAGGATATGCTGGAGCGACTATGCCTCTAGGCTGACGTGGGAATATCTTGGAATTCTCCCACTAGAGCTCCAAGAGGTGGTTGTGGAAAGACATGTTGGGTCTCCCTGCTCAAGCTGCTGCCTATGTAACCCAACTTCAGAACAAGCAGAAGATAATGGATGGATGCATCTTCTAATTGGTATTTTGCCATTGAAATTCGATTTCACTTTGACGCCGAGACATTTTTTTCTTTGCTTTTTTAATTTTATCTGTCAAAAAGGCCAATTTATACTGACCACAGCTGATTTATGACATAATTAAAACACTTTGACTTCCAAGAGAATGGATAGTTTTAGGCGTTTACTGTTGTATGTTTAATGCTTAACTTTCCTTTTGTTTCAGTGTGTGCATATTTGTATGTGCGTCACTCTTCAAACAACACTGCAGTCATCATCTCTTATCAACAGTCATGTCGAGGATTACAGCTTTTCCCTAATCCTACATTAAGGACACATTCTCATGATGGACGTGACATCATCACGGCCAGCAAACTGCAGAGAGGGCATGAGGACAAGAAGCCAAACACTGCAGGAGAGGATTAACGCATATAGGAGACAATGTTTGTTGAAAAAAGAGAACAAAGAAGATGGCAATGGAAATGAACTCCGACACCAAGTTTCCGACGTATCTGGAAACAACTCGGTCTTTTTGAGTTTTAAAATAATCTGTTACTGATTCAGATTCTCCATTTCGGTGACAATTCTTTTCAAACAGCTCTACAAAACATATTGGAGCTACTCAGGGCCAACAATAATCATTACACACATACACAAAAACATACATATAAGAAGTAATATTGTTAAGTACTAGTGAAAGATATTCATTTCATGCATTCAACCTTTATTCATACAGGTTAGCCTCACTGAGCCACAAAGACTCATTTACAAGAGGGACATTTGGAACGTAATGTAAATTTGTTATTAAAACAATTTCACTTACTGGCAATAAAGAACCCTGTCCCAAATTTCTTTATCGGAGCCATCACTGACCATTAATACAGTATGTAAAGAAAAAAAAAAAAACATTCAACTTATGTTTGAATTCAGATTACTTATTTTTATACATGTGCCTAAAGTTTAGACATCATTTCATTATAATTGTCATTAAATATTTGTAATTCTTGAATTGTACTTGTCTTTAATCTTTAGATTTATTTCCATATCTTGACTCAGTTTTTTATAACTTACCATGAAAAAAACAAAAACAAACAAACAAAAAAAAAAAAACATATACGTTGAAAAGCTCAGATTTTAACACAAGATATTATTACTGCACAGATTGTTTATTACCTGCAGAAACTCTGGGGCAGTCTAACAGCATGGAGTCAAGCTGTGTGTCCAAGGGCTCAGGACTGGACACCCAGTTGCAACAATACTGTAGGAAGAAGAAACAAAAATGACTGACGATTGGAAAAAAAAAAAAAAAAAAGGCTTTAATGGTTTAAATGTTGCTTCTACGAAAAACTTCAGTCTGCTTCTTGTGCAGAAAATGCTTATTCAATAAAATCACTCCACAAAATGCAAAACCAAGGATGAAATTAGCAAATGTACAATTTTAAGTGGCGGCGGGGGTTCTGCCACGTGGAAAAATCAACAGCAAAACAAAACAACATAGGGAACAAGGTGAAATCAAGAATAAGAAAGGACAGGTGGGGATGTTAGGTGGAGAAAAACAACCCACAAAAGAAGTGAGTATGGACGGTGGGGGAAGAGAAGACAAGAACAAGCAATTAAAAGCTCTGTGACATGCAGCTAAGACAGCTCGACGTTTGTTTGTGGTGAAGAGATGAGGCCTTCTACCATGGCTGATCAGTGGGTGCTCCAGGGGGAAGGGGGCCTGCCCAGCTTGCTGACCCATAACCCCCTGCAAACACCCCGACTCCTCTCAAACCCCTTGTGGTTGACAACTCCACTGTCAGAAAGGGAAGAAGACCTCTTTATCTGTTTTGCTGTCTTCATCCATCCTGTGTGGCACTTTGTGGTTGTATGTGCCGCGGCACAGTGGGATATTCCACACAGATAAGGTTCAAACCTGATTTGTCATCGATAAAATGTATCAATGTCTTAGAACAGGGCAATTTACGTTTTTGTTGCTTTGAGCTTTCATTTGCTGGGTCAGCAGATGACAACACATCAAAGTGTGTTTGCCCTTCTGACTGCGCGCTGTAGACTGGTATGCCGAGGCTTGTAAGGTTAGAAGAAAAACAAGAAAAATGGAGGCACGAGACAGAGAGGCTGAGAAGGAATGCTTGGAGAAGACGCTCCCTTAGATAAGATAAAAGTTCAACAGAAGAAAGAAAAAAATGTAAAGAGATTAGGATGTGCAGCTGGCGTCCTTCTGATTCACTGCTTATCTGCCCTTGTTTACTTTCACCCTGGCCCCCTGACAGCCATTAATGTGTTGTGTGTACAGGAAGGTTTGAGCGTGTGGGTCAGTGACTGCATTTCATCGGGTGGGGGCTTTCACAAAGTCATGAACCTATCGGACATCAACACACACAAATGCCTATATTTTACATTATCACCCTCGCCAACACTACAACAACTCCCTAATGCTTGAAAGGAGGAATTAACATTTCTAGAGCTAATCTACAACACAAATGTACATGTGTGCAACCCCTCCACACACCCACCCACACCCACACACACACACAGTCATGTACTGTAGAAATGAAAGGGTATGAAAAGTAAAAAAATAAAATAAATAAAATACTCTAAATCAAATACAAAGGATTAAAACCTTTTTAAGGACAGATAAATCCAAGTGCAAAGGTACTGTACAAATAACAGGTTCATGAAACAACAACAACAAAATAAACAAACAAACACACTTTTAGGATTTATTTATTTATGAAACCTGTGGTGGCCATGTCTTAGCCTGAGTTTGTTTTGCAGCCTCAGAAACTGATTAAAAATTAATGAAACATTGAATTTTGTGTCAAATCAGTCATTAGTGGCTGATAATTTGAAACCACTTTGAAATTTGAAGCTGAAATGAAAGTTTTCCCTATAACAGAACATTAAACCTCATGACAAGAGCAAATCAACTAAATGGTAAAAAATAAATAATAAAAAAAATAATAATAAAAAAATTGAATGGGAAACTGAATGTTCCATTTTTACTTGAACTCATGAATGATATTATAAAAACTAACAAATATATTAACTGATTAATTAGATAATTTAAGACACAAATGTCTGGAATGAAATTCAGATTTAAATTATTGATAATCTATTCCTGTCCAATCATGCGTATAAAAATAAGATACAGTACAAACTCAATCTGTCTAGTCAGTAAAATTAGCTCCATTCACATATATTCTTTATGTTTTATGTAATCAGCCCTGTAAAGCTATTTTAGTAGCATTTGAAAATACAGTAGTCCCTCGTTTATGGGGGGTGGTTCCATGCCATGCTCCCACTGCGAAAAATCGTGCAGTAGGAATAGTAAGTAGTACAAGTACTAAATAGTAGTTTATTTTAGTATATATACAGTGTATATATATATATATATATATATATATATATATCTATATATATATACCCAG
>JARVLU010001462.1:21496095-21512637 GCA_031762415.1 Simpsonichthys santanae
AATATAAATGAAGTTTAGACAATTGTTGTTAAAACTAAAAAAATCTGTAAAATCGGTTTCCCATGCAAGCATTGGCCAATTTCCGATTTCCCAAAATTAAGGAAATCGGGGCCGATAAATCGGCCGGCCGATTTATCCGTGCACCCCTAGTAATTAGCAAGTTAAGTCTTAGTAGAATAAAACAAAATGGGGCTGAAATGCAAGTTCAGAACCTTTACTAAAACTGATAATGGACAGTTTAAATTGAGGTTATATTATAAATTTGTTTTTGGCTTTAGCTGGAGCTGTCAAAAGACAAACCATGGTTGTCTAATTGAAAACATTCCTTGATGCCTCAATAAATTAAAGTGAGAATGAATGAGGGGAAATTTGATCTTTTAGTGCACTAAGGTCTTTTGGTGATAAAGTATTCAGGTGATAAGGTTTCCACAATGGTATATTGACCATAAAAAACATCAAACAGAGCAGGACAGTACAAATTGGCTTTAGAAGGATAAGAAGTAATTGTATAGGCAATATCTGTCACTCAAGTGACAAAAGCCAAACACAAATACAGTCAGGTGTTGTAATAAAAAGAACAAAAGGGAAGGCTCTTTGCACTGCAGCCCTAAACTGCTGTAATATAGACCCCCACTGGGTTCAACATTTTACAAGCCAAAATGACAACTGTGATTAGCTGCATGTTAAATGCATAATCCAACTTGAAACATGCCTTACAAAAAACTAGAACCGTTAAACCAGAAACCCCCATGAATATAAATCTCAATGGACTTATCACATAACTCATTGTGTTAGCATGTATGTCAGTGTTAGCCATGTACTGTGTAGACAGAGGTTAAATGTGCTAATCCCTTCTGTAACTGTAGAAAGCAGCTTTAACAACAAAAAAAAAGACAGCTGTTCTGGTTAGTCCTGTGCTGGACAGATGGGGGGGTGGGTGGGGGGGAGGAGTGTGTGGAAATACTTGTTGAACTAAAACCCACACTCAAATGTTAAGACGTTAGCGGCCTGACATGACCTTTTCTTTAATGCCAGAACAGCTGGACATGCAGAGCAAAACTTGGGTGTGGGACAAGGCATTGATGATATGATACTATGATACTGCTATAACTATCTTACTGAGAGCACTTGAATGGAATGTGTGTCACCAATAAATCCTTTATCTTTAGTATCATATCCCTAAGGTCACAATTAAGCGCAAATGGTATACAAAGGTATAAAAATCCCATTTCTGTGTTCATAGTGTTTTAGTTTAGTCTTCAATGCAGATAGGATTTAATTTGACCACAACACATCACGTTTGCCTTCTACTGAAGCATGAATAAAAATCAGTAACGCAAAATAGTGACTCAAACTTAAAATAAATCCCTTATCACACATTGTTACACTTCAGATCAACTACTGAAATCTTTCTTTCTTCTTTTACATGTCTTCCCCCTTATTGCTTTGAATATATAATTTTATTTTCTAATTACATTGCAGTGAGCCTAATAGAGACAAACCTCCTAAATGTCAGAGCCCCTGGCACATATAACAAAATAAAAGCTTTTAAAAAGGTCTCATAAAAATAGCTAACCTAAACACATTTGGATTTATACAAAGCAATGCAATAAACAAACTTTTCTCTAACCTTTGTGTCTTGCACTGACTGGTGCTAAGCAGTAGTTAATGATACAGGCTGCTTCCAGCAGAAAGCCAGCTAATTGCTAGACTTTTATTTATTTTTTTACTTTTCACCGCTGAATGTGATATGGAATGGCTGTGTGCATGAAGGAGGGAAAGGGGCATATTAATCATGTTTATTTATCTAGAAGAGGAGTTGAAATAAGCATAGAGACATCATTTAACAGCATGCTAAGCTAATCTCTAGTTGAGATAAATACTTCATTTCACTCCTCTCCCTGTGATGCTCCCGTGCTCACGACTGCTACGCTGACGCTTCATCTAAACACCGGCAATAATAAAGACAATTATTTAGGCTTTTGATAATTATGTGTCAAAGGCAGCAAAAGCCAGTAGATAATTGGGCAAAAACTGAATAGTAATCCACAATGGAGTTCCCTGCAGGGAGACAGGCAGACTCATCCCTAGAAAGAATGAAGTGCGAGAGGAAAAAAAAAAAAAAAGTGGCAAAGACAGAAAGAGGAGAGCTCTTTAAGAGGCCTTGCTCACTGTCAGACAGTCACAGTGAAAAGCCACAATTATACACAGGGAGCAAGCGCAAGTAGAGAATAGGAATAAAGAGCAGCAAACAAGAGAACGAAAATGACAGAAAAATTAGTGAGAATGAGAATCGGGACAAAATATAGTGTCCGAGTGAGAAGGACTGAAGATTGAGCAGAAGCCAACGAGAAGAAGGATAGTGTGTGTGCGTCTGTGTGAGTGTGTGTGAAAGAAGCACCCCATGACGATGGCAGTCAGGGACAAGGCTCATAATGTGGCTGTGCTACGCACTGCCAACAGCCACAGATAATCTAGGACTACCCACTGAGCACTGAAGCACTGCTTAAATATTTGATTGATTAACTGTCCTGCTGCTGCCAGAGAGTAAGAGGAGAGCATCGGATAAGCCAAGGCGAACACCGGGGGAAACAAACAAACAAACAAACACACACACTTGTGGGTGCACACCGAAAGGTTTGGAAACACATGGCACACCCCCATAAACCCTCCTAAACATGGGAAAAGAGGCACAAACACAAACTTGTTCACGGTGAAAGTATGTGTGGGCCCTGCAGAGATGGTGGTGAAGGCTACACAAGACAAAACATCATGATAGCCAACTGATACTCACAATACATTGATTTTATAATGTTCCTCTTAATGTGATGCGTCTGTTGCGTCTCTTACTCCTCACTGACAATTTGTTGCCAATAACTGATTTGAGATATTGCGCAATGCGTGCTACCTCGTCTGTGACTCACAGCGACAGATAAAAGCACACTCCTATCTGTTCATCCCTGGCTGTGAAAACATAGGCAGCTGGCCCCCACGCTCCAACACCATCCACAGGAAGCGACAACACCAGAGCTTCCTGTGACTTTGAAGCAGAGGCCCCAGGTCCCCTGTTGGTCCCTAGCATCCTTTGTCTTAACTGCAGGAAGGAAGCCCTCTCTAGCACGAGGCCACGGGTCTCAGAGGAGCAAATGGGAGTGTGTTTGTGCATCTGCATGTAGCACTGAGGGAGAGGGCACAGAGATTTTTGCTTACTAAGGTTGTGCATTTACTCGCACAATTCTTTTCCTACTTGACTCTCCAGTGCATGAACTCTGCTTGTGATGAGCACGTAGAGGTGACAGGAAAGTGCAAGAGAAAACTGCAATAACTTCCTCTTCATTTTCCTCTTTCCTCTGATGGCTGTTCGCCAAATGTATGATGAAGAGAAGATGAGGGGGCGCACTGCTAAATTGTGTGAGCGACAGCACTGGACACCGGGTAAGAGAAAGTAATGTACACACACACACACACACGCATACATGTGTTAAAAGAGAGTTTTACGAGTGTATAAACATGCAAACGATACACATTGGTCCAAACACGGGCACAGAGATACACATTGAAATCAGTGGAGGCGGTGAGGAAAAGGAAGGCCAATAAATATTTACTGACACGGCAGAGGTGGAGAATAGTTGTCCACTGATGGAAACAAAAGGCAGAGGATGAGGAGCAGTGTGCCAGGAAACCTGCCGGCTGCGGGCGCTTCGCCCTGTTTGTGCCTCCAGAGAAAACAAGAGGAAGACGGGTAGAAAGGACAAGAAGGGAGAGACAACAGGAAGGAGAGACGAAGAAGGGAAGAAGGAAAAGACAGATAGTGTTGTAGTTGATAAAATGCACCTAAATAATAGTACTGTATATCAAACTGACTGTCCATTAATAAAATAATGAATATAGTTTTTTCAAAAGATTGCAGGCTTCCTCGCGGTTCCTAGAGTTTCCAAAAGCAGAACGGGAGGAAGATCTTTCAGTTTTCAGGCTCCTC
Source organism: Simpsonichthys santanae (assembly GCA_031762415.1). NCBI lineage: Eukaryota > Metazoa > Chordata > Actinopteri > Cyprinodontiformes > Rivulidae > Simpsonichthys > Simpsonichthys santanae. Next base: position 21,500,075 of record JARVLU010001462.1, read on the forward strand.
TCTTGTGGAACCAACTTCCAGTTTCTGTCTATGAGGCTGACACATTGTCCAGTTTTAAGACTGGGATTAAGACTTTCCTTTTTGATAAATCCTATAGTTAGGGTCGGCTTGTTATGCTTCCAGGCTTACACTACTAGAGGACACATTGACCTCATTTCCTTAAATGATTAGCTAAAATGTAATAGTTTCCATTTGATACTATCTTAACATGTGGTTCTTGAAATGCCATTGTGTATCTGTTCCCAGGCAGGCGGTCGAAGCAGATGACCGCTTGTCCTGAGCCTGGTTCTGCTAAAGGCTTCTTCCTCATGAGGGGTTTTTTCCTTTCCACTGTCGCCTTCATGCTTGCTCAAGATGAGAGCTCAAATTCCAAGCAGTCTGCTCCTCAGAAAAATAGTGTTAACTTATTTTGTATACAGTATATGAATGTTTCTGTCCCTGAGACGACATCTGTTGTGACTTGGCGCTATATAAATAAACTGAATTGAACTGAATTGAAACACAGCTATTGTTTGTTGCTTTTGGATTAACTAGTAATGATGTAACATAATCAAAGTTATATATACAGTATATACTTTTATATCTTCGACATACAAACTTGCAAAAGACAAGCCCCCAAATTCAGAGTTCATGGATCTATTTGACTGAAAACTTGTTCATTGCGGTGATAATAAATTCAGATTACAAAGCCCTTAACAGCCAAGCAGCTACAAAAATCTACAGAATAACAAGCATTACTTCATAGCAATAACTGAATAGCTGAACATGGTAACCACTAATTAAAAACTGTTTAAACATAATTAAAATCCAAGTTAATTATAAAATACATTATAATTTTAAGTTTGTGACCAAATTAGAAGCAGTGGTCAATGAAGAAAAGTGGGAAAAAAAAAAGTTTCTGTTGTGCATTGGACGTTCTAGGCCTCTCTGTCTTCACGCCTGTTCGCCTCTTTTTTCCTTTGCTCTGAAAGTGTGTTTTTCGTCTTTCTCCCTGTCTCCTAACCCTCCGGCTACGCTGTAAAATAGAAACCTAACCTCAATATTTTCCCTCACGGTGCCGGGACTTACTGGCCCATTAAATTCCCCTTCCCCTGTGTCAGCTTGCACATTTCCACCATGAAATTTTCATATAATTAAACTTTCTTAATGATTTATAAGCTGTAATAATAGCCATAAGTATTTCAGAGCAGGTTAAAGGGACAGCCTTTAAGTGTACACCGGGGGATGACCCTGTTTTAACATAGTTTCGGTTGGGCGATTCTCAGCTGGATATAAGGATGGATAGGCCAGGGGAGACTGGGATTGATGGAGGGAGTGAAATGTCCAAACGAGGGGGCGGGTGCTGGAGAAGGCTGAGACCTCTGTGTTGTAACTCAGGGTGAGAATGACATCAAGGAAAACCAAGAGCTTCCTGGACTCTAGCAGGGAGGAGACAGCTTACCAACGAAAGACAGCACCTCATACTAAAAGTCCCCCCCAAACACACATTGACGCACAACATTTGAAGCCCACATCTATAGCAGCAAGTATCTACATCTAAAGTATACCACCTGTTCACTTACATGGTCAGGGGCACGCACACACTCACAAAGACACACAGATGTTTGCTCTCTGCTGCCTCTCTGATGGTGAGGCTGAAATGATTGCCACTTAGGAAATCAGTGTGTTTTCACACCACTCTCAGCTCTGCCAAAGCTAATGTGTTAAATATCCATCGGGTACGGCTGTCCATTTTGAACTCACACAGACGCATGCAGCCTCAGGGGCCGACAAACACTGATTCCTTGTACTAACCGAGCCCAAAGTTGGCACACAGGCCAACTTTTCTAAATTGGGGAGTGGTGAGAAAATGTTGCCACACGATAACGTGGAACTTTCCCCTCAGTTCATCTAAATTTGTTTGAGGAGGTTGTAACAGAGCTAATTTTTAACAATTGTGTCACTTTTTTCTTATCAACATGAGAAGATTTTTCAAACCTCACACATTCTTTTATTTATTAATTTTCTTGTTTATTTATTTATTTTCCCCAAAATAAGCTCCATTCAAATTTGTATTTATGCTGCGCAGAACCAGCACTAAAAGTCCAACGACGTGCTTTCAAAGGGTAAGGGCTGTTTTTCACATAATCTACCAAACATCTCGGCGGTTTGTTTTTCACTTCAGGTGTGAGAGCGGGACGGGCAGAGAAAAAGAACAAACAAAACAAAAACAACAAATTTGGATAAGCCTGCGTTCCTGGGCATTTCTGGCAAAAAGGTCTATGTGTAAAAATGTGTCCGCGTGTGCTGAATTTTCTGAGGTGCGGGAGCTGAATTGTAAAATGTTTTCCTTAATCTGAAGTGAGTAAACAAACAATAACAAATGTCAGGAACAAAAATAAAGATGGGAAAAGTTAAATACAACACTGGTCAAATTAACAAATATGTCTTCTTTCAGTAACTTATTTTTACTAATTCATATTTGTCCTTAGCAGTGGAATAAGAAAAGGTAAATAATTTGAATGAAATATTAATAATAAAACTACGTTTAAAGTAAAAAATGCAAGGAAAGTAAAAACTTTAAAAGGTCAACAACATAAATGATAGCTTTGAAAAAAAATCAGGAATTTACTACCGTTACTTATTGCCACTAGTAATGATTTAAAAATAGATTTGAAAGAAGTGGAAAGATGAGTCAGAAAAGAGAAATGCAGTGAGAAGGGACTGAGGGCAAATTATAAATTGGACCGGCTGGGAGAAGCTTTGAGTTCATTTGTCCCATCATGTAAAAGCTTCATAAGTCTCAAGGCATTTTATTTCTTATACTAAAATTATAGTGTCCAAACTAATTAAGACATCAGACTAAAAGATAAAAAAAAATAAAATAAAAAAAACACTGGTGGACAATATTTGAAAATGCACCTACAATCCAATTAGCCAATTACAAAAAGTAAAGAAAATGGCATCAGAGACTAAATAGATAGTACCACAATAATAATGATAATAATGACAATAATACTAATAATAATAATAATAATGATATCAATAATAATAATGCTAATTTAGAAACGTCTAAGTGACAAATGTATAGCCACAAGTATACAAAAGTAAATGTATGGACCTATGAATAATTATTTAGAAGATACACATTGATAAGTATTATAATAAACTAGTGCAGCAACTTCATTTTAGAAGAAAATAAATTGACTATAATCAGTCCCTTAATAAACCAAAAGGAAAATGTTTGATATGTATTATAAGAAAGAAAAAAGAAATACACAAGAGAAAGTTTTTCTTAGTGATACTATTGATTGAAAACAAAACTTCAGAGAAGGATGAGGTGTGCACACACTCAGACTTACACAAACTGAGCACACACACACACACACACACTATTCAGTACAAAGCATATTATTAATCATATAAAAAAAGCAATTAAATCAAAATGGTATAGAGCCTGAAGCTATGAGAACTGTCAATCCTGCTGGAAATGCCAGAGAAGATTACAGCTGGGTTTGTGGATTCCATGAACCCTTTTTTTGATTAGGGAGTCAATTATTTCTTATTACTGAAGATGCTATTTCGGAAAAAGACATTGTCAGTCAATCATGTTAAAAGTCCTCGAAACATGTGAATAAACCATTAAAGAAAGAGGTGGAGGCTGTGTGTGTATATGTGTGTGTATGTGGGCGTTTGGTGAGACATTTCGCTGACCCTATTCCCTACCCAAACTCCTACTTGTAGTAAATTACCTTTTAACTACTGTACCTCTGTCAGGTCTTTGTCAGCATATGATAATTAGAGCCTTCCATGCAGTGCATTTGAAAAGGAAATATATTTATTAGTTTATCTCAGAGAGAGAGGCATTTACACAAAGCTGAAGGTAAGTTTGAATGTGGTGATTATCTTGTCATTTTCAGACTGATTTTTTTAAAGACTGTGCATCTGTGTGTGCAGCAGCAGGTCTTTGTGTGTGCGAGTGTGTGCCAGTCAGTGGGGATGAACTCTGTCATATATGATGCCACGTAATGCGCTGCTGGTATGTGTGACTATAGGAGCGGATGGACAGAAATGTGCATTTAGACGTATGTAAAGATAAGTATGTGTGTGAGTGTGTGTACTTTAACTGTATTCAGCTGTGATGGGTTTACACAGCACATTTCTTTGTTCTGCGTTGGTTTGACACCTCTAAACAATAACAGCGCTTCACTTCGCCCAGCCCCAACCCACCACCAGTCACACACTGTATGGACGGGAGCTGCCAATTAGCACTATCAAACTCTCTTATCATCTGTCTGTTTACCAGAGAAAGCAAACCAAAATCAATAATAAGTTTTCCACAAAAACATGTACATTCATTAGAAGACTGAAGAGAACAAAAACACAAGGATGCAAGGAGAGACAGCTTGATAACTAATTGCAAAGTATGACTTGTGTGCATATAAAAAAAAAAAAAGAAAAATATTGTTGACGCCACAAGAATGGGACTGACCAGTAGAAAAGAACAAAGTTTCCCATTCTTTTGTCTCTTTTCCAACTCCAGAGTCTAGTGCTGCTTTTTTACTTTGGGGCTGGCTTTGTCATGACCTGACCCAGAGGCAATCAAAGTCTCTTGTCTAAATTGTGCAGCTTTTGGATGAACAAAATTGCAGCTGTCTTGCAAAAAACTTTGACAAAAAAATGTTCTATTTTCAAAGCCAGGCGAAATGGTGTGACACAGGGGGGGACAGAGTTTCAACATTGAGACAGAGACACGGAGAGGGGGGAAGGTTGAAGAAAGGTCTCTAAAGGCTAGAGGTGAGCCGATTTAACTGGGAGATGACTGTCGCTCTTCTCAGTTGTCCAGGCCCTCTTCATTAACCTAAACCCTGCAGTTCAGCTAACAGAAACAAAGGATGATGGCAAGGTTAGAGCAATGGACCCATCCTGGCACTCACTTACCCTGCAGCATGCTCTCTTCCCTCTGACTGCAGAGCTGTCTCACCCTTTACAGACAAACAAGGGACTACTTTTTAACAAAAGGCCAGCACAGGCACAGTACTCGTGACAAAATGTATACAGAAAACATATACAGCAATGAATCCTGCTAAAGGGAATAGTGGGTAACAAAGGAGAGGCAGTGCCCCCTAGTGTTTTCATCAAAGAGAACTGGGACCAAATCAACCTACCCATGCCACACAACAACAACACCACCAAACTATAACAGAAACTCCTTAAGAAGGCGAGAAACAAAGTGGTCTAATAGATAAAAGAAATGTGGAAACAGAGTGGTGGATCGGTAATGTGGTCAGTGTGCATCACAACGATCAGAGAGGATAGACAAGGTTGGAAGACAAGAACAAGAAAATGTGTCGAAAGTTAAACAGGTATAGAACGGGGATGGGGGTTGTTTGTGTTGGGTTAGTTATCTGGTGATGGAAAGTAAAAGTAGTCCAACACCTAATGTTTGAAGCTGCAAAGGCACGAAAATAAGAGAGGCAAGCAGGTCATGGAAGAACATCGCTTTGTATTCACACCTGAAGATGCCCTCCGGATGGAGGGTGAAACGTTTCTATAAAAAAATAAAAAAATAAAAAACTGTCCAGATGACCCGACTGAGAATGATTGGATTTGGTACCTGGATTATTGAGCATGAACTTTCTTACCAAAAACTAAGGCCTTTCAGTGAGATCTGCATTCAAGTCCAAGCCAACTGATAAAGTAGTTTCTCCCACACTACCATTCCATCTTCCTCTTTCTTTGAGGCTTTCATAACCCTATCATGTTTTACAACACACACGGCTTTAAAATGGCTCATAAAACACCTCATACCTCATTTCACCGTCATCTTTTCAGGCTTAAATACTAAATATGCTTAAGAGCAGGCACATAACCAAAGTATACCTCCTAAATTTTGCTATAAGGCATCAAACATAACTTGCCATAAGTGTTGGAGACTAGAAAATGAAAGGGGAAATGGATCAACTAAAACAAGATAGTGTATGTAAAGTTTCAAGTGCAGAAAAACATAACCATTTTTTTTATTTTACAATCACTCACATTTTGTTCCAATTATATCCATCGGCTGTGCGGAAGCTGCACAATCGGCAAGCAATACATTGCCAAAAAGAAAAACAACTTAAATAAAATAAAACTCTATGCAAACAAACCAAATAAAACGTTTATTTGTACCTGGTATGGAGAGTTTGAGGATGGCAACAAGAAAAAATAATCCATGCAGATTACAAATTGTGAATCTTTTTAAAACCAATTAAAGACAGAGTGAGATGGAGGCAGGCAGAGATACAGATGCAGAATTTTGTAGAAAAAAAAGGGGGGAAGTCAAAAGGCAAGATATACTGAATCAGGGAAAGAAAAGAAGGTTTAAACTCCAACCCTGGAGTCACTAAGTTCACTGACATTTGCACCAGGAATGACCCTTGGCTGTGCCTCACAGCTTTTCAGAAACAATTTCAGTTTTCTTTTATCTCATAAGACATGTTCCTTCCTCTTACATTTCAAACAGAATGAGACTATTCAAAGAGTTTAAAGCAAAAAAATTATAAAAAATAAATAATGACAACAACAATAATAATGATAATAATAATAATACTAATAATAATAAACTTGATTCAACATGTTAAGTTCAAATAATAAGTGGCAATTTGCTACTTGTGACAAGCGATGTGACGAGTGCTTTATTGGAGCTGTCAACACATCAACTTCACCACATTCAATCTCATGTCAAGCACTTGTATTCCCTCTCAGCTGAAGGTGACCTAGGTTGAACCAACTGACACACCCTGATGCAGCAGGTGAAAGCATGGACACACCACACTGACAACAGTGAATGTGACACAAAGTTAAGCAAGTTAGTGCAGAATGCACCAACAACAAAAAAAAAATCTATTTGAAAAAATCTGCATTGCATTACAGATCACAACTTTAAATTTTAGATGAGTGATTGACTTTGATCAGTCTTTCAAGAAACAAACTGCTCTTCAAAATCAGATTAAATACTGTTTGCACGATATATGAGAAGGTTGACCCCCTTGGAAACCACCCTGCTGTGCTGTTTTGTGACACATGCCTAGCAAAATGGCATGAATAAATAAATAAATAAATAAACAAATAGTGTGGACTGAGGTTATTCAAAAGTGAAGATCCAAAATTAGCAAGTGCAAAAGTCTTCAAAAACCAGGGAGTGATGGAGCTTACCGGTATTTTATTATTTATTTAATGGGATATGGGAGCAAAATAAGTACAGGTAAGTGGAGACTGGTTGCTTATTAAGGATGACGATAAAAGACAACAAATTAAAAAGATGGCTGAATAAAGTGGGCAGCAGTGACCTAAGAGTAAGAAAGAGTGGGAAAAAAACAGGCTTGAAGAAAAAAAAAACGAGATTGAGACCTCGCCACTGAGGCAACAAGCCGGGAAGAACGAGAAAGGCAGACAAAGCCGCACACTGCTTTCACAAAGAAGAACAAAGAGAAGCGGTGCATCATGGGAGTCTGAGCCTTTCGTCACTACTGACAGGGTGCCCTGCTGGACAAACACACAAAGGTAAAAATACACAAATTGAAATATAAACAGATTAATCTAAATGTTATATTTGTAAGAAGGTTAAAGGAAAGTATTTCAAGTTGAAATTGTTTATGACAAGTTTTATTTTTTTTTTTCAGAAGAACACCTGTTCAACAGCCAAAAACAAATATTAAAAAAAAAAAAAAAAAAAAAAAAAAAAAAAAAAACATTAGAAGCTCACCTATCATTCAAATTAAAGATTAGCAAATATAGTGCAACATTTAGTTTAAAATCTGAGTCAATATGTCATAATGTGGTTGCAATAACAGGGATATTTGAACACCCAGTTTTTATTTAGAAAAATAAAAACTTTTAATCTAAAAAAATGTGAAAACCAATAAACCTAATCAATACAGAATCACCCCGATCAGCTGAATAGCTGGAAAAAAGTAAGACTAATCAAGTACTGTATTTAAAATGTGTATAGCATTGACAAAAGTAATCATATAGAGAAGTAATGATGCACAGAGAGCTTTTTCTTTTGCACACACATTAAACAAACCAAAGCTAAAAGGCAAACGGTTGTTTACTTTAATAATTTTTAAAACTGCATGAACTATCTGCATATGCAAACAGATTTTTATGTTTGAATCATTTTAGAAACCAAGAACTGTGCACATAGATGTTCAATCACATAGAACAGTGCACAATATTTTAAAGCACTACTTGAGCTGCTTGGATGGAAGTGCAGGTAGAAAGAATGATGTGGCAGCAGTGGCAACAGGAATTATTAGTTTCTATCTCCAACTTTAGAGGAAAAAAATATTGCAAAATGATTGATCAGATTGTCTCAAAAGTTTTTCATCTAACTGTTGTGACTCCTAGTTGCCCCTGTTTCTTTCTCCTTTTCCTTTCTCTCTCCGTGTCAGTTGCTCTCTCTTCCTCCGGCAGGTCTGATATGCCAGAGCTGCAGCTGAACTCTGAGTAGCACTGTCTCCGGGAAAAAAAAACAAAAAAAAAAAACAAAGTGATCAATGTGAGAAGGCACGGGGCGCTCACGGACAGGCCAATCAATGGTGGAAAGAACCTTGCCCAGGGCCTTATGCAAATGGAAGCACGTCCTGTAACCTCAGGAGTGAACATGCGCACTAGATCAATGGGACGAGGGTAGAACCTTACAGCAAGATCAACTTCAGCCAGTAAATATGTAATGATGAATCCCTCAAGATTTCACTGAACTCAAATGAACTTCATCTACCTCTGTGTCTTATATCACAAAGAGGCGAATGAGACCTCGTTTTGAAGACGTGTGGTAGATGATGGGAGGAGCAGGACAAGAGAGATTAGACGTCTTTGCAGAGCAATGCACTGTAGACTGATAGATTTTACACTTCTGTTTCACAAGGGACAAAACAGGAAAACAAAAAGGTGAGAGAAGTCTTATGAATAGTTACCTTGACAATGCTTATTTAAAATGTAATAATTTTCTATTACATCACCATGGTAACATTTTTGTGTTTTGAGAGAAAGGAGAAAGGTGTTGGTGGCTGTGACAGCTCCAAATGAAAGCTTCCTGTGGCCATTTAGTACTGTGGATGGTGAGCTCAAGGACAAGACAAGACCAACTATTCTGAATGAAGCTTTGATATTCCTGGAATGTAACATTAATAGCAGGCACAGACTAAACAAAACCAATTCAAAGCATCTTATTTATTTCATACAACTGCCAGTAAGCTGAATGTCTTATGGAAAATGAAAGACCACAACTGAATTAGATATAACTGTACTTTCTAATTAATACTACAAATGACATGAATACAATTAATTAAAAGTGGAAAAAAAAACAAAGAGCAAAATAAAGTACATCCAAAAAGATGAACCTTAAAACTTGGAAACAACAATGCACATGGAGAGTGAAATGCTAGATGAGATTTGATCAAACTACAACACACACATCAACAAGATATACAAAGTCTTAAATGATACATTGAGTTGCTTTAAGTTGTTGTTAACTTTCAAAGCACTTATTTAGGAAAGCACAAATTATCAGCCTTATGTACTAAGGCACACATTTAGGAAGGTTGTGCCTGCAGTAATCCTGAAACAAAGTTTACAAAAAAAAAAAAAAAAAAGGTGCTAAAATGCTGAATCTAGCACTTTTTTCAACTTTATTTTAGTTTTAAAGTTAGGTAGTTGTTAGGGAAGTGAATTAGGGAATGACTTAATAAAATAGACATCCTTTAAAAGGGAAATACAATGAATAACAAAATACTGTAATATAAATATTGAATTAGAATTGTAATTGTTTAGCATATACAGTAGCTTTGATCATTGTATACTGTTACTTTTTTATACTTTATATTTTTGCTATTTTGGTGTTTAACTGGGACCTTGAGTACCGGTACACAGTTTCATTCCACTTCAAGTACCACATGAGATGCGAATGACAATAAATAATCTTGAACTTTGAATTACTACAGAGTCTAGTTTGCTGGTTAAAAAAAAAGAAGGAAAAAATAAAGCTAAACAACATGCTCATCAGTTTATAACCATAATAAAACAATCTGGGGGATAGGCCTATACTGTATATACTAAACCAGGAAATCCAAAAACATATGAAAAGATAGATGGGTGGAAATAATGTTCTGTGATCTTGATTGTCTTGTAACTGAGCATAGTTAAATAAAATACAATTATCATTCATTCAAACTACACCAAACAAGTTAACAAGAATTTCACACAGATTATTTTTCCCTTGATAATGAAGGAATAGCACGAGAGAGACAAGACACGAGTAAACCATTTTCAATTCTCTCTCTACTCCTAACACCGCAAATGCAATCTAGAAACCAAAGATGCTCCTGAAACATAGAGAGAAACACCAACAAAGGTGAGAATAATGGCGACATATTGAAGGGAATACTTCACAAAGCCTATTGTGCGAGTATCCTTTTCAGGCAGCAAACCCGCTGTAATTTGGTCTGCATCATCTGCCTCTAGTCACAATGCAGCACTACAGCTTTGAAATGGATGGCAAATGAAGGCCATTTGTACATAATCACAGCAGATAGAAGAATTCAGGAGCTCTACAATGTGTTGTTGAGGTGGAAAGAAAGACCTTGGTCTATCTATGGCAGCCAGTGCAGCTAAGGTTTGGGGAACGGGAGGGGAAAGGGGGGGTGGGGGTCTTTTTTTTTTCTAGAAACAAGCAAATCAATTCAAATCAAATCAGCTTGCTAGCCATGACATTTAAACAGTTCAATTTACATCCTTATGTTAAGAGGAGAGCTGCCCTCTAAGATCCTATTCATTCACAAGGAAATTAGACGGCTATATTTCAGCCGCTTAATAGAGCAGATATGCTGTGGCTGTACTGAGGGAGAAACCACGTCTCCTCCTGGTGTACAAAGGCCCAGGCATTGTGTGTCATTATGAGCAGAGCACAAAAACACAGAGAGCGATAATACACACAGAACGGACAGGAGTAGGAAACAGCACTGTGCACGACATGCCTGCAAAACTGCATACATGCACAGATGAGTGCGTAGTAAAACCCATGCACATATGCAAACACACACTTAAAGCTGACAGTGTATGTCCTGAGGGCTGCTGTCTTGCTGCGCAGGCTGGCAGACACTTTTGTCGTGGTGGTTCTTTTGTTTCACATCAAACAAAACGCCACAGCTTTGCATACAGCTCCACTAATTTCTGCTAGTGTGACCCAGCCATTTATCATTGCCTCTCACCCTCTCCTCCTCTGTTCCCCTAACGTGGTTCTGATAGCTGCTCTCCACCAAGCTGTTCTGCTCAGGACGATAGTGGCTACTCCAGGCAAGGGCTGACACAAATGTGTGCATTTGTATTGTATAGAGGTTCACGCACACACACACCCATACAAACAAATGCACACAAGACCCTTAAAGTAAGTGTGAAGCCACTTACAGACATATACGCAAACTTAAACACGAAACTGCACTACAGCTGCATCGCCTGCAAGTCCGCCAGCTAAGAACCTTGAGATTACAAACAATCCAGAAGCAAAAGACAAGCTAGCACTTAAGAGTTTTAAATGCGGGTTAGACAAGCACACAGCATTAGTCGAGGGGGTTTTCAGAAACAACGTATACAAGAATACAGCACTGATTTTATTACAAATTTACTTTTGTTCATATTATGGTAAATGGTAAATGGAGCTTACTTATATAGCGCTTTCCAGCCCCCTATGAGGGGCCCCAAAGCGCTTCACAGTACCAGCCATCCACCTATTCATACACACATTCATACGGTAGCGGTCGGCTGCCATGCAAGGCGCTAGCCAGTCTACCGGGAGCAACTTGGGGTTAAATGTCCTGCCCAGGGACACAACGAGGTATGCAGTGACCAGGGATCGAACCTGGGACCTTCCAGTCCTGAGCCGGCTGCCCTGCCTCTACACCATCTCAGCCCCTACATATAAGACTGAAACTGTATTTGCTAACTGTTGATTACAACACATGACATGTTGAACGGAAGTCCTCATCCAAAATTTGCCACAAAACAGGAAATCCCAAAAACTCATGTCTGGAAAGTCAGATTTCAGCCAAACTTGTAAGGCTTGCAGGAGAACTCGTACTAATATGGGCAGAATGTGTTTTTGTAGATTCGGCATGTGTGGACTCTGGTGGATGCTTGCTGGAACAGAATGGAAGCATTCATGAGTGCAAACTGGGAGGCATTGCTGGAGCTCTGGAGTTGGCAGGTGATTTAGAAGATTTGGCAAATGCGCACCCTGGTGAACAGGTGCAGGACAGGCATGAAAACTTTTGCGATAGCGACTGGGCGGACTAGCTGGAGCTACCGCGGTCGCAATAAGGCCAGAGCGGCACTTTGCTGCGAGGGCCTCAATGCTGCTCGCAGCTTTAATTTGAATTTGTCATTATAGCCACATTTACCTATTACATGATACAATAGCATGCCATGCAGCTACTATCATATTTTCCGACGTATAAGTCACAGTTTTTTCCTAATTTGCATGCCCTGCGACTTATAGGGCGAAGCGACATATTTATGGCTTTTTTCCCATATTTTTAGACCAATTT
>JARVLU010001462.1:21533977-21551387 GCA_031762415.1 Simpsonichthys santanae
AATAAATGTTTAAGCAAAAAAAAAAAAAAAAGGCATTCAAACTGAAAGCAATTGTCTTTCACCAAATTTATTCCACCAATATTTAGTTTGATTCTACAAAGCTAACCCTCACCACCACCACCACACACACACACACACACATAGACACACACAAACACACTCAATAATCTGATCTTTGTTTTGAGACGAGCTGTCAACGTACAAATCTTACACATGCCGATGGCAAACTTTGGGTCACCCTGCTTCTTTTACACCATTAAATCTCTCACTCATACACATTGCTGGCATTGCTTAACACCGCCTTTGTCCTAGACACACACTGTGTCAGATAAGATAGACACACATGGTCTTCTAGCAGCAGGTCAATCTTGTCTTTCTGCTGTAGCATGCAGCCTAAGTCTCTTCCCATGCCCTGTGTGTGCCCCTGTGCCACTACCACACTGAGTTCCTGCCCCGGGGCCAGCGGTCAAGAGGGTCACCCAAGCTCCTCTAAGGGGGGACTCCCCAACCCTCACCACCCTGATCGGGATGCTCCTTAGCTTTCCTTTGTCAGCTTGTCCCACATCAGATAGCACAACAAAGACTGCTGCTGCTACGGAAACCAGAGCTTGCATCATCATAAAAAATAAAAAAAATAAAAAAATAAAAATTAAAAAAATTTGATCTCATAACACTGAACTGGAACGTTGATTAAAAATGAAAATCCTCACCACCTCCAAATCATTAAAGAAAAACAACCAATACATTTAATAAATGGTCATATTTTAGTGATTTGTTGTTACAAAACAAAAACCACACTGAGCTGCAGAACATTACTGTGATGACACTAATGTTGACTATGATAAAATACAATTGTTGCCTACTAAAATGTTTTTCTTTAAAAAAAACATAAAAATAAATAAAACTGCAACAGTGAATTCACATTGTGTGTATGTGTTTGTCTGTGCACATCTATTTGTCCACATCTGGATGAGTGCACAACGATGAGTGAACGTAAATAAGATGTTCCTTTAAGACAGCAGCGTCTCTATTTGTCCAGTGTTGTAATGAAATGAAATGTGTCTAATGTGCAGGAGCGGGGACAAAAGCGGCTGGAGTAAGAGGGTGTTTCATCTGTGCGCGTGGAGCTCCACGACGCTTTGATGTGAGAGCTCTCATGTGGTGAGGCAGGGATCTGGGCACAAGGAAAAGGACATCACTTGACAGGTACAAAGCATGGCTGATAGCGGTCATGGGTGCATGAAGTGAGGAAAGTGGACAGCATGGTTAGGTGAATTGGAGGCTGTATGTGTTGTATGTGTACTGTTAGATGAATGAGACCAGATAACTTCTTTTCCTCCCAGTACTATTCTACTCCCTGGGTGCTTACGTAGCTGCCCACTGCTCCACCTGAGTGCATCTCAGGTGTGATGGGTTAAATGCAGAGAACCTATTTCGCCATTGTATGGGAACATACAATGATGACAATCTCAGACTTCCCGTCCCTGTTGTAAGCCATTTTAATAATCCACGTGACATTATATGTATGTTTTTATACTAGATTTCATGTTGCCTGTCCTTTTTGTTTCGTATTAAGAGGTAGTTAAGATCAGGGCTAGCAATGTTCACTTTTCTCACAACTTATACCAGTACTACCATGTTTAAAGAAACTAAAGCTCCTGATTTATGAGCAGTCTTTACTGACGAGCAGTACTCCTAGTAGGAGGGAGATGAGAGGAAAGCATACTTCCTGGCCATTCTGGTGTTATGAACAAAGTACAATGGATAATTATTAAGGCTATGAAGAAAAATAAAAAAATAATTTTGGTATCATAGTTCATATAGTAGATGAAAATACACAACATACGAGTAACACGTGTTTACATGCAAAAGGAAGACTAAATACATATATAGATTGAAGATATATTAAAAAAATAAAAAATATGAGGAATGGTTAAATATAATAATACCAAGCAAACATTCTGCTGTCTTTCCTTTACAGTCAGGGCCACCCTGCTCCATGTGACCTTGTCTGTCCAAGCCTCTATAAGTGAGCTAACTTTGCATGCAGGGCCTCTTTATCCACTGGATTCCCTTCTTTTCTCAATCTCACTTTTTTTTTCACGCCCGTCTCCCTGAGGCCGAGATACCACACACTTTGCACAGTACTGTCAGATTAAGTCACGGTGGCCCTTCTCTTATTTTCACAAAGCACCAGTTGGAGACCCCCCATATCCACAAAACACACAGTTGTGTTAAAAGGAGACCAGTGAGGTGGGAGAAGACACTGTATGATCGGGGTTATTAAAAAAAAAAAAAAACAACTACAACGAGTGTACCTTAGAGGTGATGTGAGAAGGGATGAGACAGGATTGTCATCAGCCTGTCAGCCAAAATCAATCACCCTCTTGATACAGAGTTACCGCTTCAGGGACATGCTAGACTTAAAGAGAACGTTTCAATGTTTCTAAATATGACTTTACAGCAGAAAACAACATACATTTACAGGCTCCCCATTTTTTTTTTTTTTACACAGTATAGTAAAGTAGAATTAAAGATACAAAGTTAATTTCTTAGTGCATGTGTTTCTCCAATAAACAATGCACACATCATTAGCTTTCTCTAAATTTAACTTTTTACTTCAACATCAAAGACTCTCTTTGTTGTTCAATTTAACTTATAAGCTAATTTGGTCAAAGTAAAATACCTCTGGAGAAACAATTATATTTTTCATGAGTTTAATGAGTGCAAATAGTTCAGGTCAGATAAGAAACTAACCATTTGAGTGAGTCAAATCAATGAGTTTGCAACAAGAAGTAGAGTTTTTAACCTTGGCTTGGATGCATAGGCTCATTTGGATAGTGTATATGTGGAGCTGAATATTTATAAATTAGTTCAAAGTCGAGCAGTGCAGGGTGGAGAAGGTAGAAAGAATAGTACAGCGTCTGATCCTTCACGCCTCAGCTTTGTTTCAAGCTCATATTTACATTTCTTTCTCTCCGTTTCACTTTGTTTCCCCCATCCTATCTCACTCCTCACAACCTATTTTCAGCACAGTTGAGAAAAAGGAAGACGTAAAAACGTTCGTACAGAAGTTGTTGAGTAACAGTCAAATGCCGAGGCCAGTTTACGAGCAAGCTGTTTTCCACACTGCATTTGCTCAGGCACGTTCCATACTCCATGGTTTATCAAGCTTCCGAATGTCTGGAGTGGCACTGCTGCATTTACGAGCGCACACAATGAAACACGGAGTTCGGAGGCCGGCTTCATCTGCTCTCAGCACGGCGTGCACAGAGGGAGGCGTAGAGCTGGGGGTGAGGCTGCTAGACTGGGGGTGGATGTAGCATTAATCACCGTCCAGGTGGAAATTGTCAGAGCTATCGATTGCGCAAGTAAATGTTACAAAACTCATTTGTCAAATTTGCTCTTTTTTTTTTTTCCTTACAGAGAAGCATTACAACTGTGAATTCACACAGATTTTTGAACTTGGCTAAGCTGCAAAGTCACTTATCTGTGATAAAAAAAGACCCAAGTTTGTCATTAAAAAAATAACTTTTAACAGTTTCACAAACTTTAAAAAAACAACAACTAGAATTAAAATGATCCTGCTTTGAATTCTACGTCTGTGTCAGCAGATTATCAGATAAACTGGACAAATAGTGACCTTTGTTTTCCAGAATACCCTAATATTAGAGCATCAAACATCTGCTTGCCACAAGAAAGGAAATACAGTAGAAGAGCCTGCGGCCCGCAGAGAGAAAGCTATGGGGAAATAAATACAGCAGGCTTACAATGATGCCGTTCCCATTTTGATTTATATATTCTATATTGCCTCCCCTAAGCATACACATGTATTTTTAATGGAGGCACAGAGAGATATAGATCATGGAATGATAGGTGCCTCCCTATTCTCTCACATAACTATTTAATGTATAAATCAGGGGAAGAGGTGAGCAGGGAGGGTAAGGCAGAGAGGCTACAAAAGGAGGAAAGACAGGAAGAGTGGAGGTGTCCCTGAAGCAACTCTGTCCTGCAGGGCTTTTAGTACTGATGCAAAAAAGACAAAATAAAATAAAATATAAATGAAATAGATATGTTTAATAAGTGAAGAAAAAATGATAAAGTAAGATGATAATAAAAAGTACTAAAAGTACTAAGTACTAGACTAAATAGATGGATTCTGCAATGACATTCATTTCGGATAACAATATTAACAAACTTTACTAATTAGCTCTGAGAAGTGGATGTGTCACTCAGTTTGACTGAAGAAAAAAAAAAACATCACTGTGAGTTCTTAAAGATGGCCATCAAATATATCCACTTTGACATCTGGACAGGTAGTTAGTGTGCACATAATCACACGAGTGCAGGTTGGCTGTGAGATGATTGGTCATATGAGGAGGGGTCAACGGCAAGATGCATCTCCACATTTTAAACAAGTGCACGCATATATGTACACAGACTGAAGCACATGCACTTCAATGTGAGAAAACACAGAAACACGTGTGTGCATATTCATTGTTATATTAGAAATATACATTTCATGAATAAATGAGTCACAGTGACATTATCTATGAATAATCTGCACTATAGGAGCAATGATACAATTTCATTATACCAAGAACATAAATCCTACTGAACATCACAAGCTCACTGAAGTACTGAACTAATGGTCAAAGGGAGGTCTCTTCACCTCTGCCCTGTTATTGTGACCTTGAAGAGAAAGTCAGAGAAAGAGCTGGTGGTCCTACTGATGCTGCCTGCATGGCTGTTACTTTGAAGGGCACGTGAAGTGTAATCTGTCAGATGATAACATTTCTAAAGATATATGAACAATGTATTTCTACTTATAGATATCTACTGTACGTGAAAGAATTAATGGCAAACATGCAGACAACACAGTGCCACAACCATGTTAACATACTGGTATGCACACACACAAGTGTCCAAAAGTTTGACCTCTCTCAATAAGTGGATGTGCACCACAGGTCTGTAAGTCAGGGGAGGTCGCTACAGCCAATCACAAGCTGTGTTTGAAGTGTGAAGGGTAAACAGTATGGCTGGTCTGTTCTGCCATTTACTCTGCTTATTTTCACAGCGTGCAACCTAGAGAAGAAGTGGCAGAGCATATAGCATAACTGCATGCGCGCGCGTGTGTGTGTGCGTATGGGTGTGTGTTAGTCTGTGTTCAACCACATTTTCCATTGTGTCATTACCACATGCTTGGGTTCATGCTTCACAGCACACACATGGAGTTGCATGTTGTAATCCTCCTCATCCTTTCACCAATGCAGCCTAATGCACAAGATGGACTCCATGTTTTGGCAACTGAGGAAACCATGCGTGGAGCAACAGACATGTTCTTATTAACCCAATGTAGCCATCAAAATGGTTGAAAGCAATTAATCACAGAAAAAGTACTCATCTTTATCCCCGGCTCTTTCTCACACACATGCACCCTCGACCCCACTGGCACCACGGCCCTCGCTAGAACCCCTTTCAAATTTAGCACTTTTTTTTAAAAGACCACCTGTTGTCTATTATTTTTACATACAGCTTTTCTCATAAATCATAACACTAGGTAATTAATCAAGCTGTCAAAACAGGGACAGGAGGTCACCTGGCGGGGTCGAAGGTGGTTGCAGGGCCGATGGAGGTCAGGGTCACACCGCATTCCTCATTTTTAAGTTGGGATGGAAGAGGGGCCAGGAAAACAAAAGCGAAAGCAGATGGAGAGGGTGGGGGGGAGACAGATGAAAAAGAGAGCTAAAGAGACACAGGGACAGAGAAGGAGAAATTGACAAAGAAAAAAAAAAGAAGCTGTCAGCTGCCTACAGATGAAGACAGGGGAGGCGATTCAGAGAAGGGCGACATCACATGCTCTGGAGAAAAGAAAGAGAAAGGTAGGAGAAAAGAAAAGGCGAAAAGGAACGGAAGAAGCATGAAACAAGATCAAAAGAAACGTGCAGGATTTTTCTACTGTATATAATTGAAATTAGTTAGAGTAAGAAGAAAGACAACAGAAGGAGGTGGGGTTAGGACAGACCCTTAGATGAGAAAATAGGAAATCAGCTGTAGAGGTATGATTGCTATCTCATCCTCCTTCGTAATGACTGCATGTGTGTGTGCGTAGGTATGGGTGATGAAGCAGACCGATATCTCTCTCAGAGAAGCATGTATCCGTGTCTCAGTAGGTTGAGAGTCAGTCCAGAGAGGGGGCCATGGGTCTGGAGAGGAATGTCACCAACTCCACAAGAAACAAACGATTGATTAGATCGCCTTGATTAGCCTGGTACATACGCAAAAGAATGGGCTAACCAACACAAACATGTTTCGAACGCTTTCTCTCTTGATGTTCCCTGGACATAATGTCTGGTTATAATTATGTCAATATTTTACATTGTGGTTTATTTTAAAATAGGAGTAATATCTTGCATGGACAAAAATAAAATAAATAAAGAACTGAGTTGAGTTTAAATACTGTATGTCATGTAAAGTTAAGCTAAAACGCTGAGTAGTAAAAGATTAAAACAGACAACCAAACTGATGGAGAAACATGTGAAAAAGTACATTTAAAAAGTGAAAATGCTGCAAGTCTTGTTGTGATGTCTCCCAGTACCCCTCCCCTGTATGAAACACGAATTCTCAGGCGTGGCTTGCTCTATCAAAAACATCAGTCTTGAATGAGGCACCAACCACTGCGCAAAATTAGCTGTCACCCTTTCCTCAAAATCTTTGTTAATCTTGTTTCCAGTGTTTGTGGATTTATCAGCACATGCATCAATGTCAGCTTCTTGGTTACTGAGCCGCACTACTTGGTAGAAGATATAATTAAAAATGTTTGGGGTGTATGTGGGGGTGTGGGGAGGGTGGAAGGGAAAGTGCTAGGAAAGATGGGGTGGAGAAGTGTCTGAGAGGAAAAAAAGGTGAAGTCTTCCTCTTGTCTGCTAGTTTTCCCTAGGAGCCCATGAAACACAAAGACAGTGATAACAGACAAATGGGCTTGGTTGTGCATCTCGGCCTTTCACTGCCTTGCTCCGTTTCTGATATCACTTGGGTCAGCATGCACCACTATCTCTGTAATGACACTAGTTCCACTGATGTGACTTCGGTCAGGAAACTAGTTTGATTGTGAACAGGTACTTGACACAGAAGAAAACAACAACAGCCAGCTCCATATTAGTTGATACATTAACCTTAAGGTGGTATCTCATGGGGCTGTGACTATTGAAAACTAGCTGGCAACTCAAAATTGAGAAATAACTGTGATAAAACACTCAAATTTCCCTCTACAGTCTCAATGAAATATGAATGTTTGTGACCAAGTGAACGGATATGTGTCCATGTTTTAAACTACCAGTTTATGAAAATTACAACCTGTTTTGTGTGCATGACTGCTAAACTGCAGTTATGGCCAAGCACATTATTTTGTTGTCCACCTCTGCCCATAGTATACCCATTAAGATGCATTACTTTGTTTTGTACTCACCTTGGCAGCCACCCCCACATTTATGATTTTATCTGTTATAAAATGAAGATAGGTGGACTTGGATTGATTTTTCAACTATTATTTTTAATTTGAGGGGGTTTTAGACCTGGATATTTGCTTCAGGCGTTTTCTGTCAGAGAAAAGCATCCAAGCCAGTTTTAAAATAGAGCTCCAGCACTCTGGTTCCAGTTGAAAACACTGATGACGCAATTCATGTGGGTTCAAGATGCCAGTAACAACTTAATATTTTGAGACAAATAAGTTGTTGCTCAGTTTTTTGAACATGCTCAAAACTCAAGTAAAAGGAATGTGCTCCTCTGCGACATATGCAAAAAGCAAACAAACAAACAAACAAAAAAACCTAACAAACATTGTGAATATTACAAGACATTTTATAGACTGTGTCATGTATGTAGTTCACCAGCTAGTCACAACCGAGTGGGATACTATATTTATTGACTATCAAACTGTCATCTATCAAGAGATGCATGTGGATGTTGTGAAATAAACATGCAAGGACATCAATTCAGAATATATTTTGACTAGGGCTGGATAAATACAACTAAATGCATTGTCATTTAAATATCAGTTAGTGTAATATTAATAACAAGCAACGAGATTAATGTTATAATATAAACTGTGTGGACTGCAATATATCATCAACCATTATATTTAAAGTAACATACAATGTTCTGCCTGCTACCAGTTCATTTATTCGATCAATCCAACAATCACTAACTGGCCTTGATGCCCACACCTGGTTTAGATGATAGTCAAAAAAGAAGTAAAAGCGATAAATGAGAAAAATGTGGGTTTATTGCTACTGATATCCTCATCACACTGCAACTGTGATTCCTTAATTATCAGTTAGCTTATTTACTGTCTAAAACTATAAATTATTTAACCAAGAGACAGTGATGCATTACACTGTCCCACCCACAGCTTGATCTTTGCTCTATTTCCAGCATATTTCTTATTCTCATGAGGCTTTTCAAAGACATCACTTGCCCATTCAACTTGTGTCAAGGGAGGAGGGACATGATGCATTAGAAATTCAAAGAGTTTCTCTTGATAACGCACATATCCCAAATACACAGATATATACCAAACAACAGAGGCATGCATAAAACCCTTTGGGATTTTGGGTGTGATATGGGGACATACTAAAGAGCCATGTCACAATGCCAGCAGGTTTCAGGGCTGTGTGGACAGAACTTTTGTCAGCTCGATAGGATGTCAAACACATGTTTAAAACATAGCGCATGAATGCAAATCCGCAGTGTGAGATGACACCTACTGCAGTGCCCCTCTGCCTTTCTCCAGAGACTGTGATGTCAAAGAACGCAACAATTGTGTGCCCTTCTGTGTGAATATCTTTCGCAGGAATACGAAAAGTGAATACCGGTCAAATCAGATTCAAGTCTCAGCTCAAACTATGGTTAAGTAATAACAATATTGCTTCTCCATTTACCCACTAAATGGTGAGGACCACAATCAAAGTTCTCCTCTCCCTAGTGTCTGAGGTTAGTCTGTGGCAGTCCTACAGAAGAGGAAGCCTTCTTTCGTGGGACACCCATGAAGAGTGAATACTTAGGTGACCTTGGCCTCAACCTCTCACTATGCTTAATACAATATGTCAACACTAAGAGCATACCTTTTTATCAGGGCTCACATACTGTCATCTTGTATCCTCTTCAAGTTCCTCTCCCTCCTTTCTTTTTTCCTTTGTCCAGGTCTTTAAGTGCAAGTCTCACAGGTTTGGCTAGGAGGCCACATATTCCCCCTCTTCATTAGTGAGAAAATGGACTCTGGTAAACGCTTGTTAAAGCCCTTACCTACACTCTCCCAGTTAATGGGAGTGATCCATTTGTGTCCGTTTCTGCCTGACAAGGCTTTACTGGAAGATTAATAGTGCGGTGTCAGGCCACGGCCACCCTCTGTCCCGTTCTCATTTCCTTTCTTCTGGGACAGACACATGCAATAATGGAGACCCGTCTTTTGTTGTAACACCGTGATTAGCCAGGGAGGGAAAAAATGAACTGGAATGACAGAACGAGAAAAAGAATGGAAGAGAGAAGAGGATGAAGAAGACGAGGCTAAAAACCCTCACTTCAATCATGATGTGGTAAAAGTGTAGGTTTAAAGGTGGTGAATTACAGCCACTTGAAAATGGTAACGCAGTATTATTAATTAATCTTAACAAGAAGTGAAGAGAGACATAATAAATCACTTATGGATATGTCCTGTTTTAAAGCAGGATTTATCTTGGTATGATCCACAGAAAGGTCTTAGGAGTTGATGACAGAACGTAAAGCATAAAAAAGAGAAAACTAGAGAGAAAGGAATACTAGAGATAATTATTCAAGACATAAGACAGAGGGAAGACTGAAAAAAAAGAGCAAGAGAAGTCCTTAAAAGGCCACCCATGGTTTGGTCCATCACTGAGGGCCCCCAGCCATCCTTCTTCCTTTTGGAGATGACACTGTCAAGTGCTCTGATCCTTCACTGGGTGAACTGGATAATCAGTCTTAATAATTACAGCGATATGCACTGGAAAACTGTTGAGGCCTAGCCAGAACACTAGTTCCAATGAGAATGCCACTGTATACATAACTGGTAAATAATAAAATACAATTTAAAAAATTAAAACAGACATATAAAAATAGAAATAAAAGCTAAATAAAATATTTTCTTGTTGGGTTTTGTTATTGTGTTTTACCTCCCTGGGTCTTTCTCTCAGGTTAGTTATATGGTGGGCAAAGCAACAGTCTGTTAAACACACAAACAGAAACAACCACAATGAGCCAACCTGCATCACAGTCCCCTCCTTTCTCCGTCATAGTCAGTGCCAGTGGAGACCAGGGTGTTTCTCAAGCAGAAGAAGGGGGATTGGGGCTAGTGGTGTCTCATTAAATTCTTGGGATTGTCTAATTGTCTTTCGTGGACCTCCGAGAGACTAGTACATTATACTCATTGCAATTAACTAAACAAAAGCGCCAAACCGCCAAAGCACTGGGGACATAACTGACTACGGGGAGCAAGCTGCCCATCCAGGACTGGTACAACAAAACACAAACACGTATATTCCCGAAGAGAGTCCAGAGAAACTCTGAAAAATAAGAAGAAAAAAAAGAGGGGGAGCAAAAATGAAGAGGGATGATGAAGGGGGTATGAGTGAGAACTCAGACAGATCTTGGGATTGGCCAGATGTCAGAGTCGGGTAGGAGGTTGGGGCAAAGAAAAAGAGGACGAGGGTGTCTGTGCTCATTTGAGACGCACCTTTGTGCTGGACCTGTCTTGTTTACTGCACTACAGCTTAGCAGTGTGAGGGTCCTTTTCAGGGTTCAGGCCTTTCAGAAGGTACTGAAGGAGCCCTTAAGCCCACTTAACTACCATTTTCACACACTCTGCCTGCTCTCCTCTTTGTCCTTGCCTCCATTACATCAAACGCAGGAACAAAGGCAGGGAACAGAAACTGGGGCTGGCAGAATGGCGCCCATCACAAATATTAATTTGAAAAGGTGTTGGGGAGTAGAATCTACTTTTATGCACAAGGACAACTTGGGATTTTTTTTTTTTTTTTCCCCTGTACCATGTGGGTGGGGTGCGGTGCTCTTTGGGGACCGCAATGAGCTTGGTTTTCAGGCTAAAGGGGAGGAGGCTGAGAGCTTGCAGCACAATTATCCAAGAACAAGGGGCTGGAGATGTGGCACACTGCTAAAGACTGAGCACGCACAAGCACAAACACAAGCGCAAGTTTGCACACACACACGCGCGCACACACACATACAATCAGGTCCCATTCATTTACAGGAATTTTTGAACAAATCCACAACCTCAAGGGAAAGCAGTATGTAAAATTACGACTGCTCTAGATAAATACAATTATTATTAGCAGTTCCAAAAAAATGATCTGCAGAAACAAGCAACTGTGAGAAAAGTACAAGCAACTTTACAGTGAAATGTCTAAAATGGTAAATGGTAGATGGACTGTACTTATATAGCACCTTACTATATTATCAAGGTACTCAAAGCTCTTTACACTTCAATCTGCCCTCATTTACTCATTCATACATCACTCAGCCACAACCGCCCGACAAACTGACAAACTAAAACAAAACTGTCACTCAGTTACACTCTACTGAAACATGTTTGTGGACAGGAAAACTCATTTACAAACTTGTCAAATCATAGATTTGTCTGAATTAGAAGTAATCTCCAGTTCAATATTCATTGAAGTTGACTGTTATTAACCAAAGAAACACCCACACACACGTTAACAGGAAGGCTCATGCATATTTTGAGGAATGCAGTTTTAGTTGAATCACACAAGAAAGGTGAAAAGTTTACCCCTTCCTTTACCCATCAAAAAGAAAGAAGAAAAAAAAAGTGCATGTCTCTTTCTGGCACACAAATTTGTACACCACACACACGTGAACATATTTCCCAAGTTCAGAGAGTCAGGGCCAGGTTAGTGGTAAGTTAAAAAGCCCATCCTGTGTGTATAGATGGCGCATTGCTCTAATCTGCAGGATACAAGCTCCGCAGCCCCACCCCGTCTCCATCTCCGTCTGTTCAGGTCTTGCAGTTGGTCAAACCAAATGCTGGCCTGCCCTGGCCCTCACTCTCAGCAGGCTGGCACTCACCCAGCTACTTTGGCTGACCCTGCAAACATGTGGTAAACTTGGGCACGACACATACACACACACACATACGCTGCACTCAGGTGTAGAAAAAGAGGGATTGAAAGGAGGATGTTTGAATGAGGATTTAAAAAAAAAAAAACTATTTGTCCTGTAATCGCACATAAAAATCAAAATAAATGAGTATGCTTTAACTTGATGTATACTAGAAGGTTCTATTCTGCTTAGTAAAACATTGAAGATAAATGTTGTTAAAAAATAATCTGATTACATACAGAAAATTCACTGAGAGGAAGGGAATACATTATTAGATGGCCGATACGACAGAAAATGTAACAATATTACAGAATTTCAGCCATTTGGGAAGAGGGACGCCTCACTCAACCTTCTTTAGAAAACAGCAGGGACAGACAAGTTTTGAAAGCTTGTGGAAATTCCATAAAAACTGCAAAACAAACAAAAATGGACAAAACTGAAAAGAAGCATTAGAAAAACCGAAATCTTGCTCTATATAGACCAGGACATTAATTTTATGTCCCATATAAAATAGGGCATCATTTTTATGGCACTACTTTATTAGGTACCGTTATCAGCTGTTAATGGTTTAATTTGATCTTTTCTAATACTACATACATGTATTTTCTAGAAATGTGATATTAAAACAAACAAACAAAAAAGAATAAAGACAATGGAAACCTTGGCTGAACAAATCTTAGAAAAACATTGAGTAGATGTGGAAAGAAGGAAAAAACAGAGTATGCTTGATGCAGGGTGAACTACAAAATTACTTAAAAAGGAAGAAGAAAGTTGTTGCAACAAAAGTAGTGAATATCTAGGAAGGAATGATGGATGGGTATTTCAATGACAAAGTTATCCATTTCTCTTGGTTCTCTGTGCCTGACATCCTTCTATTCCTTAAGAGGCGAAGCACTAATCTGGACAAACTGTTTTAGTGTTTATGTGTATATTTTTGTGCATATTTGCATACATTTGCTTACATTAATTCTATCTTGACTGCATGCACTACTGCAATTTCCCGTGCCTCTTATCTTTGACTGACCCAACACTGAACATGGAAGGATAAACTGTCACATCAAACAGGTACCTGTTGACAGGGTGTTATAGCATTTAAGCTAGAAATACCTGCAGGAGAGAGGATTGAGGAAAGACGAATAGCTTCTCTGAACTGTGATTGAGTCAAGGAGTGTCACAGAAGACAAACAATGGAAACTGCACAACAGTGAGAGCTAAAATGACAGAATGTGAAAATCCAAATTAATTCCTATTAACATAATTTGAAAACAACATACTGCAAATCAACATGTACAGATTAATAAAGTAAGCAGGGAGGGAATATTGCATTGTGTTGATTTAGCCTGACAGTGCACTGCCACCTTTCTGTCAGAACTGGTACAACACAAATCGGCCTCAAGATCTGTCAGTCAAGTTTCAAATTATTCAGAAGAAAACACAGCCATAAAAAGGCCATGTCTGAGGTGAGATATGATCAAAGCCCTAAAGACATTATATGCAGCTTGTAACAGTTTAAAGGGACAATTAAAAAATTGGGGGGGGGGGGGGAGGCAATTAATCATTTGTTTCACCAAATTCTTACTGATACTAGAGGAAGAACAGCAGCCTGGAGCTAACTTCTGCTCAGCTGCACATGCAGTTTGACCAAATTTCACCCTTTCTGTTTCTGTTTTTAGTCCTCACCCACATTAAACACAAACATTTCCAAAAGCAAATTTTCAGCTTAAATGACTTAGCATAAATAAAATCATGTGTGCCTGCAACATATAAGCCCTTATTCTCAACCACTGCTCTCATCAAGCTCAGCATCATAGTTTCAGCATCGCCCAGCGGGGGAAGCGGACGGCTGCTGGGCTGGGCTAACACCTCGGTTCATATGCAGGTTCCAGTTCATTCACAGTTCACACATACACGCTCCTTTTTGCAGCGGTATCCCCACAGTTCAGCAGCATGATTATTCAGGGCAGAGAGAAGAAGCATGGCAATATACTTTATCTGCCCTTCTACCGCCCTGTGCCCTTTTATATGTTTAATACACAAACACAACTCTCTCTAAGAGTTAGCATGCAGCATTTAAACTCCTGTTCTGACCCTATGTTCAGATCAAGTATTTTTATTATTTTGATTTTGCAGGCCCTCCTGGGTACAAAACCCACACCGCCCTTATCTTTGAACCTTTAACCATCCAATTTGACTAACTTTGAGGATCTTACTGCAAAGTTAAACATGAATATTTAAATTCACCATATATGTAGATATACTTTATGTATTATTTATTCCTGAACATTATTATACAGATGGATTTGAGCATGGGAATAGGCATCTCTTGTTCCAAGTAATACTCAGAGGCTTTTACTATGGATTAATCAGGGTTAATCTGGTCAGGCCATGTGCGCACACATGCAAACACACACCAAAGATAGTATATCGTGCAATATATTCAAGCAGCTTTCTTGCATTACAATTCAGTGTTTATGCTGAAGACTAAATCAGTGTAGATACAAATATATACAGTAATCCATTCTGAATCTCACAAGTAACAAAGAAAAAGTTATCTGGGTAATATAAATAAATAAATAGATTAAACAAGTAGAGTAAAACTAAAGGGCATTAAAGGGCAACAGCGGCTCTTTAAAAAAAAAAGGGGGGGATTATGAATGTCACTACTTTCCATGCACAGCATAAGGAGGATGGGATTTCTTTCTCCTTGAATTCTCTGACTCAGATTCCCCACCAGCGAGCCAGCTTGCTTTTCCTGCACTGCCACCCACTGCCAGCATATGCCACTTCCATGCCTAAGCAAAAACACAAGAAAGTGGATGCAAACAACACACATGCATACACAAGCACATATTTGTATTCATGCAGTTTCCAACACACTCTTCTTTAACAAACACATAACCCCCGTCACCTCGTTCCAGCTTACTTGCGCACACAAACTTTGTTCTCCTCATCTGGCCTCCTACTCTTCCTGTCTTTATTTTAATCTGCAGGAGAAGAGTTCACCAAGGAGTCAGCAGGACATACCCAAGTTGCACCTCCAGCGTCTCGCACTTGCATACACATGTGCAAAGAGAAGCTACAGGGACATACAGCAAGGTGGTACTGAATAAGTAACAAGGCAAAGTGAAGGAAGGACACGTCAGTATTTTCAATTAAATAAAGGTAAAGGAAGATCAGTATTTTTTTTTTTCTTGTTTCATTTACCATTTATTTATACAGGTAGTTGTCAAGAGAACTCATTTTCAAGAAAGACCTATGAGAGTATGTTTGAAAAAAAATGATGGCAAAATAAACAGGAAAAAATAAGAATAAAGGAGAGGGATCTGCATGTAAGTTATCAAAGTTTCACTGGAACACTCCTAAATTTCAAACAAGATAACTGGGCAAAGCAGAGAGCAAAGGCGTGGAGAAGGAGGAACAACAGAGAGGCAAAGGAGTGAGAGAACTAGCAGCTGGCTAACAGGAGGATAACTGAAGAATGGCAAGAGAACTAAAGACAAGCAACCAAGGGAAATACAAAGATAAAAGATGAGAGTGACGTACTTGGATCAGGGAAGAAGAGTGACTGGTAGAGAGCAGACAAAGACCTGAAGCAGTGAACAATATAAACACAAAAGTTCATGTTCAATAATCCAGGTACAAATCCAACAATGTTCAGTCAGGTCATCTGGACGGTTTCTGTTGTTGAGACGTTTCGGCCTTCATCCAAAGGACTTCTTCAGTCCGAGGAGCCACAAACAAACTGGAATCCCACAAATACCACACTCCCATAGCAGAAAACAAAACAGTTTGCTGGTCATAAGATGGTTTCTGGAGCCTGACCTCTCCCCTGTCAACTCCTCTGAGGCAGTCATGCCAAAATGGTTCAAAACGCCAAAGTCCATGCTCAATAATCCAGGTACAAATCCAACAAGTGTGGCACTGGGAATGTGGTACTTTGTTTGTGGGAGTCCTCGGATTGAATAAGTCCTTTGGATGAGGGATGAAACATATCAGCAAAAAAAAAAAAAAAAAAAAAAAAAATTTCCAGATTACCTTACTGAACATTGTTGAGAAAAATAAACTTACAGATATAAATAAAATGAACACATTTTGTTTCTGGTTTAGTGTGCATGCTTCCACGAGTTCTTTGTGAGTTATTCTTTGAATGTGTACAAACACAATGTTTTACATAAGTGCGGTGATACACATTTGTAATTTTTTTTTCCTCCAGTTGATTATTAAACAAGGCTGTGCGCACAATTTAGAGTTTGTGCACATGTTTTACACTGCAGCATCTCTCTAGCTGCTGGTGTATTAGAGGGCCAGCTCTTTGATCTCAGAGCTGTGTTGAGCCTCAGCACTCGCTGCGCAGGGTGGTCTCCCATCCTGCTCGGCTGATCACAGCCGTAGACTCACTATTGGCTGCCTGGCAAGCCCTCCCATCAGCCCTTGTGCTACACGCCTCTGACAACTTCATTAGCCAAATTGACTCTGCTCTTCTCTGCTTTCAAAGCATCCGCTTGTACTACTAGCACATAAATTAATGCTTTCTTACAAAAAAATGTTGCTGAATGAAAAAGAGCCTAAACACAGGACAACTTTTTGCTGGCAATAAGAAGATAATAATTTACGAAGGCTGCCTGTTTTTATTTATTTATGTATTTTGAATTGTAACGTTCCATTCACTAAGGTGAATTACAGTAGTCCCTCACTACTTTGCGGTTCATCGCAGACTCACTCTATCGTGGTTTTTCAAAATAAGATGGGACATGACACAAAATTGGCTGATTTATTTATTTGTTAACCTTTACTGAACCAGGCAAATCCCATTGAGATCACATATCTCTTTTGCAAGGGAGGCCTGGGCCTGAAGGCAGCCTAACATGCATGTTTTTAGTCTGCAGGAGGAAACAGGAGTACCCGGAAAAAACCCACAACATGCAAACTCCACACAGAAAGATCCCAGGTCCAACCAGGGACTGAACCCAGGACCTTCTTGCTGTGAGGCAACAGTGATAACCACTGAGCTGTTGTGCTACTAATGATTGATGGATGAGCCACACGACTGGCATGGAATTTTTATTTAAAATAAATTATTTAAAATATTTAGCACCTGCTGCACATTTGTGCAGCCCAGAGCTGCAGGAAAAAGCTGCTCCTGCACCTTTGTGCAGCCCGTACTGCAGCTGATCAGCTGTTCTGCATGCATGATCAGCTGTTCACCGTGCAGAGCAGAGAAGTGGGCGTGGCCAAGAGCGCTTGCAGGTGGCAAAGAGCAGAG